>JAYESA010000002.1:152347858-152517587 GCA_036927795.1 Iris macrosiphon | reverse complement strand
TATTGGGACTTTGTAAAAAAGTTGTTGCCACATAGGAATGACAAAATTTTATTTGAAGCTTAGGTGACAGTTCTAGACAATGCACTTATCAATCTATTCGCTTCCATGTCATCAATTATGAATAAAAAATATTTAGAAAAAATGAAGAAGATCATAAGTTGTCTTGAAAGTTGGAAAAAGTAAGCATCTTAATACTTTTGCATTAAGAAATACTTTTATACTTCATTGTCTTTTGTGAATGTAGTCTTACCACCTAGAAAAGACATTGTCTTATGCCTTATGCCGCATAGAAATCACAACTCCTTACATGACAATAGGGTTTGAGATGCTCTAAGGGGCTGTTTGGATAGAAGTATCTCGGTTGAAAGTGGAAGAATTCTCCAACTTTCCCTATAACTGGGCATTAAAATTGGGAGTCTATGTGTTTGGTTACACATTGTAATCCCCCTGATTTTCATAAATTTTTAATTTGGATTTTCTGGAATTTTCTGGATTTTTCTTGGATTTTTCTGTAATTAAATACCATTGTTTTAATTATTAAAGGATTTTTAATTGATATTAAATGGTATTAAAATATTATGAAAATAATATTTTATGGTGTAAAACAGAAATCTAGACTTAGGGTAATTTTTCGGAAATTTATTGGGCCCTGGACCTATTTTTAAACCCCTAAAAATAATTATTTATTTAATTATTTAATTATTTAATGTTTAATGAATTAATTATTAATTTTATAAAATAAACCGGCCCAGCCCAAAACCCATTAACCGAGCCCGGCCCATCCCCAGGCCTAGCGGGTCGGGCGGGTCGGCCAGACCCGCACCCATCCACCCGCAGACCCGCCCGCCTGAACCCCTCTCTTCCCCGACTCTTCACTTCTCCCCCGCCGGCAACGCCCGCCGCCGCAAGCCGTTCGATGCCCCGCGTCGCCTCCTCTTCATCTCCCCGAACCCGCCGCCTCTTCCGCTCCACCTCCCGCACCCTCACCGGCCGTCTCCCTCTCTTCCCGGACGCCTATATAAGCCGCCCTTCCGAGCAGCTGGACCCCCTAAACCTCGCCGTCAGCCTCCAGTGCACCGCTCCCCGCTGCTCGCCTCCAGCCCAGCCTCGCCGCACCAAACCGCCGGTCCTCCTCCAGCCGCCCTCGACTGCGCCGGCCACCAGAGAACCCGACGACCTCCCTCTCATTTTTTTTCCTAAACTAAGCCCTAGCTCCGGCGAGCTAACTCCGCCCGTACCCGCCACCGAGGACGACCCCAGCACCGCCAGCGACGTGCCCAGCCAGTCTCCCCGCCTGAGCTCTGACACAGAAGCCCAAAAACAGTAAACCCTAGTTCTGGACACGGTTGGGAACAGTGTCGGACACGACACGGACTCGGAAATACGCTGTTCATTGAACCCTGTTCAGGTACTTCCAACTTCCTGCTCGTAACCCCGTTTTCAATTCCGTCTTTTGCGTTGCGAAGCCTGTATGACCCTCTCGGTGCCCGGACAAACCGCTCGGGGCATCGCGACCTGTGGTGATCGCACACCGCGATCCAAAACAGGAAAAATTAACGACCCGATTCACCTCGGAACTGGGTACGCCCCGTCAAACGGGACGACTTGGTCACGTACGGTCTTCACCGATACGTCAGCGTTGTTGATACGGACGTGCGGGCTTTCGCAGAAGCTGATTCGGATGTGCGTGCACACCGGAATCAGTGCGTATCCGCGGACATCGCCCCGTATCCGTACTTTCTGTTTCTCGCTGTAACTTAGTGTACACAAGTCGGATCGAGACGAAACTTGCGCCACTGGACTCGTAGCATTATGCTGGTCCTGTGAGTCAAGTTTGGTTCGATTCTGAGAACGTTGACAAAATCGTGTGTCGTGGGCCCCACAGGCTCCAACCGACGGGCGATTTTGAGAACGGCTCATCGGAATCCAATTCTGGAAGTTTCGTTGGGTTCGTATCATCGTTCCTGACCTGTTGACACTAAGTTGGACTATTTTTGAGACCTTTGACCCTGGCGCGTTTTTCGGTGCAAGACGGCCCACATCTGGACCCCGTCTTGACCCGAAAATGACGTTTTTGCCCTTGTCTCCAAATTGGACTCAAGGACAGGCATTCCTAGCTGATTGATGTGTTCTGGACCTGATGGTGATGTCTATTTCAGCAACCGGAGTACTGCTTGGAAATCCAGCTGAAGCCAGAGCAACATTTGGAACCGAAAATCCAGGCAAGTGTACCTTGCCATTAAATGCAGTATTTAATTCATTTTGAATCTCTTGCTCTAATTTCTGTGACTGTGGTACTTGCCCTATCAAGTAAATTATCCCCAGGACACCTGACACAAGCATAATACAGAATCTTCCTGATTATTCAAGGGGGGTTTGTATAAGATATAGATTTTATGATTTAAGCTTTAGAACTTAATAAATGACTGACTGCATTAGTTTCAAGCTTGCGTAACATGAACATTGAGATCTGTGACGTGAGATTCATTGGGTGGGGAGAGTTTTACCATATCAAAGGCTGATTACATATATATATTGATAAACTGGAGGTGCTTTGGCACGTATACTGGAATCGAATCTGCTTTGGTTATACTGGAATCATAATACTAACACTGCTATGGTTTCTTGTCACTGATCCTGTAGTAGTCTCAGCCTGAGTATGAATAATAACTCTCACTTGCATGATCACTTAGCTGGTTTTAATTATTTAACTGGATTTGTTTGATAGTAACATCGGCATACCACTGTCTTAAACTTATTAATATCTTGTACTTCTCTTGTGTTAACATTTTGGTTGACTTGCATGCTCATTCACTGTATTATGGCTCGTATTCTTCTGTACCTTGTTACGTCCCGCTGAGGACCTGGTTTTGTTCTCCAGTTATAGCAGACGAGAGCTACCCTGAGGTGTACGGAACAGGGGCACTACTCGGAGTAGTACCTGAACCTGAGGACGAGGTGACCGCTGAGGACTTCTCCTGAACAACTGCTTCACCATGCTCAGTCATTTAGTCTTTATTTTCCTGTTTCATTAAAACTCTCTATTTCCTGTTTATTTGAACTCTTTATTTCCTGTCTTTGAGAACTTATGTAACAGACTTAATATCGGATTGTTCTCCGATTTATTTACTTTGCCTGGTTGTTGTTTAGATATTTCATTTGATGATGTTGCTATCATATATTTGTGGATGAGATTAGTAAACCCTGACTGATGTTATACAGCTTAAGTATGCTCGATGGATCCATTAACTTGGGTTTGTCCATCGGTACATGCTGCTGGCCATTGCCACGTGTCCAGTCCCTCGGTATTTTGGGACTGGGGCGTGACATGGTTTTTGTGGTGGCCCATGCAGGTCAACGACTAAATTGTTCGGTTTCAACTTAGGGACCGAACAGGCCTGCAATAAAGAATAGGATAAGTTTTAGGATCTCATCCACTTGCTTGAAAACGTTCTTGATATCCGTGTCGGATTTGAATAAAATTCTTGCATCCTGCTTTGATTCTTGTGTGCTTCTTATAGTTTATTTTGGTTGCAGAATTATGGATCCACAATCAAGCAACGAGACTCCTGCAGAAACACCACAAGGTGCTGTGGTCACCCAGGAAGATGACGTTCCACCAACGATGCAGTTTGCTCCACCGACGCCTACTGTCCCACAAGGGCAAGCTATGGACGTGCAACAGCTGTTTCAAATATACTTCCCGATGATACAAGCTTATCAGAAGGCTCAGCAAGGCCAAACGGAGGAGTTCGTTTGCAGACTTAGCTCAGAGCTACGGAAGTTAATCAGCTCCGTTGCAACGGACGTTGTTACTGCAGCACGGACCATGGAGAGCATCACCAGGATAGAGTCTAGCCAGAAGCGGCCTCATGCACCAGACCAAGAACAACAGGAAAGAGTTGCAAAGCGACCACAGCTGAATCCACCACTTGCACTAGTCCTTCCTACTTGTCACTACTGTGGCAAGGTAGGCCATATGGCTAAAGAATGCCGACTTAGAAAGGGACGATGTTTATCTTGCGGATCCAAAAAGCATTGGGTAAGGGATTGTCCTGAACGCCGAGAGAAAGCCGTGATGATTCAACAACCAGCCACCTCAGCACCAGCCAAAGCACCACAAGAAGAAGCTGCAAAGAGGCCTCACATACACCAGCTACCCAGAGCCTCTCCGCAGACAGTACCTACATGTCAATACTGTGCCAAGATAGGCCATATTGAGAAGGACTGCAGACGCAAGTTGGGATTATGCTTGATTTGTGGAACCAATCAACACTTGGCCAAGGATTGTCCTTATCATAGAGGAGGAGCACCAAGAACAAATCAACAAGCTCTACCAGCACCAGGAGGGTATCAACCAAGGCCACCCTTGGCACCACAGGCAGCACTCTTTCAACAAGTCCAGCATCAACAGAGGAAGCCACCAGGACGCGGACAAGCCTTCGCGATGACTTTGGAAGACGCACAGGACCATGGCGTAGCTAATGCTAGTAAGTCTTTAATAGTTGTTCCGTTTCTAGCATTGTTATAGTTCGTGCCTGCTGGTTCGTAACCCCAGACTTAACCTGATAACTTTAACCTGTTAATAATTGATAAACTAGTGTTAACTTAGAAATTTTGAACTTGATAATAACCTAGACTGTTTTATAAAGGTTAACCTGATAAGTTTTGAAAAAAGATAACCTGGTTTATAAGAACATTATTTTCTAGATTTCCCACATTTGGGAAATTGCATAATTTCTACTTAGGGAAATGATTTTTCCTATGTGTTCAAGCCCTGAACCGTGATTTTCTTTATTGTGATTCAAATAAAATTTTGAAACCGTGTCATCTCTGTTGACCGGTTATTCTTTGATTGCGAGGACGCAATCCTCTTAAGGGGGGTATATTGTAATCCCCCTGATTTTCATAAATTTTTAATTTAGATTTTCTGGAATTTTCTGGATTTTTCTTGGATTTTTCTGTAATTAAATACCATTGTTTTAATTATTAAAGGATTTTTAATTGATATTAAATGGTATTAAAATATTATGAAAATAATATTTTATGGTGTAAAACAGAAATCTAGACTTAGGGTAATTTTTCGGAAATTTATTGGACCCTGGACCTATTTTTAAACCCCTAAAAATAATTATTTATTTAATTATTTAATTATTTAATGTTTAATGAATTAATTATTAATTTTATAAAATAAACCGGCCCAGCCCAAAACCCATTAACCGAGCCCGGCCCATCCCCAGGCCTAGCGGGTCGGGCGGGTCGGCCAGACCCGCACCCATCCACCCGCAGACCCGCCCGCCTGAACCCCTCTCTTCCCCGACTCTTCACTTCTCCCCCGCCGGCAACGCCCGCCGCCGCAGGCCGTTCGATGCCCCGCGTCGCCTCCTCTTCATCTCCCCGAACCCGCCGCCTCTTCCGCTCCACCTCCCGCACCCTCACCGGCCGTCTCCCTCTCTTCCCCGGACGCCTATATAAGCCGCCCTTCCGAGCAGCTGGACCCCCTAAACCTCGCCGTCAGCCTCCAATGCACCGCTCCCCGCTGCTCGCCTCCAGCCCAGCCTCGCCGCACCAAACCGCCCGGTCCTCCTCCAGCCGCCCTCGACTGCGCCGGCCACCAGAGAACCCGACGACCTCCCTCTCATTTTTTTTCCTAAACTAAGCCCTAGCTCCGGCGAGCTAACTCCGCCCGTACCCGCCACCGAGGACGACCCCAGCACCGCCAGCGACGTGCCCAGCCAGTCTCCCCGCCTGAGCTCTGACACAGAAGCCCAAAAACAGTAAACCCTAGTTCTGGACACGGTTGGGAACAGTGTCGGACACGACACGGACTCGGAAATACGCTGTTCATTGAACCCTGTTCAGGTACTTCCAACTTCCTGCTCGTAACCCCGTTTTCAATTCCGTCTTTTGCGTTGCGAAGCCTGTATGACCCTCTCGGTGCCCGGACAAACCGCTCGGGGCATCGCGACCTGTGGTGATCGCACACCGCGATCCAAAACAGGAAAAATTAACGACCCGATTCACCTCGGAACTGGGTATGCCCCGTCAAACGGGACGACTTGGTCACGTACGGTCTTCACCGATACGTCAGCGTTGTTGATACGGACGTGCGGGCTTTCGCAGAAGCTGATTCGGATGTGCGTGCACACCGGAATCAGTGCGTATCCGCGGACATCGCCCCGTATCCGTACTTTCTGTTTCTCGCTGTAACTTAGTGTACACAAGTCGGATCGAGACGAAACTTGCGCCACTGGACTCGTAGCATTATGCTGGTCCTGTGAGTCAAGTTTGGTTCGATTCTGAGAACGTTGACAAAATCGTGTGTCGTGGGCCCCACAGGCTCCAACCGACGGGCGATTTTGAGAACGGCTCATCGGAATCCAATTCTGGAAGTTTCGTTGGGTTCGTATCATCGTTCCTGACCTGTTGACACTAAGTTGGACTATTTTTGAGACCTTTGACCCTGGCGCGTTTTTCGGTGCAAGACGGCCCACATCTGGACCCCGTCTTGACCCGAAAATGACGTTTTTGCCCTTGTCTCCAAATTGGACTCAAGGACAGGCATTCCTAGCTGATTGATGTGTTCTGGACCTGATGGTGATGTCTATTTCAGCAACCAGAGTACTGCTTGGAAATCCAGCTGAAGCCAGAGCAACATTTGGAACCGAAAATCCAGGCAAGTGTACCTTGCCATTAAATGCAGTATTTAATTCATTTTGAATCTCTTGCTCTAATTTCTGTGACTGTGGTACTTGCCCTATCAAGTAAATTATCCCCAGGACACCTGACACAAGCATAATACAGAATCTTCCTGATTATTCAAGGGGGGTTTGTATAAGATATAGATTTTATGATTTAAGCTTTAGAACTTAATAAATGACTGACTGCATTAGTTTCAAGCTTGCGTAACATGAACATTGAGATCTGTGGCGTGAGATTCATTGGGTGGGGAGAGTTTTACCATATCAAAGGCTGATTACATATATATATTGATAAACTGGAGGTGCTTTGGCACGTATACTGGAATCGAATCTGCTTTGGTTATACTGGAATCGTAATACTAACACTGCTATGGTTTCTTGTCACTGATCCTGTAGTAGTCTCAGCCTGAGTATGAATAATAACTCTCACTTGCATGATCACTTAGCTGGTTTTAATTATTTAACTGGATTTGTTTGATAGTAACATCGGCATACCACTGTCTTAAACTTATTAATATCTTGTACTTCTCTTGTGTTAACATTTTGGTTGACTTGCATGCTCATTCACTGTATTATGGCTCGTATTCTTCTGTACCTTGTTACGTCCCGCTGAGGACCTGGTTTTGTTCTCCAGTTATAGCAGACGAGAGCTACCCTGAGGTGTACGGAACAGGGGCACTACTCGGAGCAGTACCTGAACCTGAGGACGAGGTGACCGCTGAGGACTTCTCCTGAACAACTGCTTCACCATGCTCAGTCATTTAGTCTTTATTTTCCTGTTTCATTAAAACTCTCTATTTCCTGTTTATTTGAACTCTTTATTTCCTGTCTTTGAGAACTTATGTAACAGACTTAATATCGGATTGTTCTCCGATTTATTTACTTTGCCTGGTTGTTGTTTAGATATTTCATTTGATGATGTTGCTATCATATATTTGTGGATGAGATTAGTAAACCCTGACTGATGTTATACAGCTTAAGTATGCTCGATGGATCCATTAACTTGGGTTTGTCCATCGGTACATGCTGCTGGCCATTGCCACGTGTCCAGTCCCTCGGTATTTTGGGACTGGGGCGTGACACACATTGCAACTGCAATGTAAGTGTCCCCTCACTGATAGAAAGCATGCACTTGTCACGCCACAGTTCCGCAGAACCGAACGTCCTTGCTAGGCGTGATGCTACGCGAGCCTAAGTTGCGCTCACACAAGGCAAGTACCGAAACGGACGAATGATATGCTAGTTACAGAGTCGCATAGATAGTCCCCAAGCAGAAAAGTTGAAACAATACGAGTTATAAAAAGAACAATTCTCGTTATTGATATGAACTATAGATTACAACGGCGTTAGTCCAAATGTTACAATCACTCATGCTCTCTCTCTCTCTCTCTCTCTCTCTCTCTCTCTCTATTACAATGAAATATGCCTTGAGGCTTACAACTTGAAAGTGAATACAATGGATGATAACGTTCTAATACATTATGTCCCGTATATGTGAGCTTCAAGGTCCGACCCGACACGCTATTCAAAGATGCCAGAATGAACTCAAATGCCTCGGCGCGCCCAAGCAAACTCTGCACCAAACGAGTTACTCCTGCATCCTACAAGCAATCTGATGGGGTATCAGTACATTGAATGCACTTGTAACCAATCACGTTCATTAAGTTCTGTGTACCGACTTATTATGTTGTATTTCTAGTCTTGCCTTATGATCAGTTGCGTGGCATAGTAATTGTAAGAACATTCGTGTCTCGGATAAAGAGTATCACACAATAAGCAACTGAGTTTGTCACACTCCAGTATCGAAATACAGAGACGGACATGGAAAGCTATCCCGTACAAGGTATAATATGTCGTACGACGATCACGACTATAACTAGAGAATAGGGTGCATACTACAATAAAGTCTTCCTAGAGTCTCAAAGAATATCTATGTCTCAATCAGTCAAATAGTTAGCAATAAGATATGAACATATACGATAAAACAATAAGACGTCCCCGACGCTCTATCATAATGGCCAAGAACTAGTTACTACAAATGTTGAGCTAGTACAAGGTCAATAGTACATATCGTTATCAGCTACAATATGAATTTACACAAATATGTACAAAACTTGTCGGCTAATAGATGACGGTGGCTAAATGCCCAAAACGATACAAACTACCAAAGTGGGGAAGAAGATAACCCACTCAAGTCCCCACCGACCATACACATGGTATGCACCATCGGTCAGTAGAAGGTAGAGTCCTCAGGCTCCACTACAAAATCTGGCCAAACAAAACCAGCGGTGTCAAGCCCCGAATAACAAGTACCACAAAAGAAGAAACAAAGCCAATAACTGAAATAAAATACATAAAAGAGAGCAAGGCCCATGCCAAATCAGAGGCATGTATTATGTTATCGAAATAATAGGACACATCTACAACCAATCAAGGATAAGCGGTGCTGAACTATACCGAGGCAGAGTACAGTCCACGAATTTGGTCAAACCAAAGATATTTGCGTCATACTTCTGGTCCATAGTCTATCGTAACACAACGGTCCAACCCCACAACCAAACAAGGAAAGGGTTGGATCATTGCGCCACGACGGTCCATGTTCCTAGACCCCTTAGCATATGGTAATACATAATCAGACATAATTTAATTAAATGGCCAATCAATCATACGTCTTGCTAGGTGATGTTTGGGTAACCCCAATAATATAATATAATTGGATTCTCAAATCGTGCTATGTCCGAGCAGGGCGAGCCGAACAAATAATATACAATATAAATAAATAAAACACACCAGTCCCTCGCAAGGCTACTGTGGTAAATAATCAGTAACAGTTCTCCTCTATAGTGGGATGCTGGCTCGGTTTAACAATATTAGTGGCCGGGTACTGCACTCCACTAGTGTAGATGATATACAGTATCTTAGTGGCCAGCCTTGCATTCCATGATTTAATACCTACGACGTGGCTGACATGTACGATCTCGGGATCTGTTCCCTTCCAATGTTGCTACGATTTTTAGTTACCTAATTAACCCTACAATTATCGGAAATCTTGTGTCGTGGTCATACAATTATCCTCCTAGATGTCGTACCTTGGTACAGGTACGCTAAGGATGAATACGCATTGGTTCTTACGGTTCGAATCTGGATTCATTCTGAGCATAATGCAACAATCAATCAAGAAATCTAACCACGCTATTCTGACTAGCTACATGGGTTTTCGTGCAATTCTCATTTTACAGTACTAACGCTCATGTAACAAGAATATGCCTATAATATAACACCGCAGTTTATATGTAGCACCTTAGTGCACGAGCAAGATGGCACACTTAGTACGAAATATAAGTTGTAGCACCTCGGTGCGATATCAAGAGTATTAACACGGATACAAGTAGCCAAGTCAGGATCTAGGATTAATTAGTTAACCAAGTAAAATTTCTTTGCTCACATCGTAGCATGGATATTGTGTCAAGTATACGATTAGTGCTTCTACTATAAAGTTCTAGTTGGACCTATAATTCTATCATAGGGTACATCAAGCAATTGTCATTATTCAAATAGTAAGGAACAATATAAGTCCTTAATTCACTACCACATACAAGATCACACAATTTTTATAAGAAATCAAACTAATTGAAGAAAATAACAAAAGTAGCCAAAAATAGGTGAAAATAGTAAAAAAGAAGAAGGCAAACATAGCTTTTTCGCGCACAAAGCAGTCAAAATGGCTTAAAATAGGTAAAAATAGCTTTTTTGCTTACAAAACAGTCAAAATAGCTAAAAATAGGCTTTTTGCGTACTTTTGGGTAAAAAAATGGCTCATCCGCGCACTTTTGGAAAGATAGAGGGGTCTTTGTGCACTTTTACGAAGAGGGAGGGACATCTGCGTACTTTTACGCAGAATTGTTCTTCTTCCTTAGACGACATAAAAAATTCTAAAAAATTATTTTGGCCATAAAAACTTTATTTTAACTCAAAATTCAACATTTAAAGTCAAAATTACATAAAATTGATTTTCTACAACATGGAATAATTAGTTTTCAGAAATTCTAAGTTTTAAGAGGTCAAATCCACAAAATTCATAAAATCCTAACTTTGAAACTTAGATCTACTCCAAACCGTTCATCAAACCGAAAATACTAAATACTAAAGTTGTAGAGGATTACTAGAAATACATTATAAGCTAAAAATATGCGGGAAAAATTAAAGAAACAAAATATGCCAAAAATCATGGTTTCTCCACTTTGTGTAAGATTACTTGCCTTAAGTTCTAGATATTCCTAGCTCTAATCTCTTTAAAAGAGAAGAAGAAAAACTAAAATTCTTAGGCTAGATCTAGGATTAGTGGGTTTTGAGACTTGAGGATTGGAGAGGAAAAATAAAAAAGAGAATAAAGTGAAAGTGAGAGAGAGAAAAAAGAAATATATATATATATATATATATATATATATATATATATATATATATATATATATATGAGGGTAGGATTGGTTAAGTCATGCCATTAACAAAATATTGGTCCTCCAAAATATAAGCAGGCGGTACAAGAATTAAAATTCGTATATCAGGAATGGGGAGTGACAGAGTTCGTCTTACCATTTCTTACCATCCGGCCTTCCATGTCCAGGCATCAGTGATTTCAAACACATATATAATGAAACGAAGGAAAGTAACTATGTAAACACTAAGTGTCTTGAACGTATCTCTGCCGCAGATATCTTATGCTCGAACTATATAGTGTATCGTGCATTCATTCCTTTGTGTAACTAAATAACCTACACGCGGATTGCCGCTAGCATGCTGACTTAATCTATATGAAAGGTCACTAGCACCATATGCCATCTTAGACACTGGGTGAGACAGCTGTCTTTCTAGTTCGATAGTTAGCCTTACCGGACGTCCCAAACTCACCTGATGAGACAACTGCCTTTCCAGTTCGGTAGCTAGCATTACTGGACGTCCCAAACTCATCTGTGCTAGGACTGACTTCTCTAGCACTCGTGATAGGACTTCAACTAACGCAGTTCTCCTAGGCCGATACGATTCCGATGCCTCGGATATCGTTCGAGAACCAAAACCTTGTGCACACAAGTTGTCTGTGACCATGCAATTCTCGTCTCTTTTTTCTATACTACTCGAGCCCTTCCGCTCTGTTTTCTTTTCATACTACTAGAGCCCTTCCGCTCGGTCTTCTTTCCATATCTATGCAGCATCCCAGTTCGGGGACTGCCTTGGCGACCTTAAGGTCCCAAATACTTTCTATATTTTTTTCTGACTTGAAACAGTACTTGATAGTCTTCATGTCTCAACTGAGTGAACCATATTCCGTAAAGTATTCCGAAAACCGTAGCATGTTCTATGTGACAAGCATTGAAATCGTATAAAAATATATATGTAGCATCATAGGCAAATCTATTTTATACAGCATGAAACGCCTATGAAAATACTATCTCTAGTAGCACGTTATTTTCTTCTATGTTCTACATGATGTGATATGAGATGGGATTATTCCCTTAGCTATGTTGGTTTATCTCATTTTATTAGCATGAAGTAAGTGATTTGCCTAGCAAACTTGCATGTAACATCTATTTTTTTAGTGTAAAGGTCAAGCAAAGATGAGTTCATCGAAGCCACCCACCTGAATGAGGGTTTGCCTCGGCCAAGCGGGACTCTGAGCTCGTATCTGAAAAAGCCAAGTCCGAACATTGTTGCATAATGCTTCATCTTGCTGAGCGGAGCAGAGCTGAGCGGGTCGTTACATTACTGACAGAAAGCATGTTCTTGTCCTCTCACTCCTTAAATTCTCACATGCAAGAAAAAAAAGGGGAGTAACTCCATTGAAAGCCCTAAAGTTGTGTTCATTCCTGTTGTGTTCATTCTACTACTTGAAAGTGTGGAAGTCCCCTAGCTCTGGTCACCTTCCTCCTCCCACCATCGAGGTAAAAATTTCAGTCTTCATTTCCAGCGATGATTTTTGGCTTTAGTTGATTTGATTTTAAATTTTTAGATCTTTAGGTCTACATATACTAGACCTGTTAGAAAATTGGCATAAATTTGTAAATCATGGGCATAAATTTGTAAATCTTTAGAAATTTGTCGATATTTAGATCTACATGTTGTCACATGAAATACTTTAAATAATTTCTAGAAATTTTAGATCGACGGTCATTTTTGGGAGGATCGACAGTTTTAAAGCTTGAGAAATTGAGAAATCTTTATATCTACATGTTTATATCCGAAAATACATTAAAACTTTGTCCGAATTTTATTCTTGCTTCCCAAAATATACTAGATCTACCCAAAAGACACCCAAAAGACACTAGATCTGTGATAAATCTGTTCATTTTTTGTATCGGTGTGTTTGATAAATGTTGTTTTTTTATCGTTGTCTGTGATCATTTTATTCTTGTATGTGTTATTTTTTTATTTTAAATATTTATAATTTTCTTCTTGTATGTGTTCTTGCTACCCTAATTTTTTTTTGTTTAATACGAACATTCCTTTTGTGTTTTGTAGATGGATTTGTCGAATCCTAATGATCCTTTACTATATGTCGCAATCGCTAGTATAATTACTGTCATAACAATAATTATGACTCTAATTGAATACGAGGAGAATGACCGAAAATGTATTACAAGGGAACCCTCCATAATTAGAGAATAGTGGAGACAAGTACACATGTATCAAATTTTGATGGCAGGGGCTGCTAATTGTGTCAATTATCTTAGGATGAGTAGTGTTGCTTTCTACGATCTAGCACATATTCTTCGTACTAATGGATCGTTTCATGATACACGATATTTGTGTAGAGGAACAACTAGCACTATTTCTTTACATGTTGGGACATAAGTCCAAAAATAGAGTACACATGATTAAATTTATTCGATCCAGAGAAACAATTTCTAGGTATTTTTAATAAAGTCCTTGGTGCAATATGTACTATTCAAGAATTTTGTGTGAAGCAACGCGGATCTGAAACTCCAATGAAAATAAGGAATTCAGCGAAATAATTTTCGTATTTTGAGGTAAATTTAATTAAAAGAATTCAAGTTATATTATGTCTATATTACAACACGTTAACGATGCATTTCATTGAAATGTAGGATTGTATAGGGATGATAAATAGCACCCACGTCCAGGCTACCCTCCCAGCCTCTATAGTAGCGTGGTTTAGGGATAGAAAACAAATAACACAAAATTTGTTACCGACTTGTACTCCCAATAAGATGTTCACGTATATTCTAGCAGGGTGGGAAGGTTGTGCTAATGACATGACCATTTTAAAGGATGCCCTTTCTAGGACATCTCTACATGGCTAAAGGTCATAACAGGTAAACAGTTTGAACCATTCAACATGAGACATCAAACATTATAGTTTCACTTTTATGCATGTCGCTTTTCACGTATAAGAATGAAATAATCTTACAATTTTAAAGGAAAGTATTATTTGGCTTATGTTGGCTACACCACAATGCCTAGTTTTATTGTCCCTTATCGTGGAGTGAGGTACTACTCTAGTCCTAAGAAGGATTATCACCCTACCAATGCGAAGGAACTGTTCAACTATAGGCATTCAAAGTTGCGTAGTAAAATCGAATGCACCTTTGTTACCCTCAAGAATCGCTTCTACATTCTAAGGGAGAAAAAATTTCATGACTTCCCTACACAGGTTAATATTGTACTAGCTTGTTGTGTGTTGCACAACTACATACTTGAAGTTGACCCTAAAGACGAGTTAGTTGTGGATGAAACTTGTAACTTGAAGGGGGAAGTAATTGAAGATAATTTGTTCCAGTATGAACAGTTCTCCCAGAATAGTACACTATGTCACGCCCCGATCTCCCGCAGGCAAATCAGCCGTTCCCGCTAGGCGGGAATCACCCTCGCCAGCGCTCCCGCGGAACGATCGCTTGACCCATCCGGGCGTGATGCCGCACGAGCGTGAACCGCGCCCGCGCAAGGCCGTGATTCATTGGCTGGCGGTAAGAGTTCTAAGCCACAGAGTCGCACAGATTGTCCGAGTGCAGCGGAGTCATGAACGCATAGCAATTGGTAACAGGTTCACTGAGTCGACAATATAGCGGAAGCATTGAAACACAAATTTGAAGTAAAGCAACTCTTTTATTGATATAAACAAGTGTTACAGGCGGCGTATAGCCGAGATTACAAGTCGCTCAAGCCTCTCTCTCTGAAACAGTAAAAGCGTGCCAAGTGGCTACAACTGTGGAATGATTGTACAGGCGAGTTCGGGCTATGTTCACAACATTATGTCTTGTATATGTGCTTCTGTTTCGGATGCACCGTTGCAAGGCTTCAGAGGGAACTCCTGGCCTTAGCACGTACGAAGGAGGCATCCGCACCGAACGAGGTTCTCCCGCACCCTGCATACAAACTGGTGGATTATCAGTACATTGAATGCACTGGTGGGGAAGCTACTCGCCCGCTCGACAAATCCAAACACGTAATATAAGTTCCGTGCACCAACTATTAAGTTGTCTTTCTAGTTGCCTTAGGATCAGTTTCATGCAAATATTGAATAGCCTAACGTGTCGGGCAGTGCGCCGTGCAATATGAGAGAAAACACGGCGAGACTTACCAACTTACCATCTCCTTCCCTGTCCAAGGCAAACATTGAGGCAAATATTATTAATTCAAGCACGGCAAGTATAAGCATTCAGGAGGCAAAGTATATGCAAACACGAGGGTCGTTTTAACATGATCGTTCAGGTGTTTAGTTATTTCTTGATGCGATGCAGTGACTCGCACACGGGTAGACGCTAAGCGAATGACTTATCTATATGAACATGAGTCGCTGGCATAGCCATTAAGGACCGTTTAGTCTCAGGGCGAAGTGACGTGCAACGCGGGTGGCGAGCCCCGCTGCATAACACTTGCCGGGTAATATACGACTATACATACGTCCCGTCCGGATCGGATAGGTCCCAGTGCCCCGGTGACCGTCCGCGGAACTCAACATAACATACATTGTGCACACAAGTTGTCCGCGACTATGCAGGTCAGGGTCTATCCGTTTTCCATAGCTTGACATGATAATCATGAAACTTAAACTTATTCTGAACGAGCATATTGCTCCACGAGCTGGGATTCCATCAGTACATAACACAATCCTCGTTCAGATGCATACTTAGCATGATTATCATTCAAGTGTGATTTACGTTCAGTATTCATTACCCTGATGCGTGCCCCTGGTTCGGGGATTGCCTTGGAGACCCAACGGTCCCGGATACTTGCATGTTCATTCAGGCACGGAACGACTACGTAGTAGTCTCCCGGGATTTGGATGAAAACGTGGCAATATTACAAGCAGACAAGCATGCGTTTCTAAGGAACATAAGTAGCACGTTTGCTCGGGCCCGAAGGTAAGCCGAGAGATGAAACCGTTAGGGACTTAGCATGCGAGGGTCTGAATACGAGCAGTATTTTCAATTTCCATGTTCTAGCATACCAATACAAGTTGGGATTATTCCCTTAGCTATGTGCGTTGGATTCTTATTAGCATACAGGGGGTGAATCACCTAGCGACTAGCATAAATATTCCAGATTTTATGTGTGCTGGCTAAGCAAAGACAAGTTTACCGTAGCCACCCACCTTAGCGATGATTCGCCTCGGTAGAGCGATACGTCAAGCGAGCCTCTGAAATCCTAAGCCGGATTCCTGTAGGGACAAGTCTGGATATTATTTGCTTCTTGTTTGAGGCAAAGCGGGTCGGGACAGCTGCACTATTGCCGTTTGAGACGACAGTCCGCTTGAGTGGAACGGGGTGTTACACACTAGTCCAACGAAATGCCAAGAAGGCTTGAAAAGACATGCGTCATCAGATTGCACGACACATGGGCATGATTACTCTAATGGACATGATAGGGTATAATTGTAACAAATTCCATTTTTTGTACTTGCTTTATAGAGTTAATTGCTACTAGTAGTTTTTTTTGTAATAGGTTGTATGATATCTTTGGAATAGATTGTATGGCACTAGTTTCTATTTGTACATGTATTTTCTTATAGCTAAATTAATTAGTTTGTTGTCATTTCAAAATAATTTTAATCTAAATGTTAACATGTGTGATCGTAGATAACTTTTCAAACCATCAACACTTCAAAACACATGTGGATAGCCCTTTTGCACCTCCTCAATTGAAGAGGAGGTCATTTGGAACTAGTACGTGTAGTCAAGGGCAAAAAATAGGGACGAAAGGGGGGCAAGATAGGGTAACACAACCGAGTCTAATTCGTCCAATTGTAAACCCAATGCCAGACACAAATTAGGGAAAGACTATTGATCATTTCATGGATTCATATTCCTATGTTGTTTGCGAAGGATCCAATCCACAAGGTGAATGACATTATCAACAATTATCATATATTGAGGATCAAGTCAAATCTTCTCCAAAGAGGCATCTAAGGAAGCAGTTGGCTAGTAAGGGTAAGAATGTGCAAAAAGAAGGAGGAGGGACGCCGAATAAGCATTGGGAGGATGAACATACAGAAGAACGCCTTAAGATTCTTAATAGAGAAGTTGATGAGGGAAAAAATATGATAAAGCTTTTAGTAATAGTTCCTACCTACATGTTGCAAAAAGGTAAATGAGAAGTTTAGTACTTCATATAGCATGAACAATGTTATCAATCATATGTGTGGTTGGAAGTTGAAGTGGCTAGATATTACGAAGGCCAAAGATATTATGGGGGCGGGGTGGGATGAAGATCTTAACATGGTGATTTTGGAGGAAGAAAACCATGAAGATCTTAAGAACGTAAATATGTTTAGTACTATATAATCTTAGTTTTTAATATTTTGATAACTTATTATAAATAATTATTGATGCCCTATTTTTATTTGCCTAGGCGAAATCAAAATTAGCCCAATGGTTAATATCCCTATTAGGAACAATGAATTGTTACGTAGTGCATATGGAGATGACTATGCTAGAGGGGACCATGCAAAGGATAATAGTACCAAATGGGGACCAAGAGACGACTACATCGATGTTGGTACTTCTCTTAGTGTCTCACAACAAAAGGTTGGGACATCCCAAGCTTCAAAATCTTCGGTGGGAAACGTCGTAAAGAGCCTAACATGGCTAGTGAAGCAATAAGTTACTTGGTGGATCATGTTTCTACAATGCCACAAAATATCAGTCTTCTTAATACAGTAAATGTTTATGGTATTTCTGATACTACTGCTATGCATTCTGATTAAAACAATATTCTAATACCTAAAAGGATACACTGTTGTTTTTAACCTACACTGTTGTTTGTAACCAATGTGTTGATACACTGTAGCAGTCTTCAAGTATCTGTCTTCTTAATACACTGAAGGTAGTATTCTTCTTGATATACTCCAGTAGCATGTAGCAAGCATCTGATACACAAGTGTTCCTGATACACTGTTGTATCTGAGTACCATGTTGTACTTGTTTATGATACTGATAGACTATTTGTCACCGACTGTGTTTATACAATACTTGTTTCTGATACACAATTGTTTAAATTCTAGTTACTGGATATAGTTCTGCTTGTTTAAATTATAATAACTAGATGTTGTTACTTTGTAGCATGGCCTACCACGTTATTTTGAAAGGAAAAAACTCCAGAAGTGTACACTAGTTGGCCTGAATGTTTCATGCAAGTAAATGGGTTTAAAGGCACTTGTTATTTCAAGTGCCAAGATTATCATGAAGCGATGGGTTACTTCCAGGATAATAATATGGATGAACAAAGTAAAGTTATGGAGAAAGTTATAGTTAATGGACACCCAAAGGGTATTTTTTTTTCTTGGTTGTCTTACATTACTTGCATCAATCATTGTTTTGTCCTATATTATGTAATATTATGTGTCACGATCTCTTGTTTATGGGGTTGTGGACATCCTTAAATTATTAGAAGTTTTGTAACTAAAATGTGGCCAAAACTTGGTGACAGACAGACCTATGACTTTGAATATTATGAAATGCAAAGGATAATGATCAATGATGTATTTTCTTTGCAGGGGTTGGCTTTGATGAGTATAATGGTGAATCCTTTGAGTCAATTTTTAGAAATTGGGAACAATGAGAAATGTGTTTTTTGCAAGGTTTAGCTTTGAATGGAAGATTATAAAGCTAAAGTTGATGGCCTCCCCTACCAACTTGGTGATGGATGGAGGTAGCTAACTTTTAGCTAATTTTAGATTATGATGAGGAAGGTGTTACCTTTGAGTCTAAAATCTAGAAATTGGTAATAATGAGTAGGAGGGTTAATCCTTTGAGCCAATTTCTACAAAGTGGCAATGATGAGAAATGTGTTCTTTGCAGGGGATGGCTTTGAATGGAAGATTATAAATATATAGTTGATGGCCTCCCCCTACCAACTTGGTGATGGATGGAGGTAGCCAAATTTTAGTTAATTTTAGACTATGACGAGGAAGGTGTTACCTTTGAGTCTAAAATCTAAAAATTGGCAATGATAAGTAGGATGATGAATCATTTTAGCCAATTTCTAGAAAGTGGGAATGATGAGAAATGTGTTCTTTGCTGGGGATGGCTTTGAATGGAAGCTTACTTTTGGCTAAAGTTGAAATTCATATTTAAATTTGACATTCAGATTTAATTTTGGCACAAGAATTTTGATTACATTGGATTTAAAGTTGACATTCAGATTCAATGTGCTGATACACTACGTGCAACCAATCTACTTGTGAAAGCATTTTGTTGGTTACTAGATATTGGCACCATGTTTTGACCCCCTACAAATTAGGTTACCAGTCTATTTTGAGCACTTGCAAATTGAGACTAGATATTGGCCCTCTGTTTCGAGCACATGCAAATTGGTTACCAGTCTGTTTTGAGCAGATACAAATTTTAGCAATAGAAATTTTGATATTATTTTTATTTTAACAACCTTTTTACACTTTTTTTAAGTTGTGTACAAAATATTGACACTAGATATTGGTAGTTATGATAGCTATTTTTTTCTTGTTTTAGCTATGATTAGTGGTTGTTAGTCCAGAGGCTTAATCAAAGATGGAAGAACCAAAAGTTTAAGTCGAGATCAGAAGTTCACACAAAAGTTTTTTAGCTGATATACCTCGATCCAACGAACAACTATATATAATGATTATGATTACAACTTGTTGCTGAAGAATACAATAATAAAAAAATAAACGTTCTTCCTTGCAAACACAGTTGCACAAGAACAAAATAGATTACAACTTTTAGAAGAGAAAAGGAAAGATAAAAGGATCTCTGCTTGCTAGGGTGATAAAAATTACCGTTACTCAAAGCAAGATTCGTCCTACACGATATGCTTCCAGGAACCAGTAAGTTCAAGTAGAACTTCTGGAACGCTCGCTATCACCTCTTTCCTGGACTCGCACGAACACTTTGGACTCCAATGACGGCAGCAGCAGAATCTCTTTTCATGTCTTTATTTTTGAAGTAAGTTCTCAAAGAGGCACGAAGGAAGTATTTATAGAGAGAGGTGGTAGAAATAAGTGCAAAGTGCACCAACAAAGTGCCACTTTGCGCCCTTGAGCCCGAGTCCGAGTCGTGGGGCTTAGCTCCTAAGGGAATTTTTCCAAGGGAGTGACAAAAAGCATAAATGCTTTCTTTGAGGAGTTACTCATTTTTTTCCTATGAGAATACCCCCATATGACACCCATATACCCCACCACGCCCCATGTGCATACCTCAACACATACAAATATTATATTGAGATACCCACTTGGTGGTGTAGCTAATGTGAGACTATTTTTACTAGTCCAAAGGAAACAACACCAACAATTCTCCACATATCTCAATATATATGGGTTAAGCATTCCCCATAGTGACTGCCCATAATGCATTAGGATAAATGTCTCTTCGAATCTTCCCGTATGTCGAATAACAATATGATACAAGAATGGACTAAGCCTAAAATTCTGCACCATAACTATAATTCTTTCCACTCACATAATGACATATATTGTACTTTCGGTTGCACATTAAAGGTCCTGTGCACACCTGGTTTCGGTATGTATATATTGGGTGTCTACAATCTTACCCTCAAGAGACATCCTATATCTCTTTCCATACACTCTAGGTGAGTTCTTTTAAAGAGTCTTTGGCATGAAGCATTGCGCTTTCTTGTGGTGCTACGCCGCTATGACATGGCCCAAAGTCGAGGCTACACCTCTTTGTGGTGTCATGACACTGTAGCATGAGATCTCAGCCTCTTTGTAGTACCATACTATCCAGCATGAAGCCTTGACATATCTCTGTATTTAATGCACGAGATTTGCTCAAATGGGTCATGACTGGGAAGGCTAAGTCTGTGACAAAAATGCTCACATCACCATCCTTACATTTTATGCCTAAACAGGCTACTCTACGCTGGTTATCTATTATTCATGAATCATCAAGTTTACGCTGGGGTAGTTACCTACGTGGCTTGCATGACGTGTCATACGCAGATTTAGAAGTCTAAGGGAACGTGGGTGGCAGTTGTCATAACCGCAGCGTAAAGGAGGCAATCTTCTTCATAGTTTGGCCTTTTAAGCCAACAAGTCAGTCACTTGGCTTTTACGCCAACCAGGCAGTCTTTTGGCTTTTACGCCAACATGACAGTCATTTGGCTTTTATGCCAACAAGGGTAAAGGGTCTAGTCACAGGATAAAGGGTTTTTGGCGTAAAACTTTGTTTATCCAAACATAGGATAGTTGAAAGGAATAATGAGGTTTCAGTCAAGCATGGATGAGATCCTTATACTCTATTTCTATACGCAGGCTTGTTTGGTACAGTTACGTAACCAAGACAATATATTCTTGACCTGCATGGGCCACCACTAAAAATATGTCACGCCCCAGTCACAAAATACGTAGGGCTAGGAATACGTAATATGCCCAGCCGTATGTATACGAACTCCAATATATGGAAATCATATACACACGTACGGTGTATATGAATATTCAATCCACCAGTGGTAATATACTGTCACAACAAGTCACACGCAATCTATATCTCATCCACAACACAAATAATAAGTAGGAATAAAGAGCTGAATAATAATTGGATATCCAAGATGAGTATCAAGTCTGATAGTCGGGTGGAAACAAATATACTATAAAACGACTATACTAAAGTAGCAACAAAATCTCTAAACAGTGGAAATAAATCACAGATACTCTGAGGGTAAGACCTCCTCAGTCAGGTAAGTAGAGTCAGGTCCAGGTCCGTACTCCTATGGATACTCCTGCTCGTCCATATCTGGAAAGGGACCAGGTCCTCGGAGGGACGTAACAAGATACATATAAATATGCCAATAAAGTACTAAAATATAAACATCCAATGGGTCGCCTAACCGTCTAAGTGAAATGCAACTTGAGGACAACTTTGAGCGTATGGGAAGTGTAGGTTAGACATATGCTGACGTAATTTACCAATCGTGACAACTGGCTAGTATGCCACATATGCCCCCCAATACAAGGGCACAAATGTATGTAATAACGTCCTACTGCTCTGAAGAACGGAGAATCTGCATAGTATATAACGTCCATATCACCCCGAAGAGTGTGGCATCAGTGTAGTATATATATCGTCCATATCACTCCGTCGAGTGTGGCATCAGTGTAAAGGAAGTGGGGTATCCCATACGCCTACTAGTAGTCCTTCCCGCCCAATGCTCTAAGCATGCCACATCCATGACACGGTAAAACCTCTAAATAACTGTCAGGTCTACTAGCATACAAAGTTTCTATCAGCAGTTATCCTTATTCGTCAAACGACCTATACGTACCAATGGCCAGCCGAATACGCAAGTCCGTGTCCTACATGTGACTCACACTCGTGTAAGAATAGTGTCATGGCCAATGAAATATAAAATGCCTCATAATAATGGGATGGTCTCAAAAGGTAGGTCCAATAATCTACATAAATAAATATGATACGACGACATCGTCGTTGCACCCAAGTTTTCTTGGACGCACCATTTATTTAGCAATAGATGAACTGAATAAGCAGAAATAAACTATGCAGACAACATATGGAATGTAAATAATAGTACGATGGCAAGGTATACTTGCCGAGCAAGAGTTCTGTAGAGTGCAAGCGTCCAATATTGTGATAAGTTTAGTGAAAGAAGTGGGGTTAGTGTTTGGGAGAGTTATAATATATAGAGATCAAGAGGCGGTGGGAAAACATAGTGGTCTTAAAGACTACTGTTGCTGCTGTTTCTTTCTTTCATTGGTTTTGGTTTCGGTTGAGGAGAGTTTAGTAATAATAGGAATAAGAAGCGGTGGAATGAGGCGGTGGTATTGCTGCTGATATTTTTCTTCACACGCATGGAGAAGAAAGCAAAGTTGGTTTTTGCTATTGCTGCTGTTGATATTTTCTTCCCTAACGGATCCGGGTAGGGGCTACACGGGTAGTGGGTTCAAGCGGGTAGGGTAGAGGCTAAGGGGTTAACGGTTTTGGGTAGAGATCCAATAGGAAATTATATATATATATATATATATATATATACATAGAAAATTCTAAAAAATTATATTGGTGCACCCATTAAGCTAACAACTGTCCAAAGGGTCTCCTACATGAAATAAATTAGAAAAAATTTATAATGGTTCCATAAATCTCCTAAATGCACAGACATCTTAAATAAAAATTAAATAAAATATATTTCCTCTATTTAGGGGTTTTCAGAATTAGGGGTTTTACATTCTACCCAACTTATAAAAATTGTCCTCGAAATTAAAATTAGGGTAGGGTCTCTCTATCTAATCTCTCTTGATCACAATTTAAAAGAATTTACCTCATGTTTAATAATACAATTTCTACCCAACTTAGAATTTACCCATCTATCATATAAGGCTATACATCTAAGAAAACTATTCCTCGAATCATTTAATCATGTTATTCAATCCTCCGAAGTTTACACAAAATATATCACCTATGATATATCTTTAATTACGGGAAGTAATCATCAAATAATGTGATTGGCCTATGGGGTATCTCTAGTACTATCTTTATATCATACTTATACTAAGCATGAGGTTTCGTCTTTCCGAAATAAGGAAGGACGGAAAACAATAATAACGAGTTCAAGGAGGAGGTAATAAATTAGAAGTATGGGGATCAAGGCGTTTAATGAATTCAAAAGGAATTGTCAAGGCAGTTGTGGATTAAAATCTATTTTGGTAATTCTTATTCACATGCTCGTATTGGTACAGTCATATAATTGATATGATATGCTCAAACATATATAGAGGGCAAGTATATTCGTCTACCAATCGCTACATATCTCAATCCACGTAAAGTAGTTATACCAAGGGCGAACCAAGCGCACTAAGGTTAGCTAGACCTTAATACATTGATTCTGAAATATATTAATGTATGCATCCACTAATACATATATCATGAACAAGCTTGATAAAAGACTAAGCTTTGCAAAACTAGGCTATAGAATAGCAGCATAAGTCAAGGTAGTATATAAAATATAAATGCGCTAGATCATGATGAAAGAAGGTACATAATAATTCAAGTCACAAAGAGATAAGACTCTACAGTCTCTACAGTTGTCATACTAATCCCTTGTCTAAGTTGCTAGTTGACCAAATAGGGTATGGGCCTCTAAAATTTATAGTCTGGATAAACATTATCTTCTTATGCTAGCGTACAGTTAATGTCATTCAACTATACTTTACTAAGGAGTCAAGAGGACTATGTGATACTAGGTTGTGAGGCATGCTACCCAACTTATAAAAATCTCGTCCTCGAAATTAAAACTAAGTCACGGTAGAAAATCAAGGATGGTATAAGGTATACGTTTGCGCCTCTGCCGTCCTCGCGTTGCCAAGTTGATTCTCCTGGTCTATTTATCTGCTGAGCTGGCCTCGGTGATGGAAGTGCTAGCTCATGTACTGACGGTGAAAGTGTCACTGTCTGCTGCATTGGACAGTCTCTTACCAAATGTTGTTCGGAACCACACTTTAGACATTGTCCTAAGCATTTCCGGCAATCTCTCAAAATGTGCCCGCGTTTCCCACAATAATGGCAGCGGGGCTTCTCTGGGATCTGGTACGGTCCTGCTCTTTGCTGAGCTAAAGAATATCTGATAGGTCCTCCTTCCTGTGTCCTTTTTGGTCCTGGATGTGTCCTTACATCCGTCATCCATAGGTCTGCAGGTAGCTGCGATGCCTCTAATAATTTCCGAGCGTGAGTGATCCAGTTGGTAGTTTCCTCTGGGATCTCAATGCTTTTGTACGACCTTGGACCCATCTGTATAAAGTCCTTTACTGAACCAACTCTAGCTCGAGGTATTGGAGCTAGTGTTTGAGCTGGTACAGCAGCCTGTGCAGCCATCCTCTCAATTGCTGCCAGAAATTCTTGCCTTTGCTCGACTGCCTACTGCCTCTGTTCCTGCATCATCATCTGGAAGAATTGGAACAGTTGTGCCTGGCCATCCTGTGGTGTCGATGAGACTGGAAGGTTCCCATTAGGTAGAACGGGAAGATCAGATGGAACTGGACTGTGAATCTGTCCATTTGATTCTGGAAGTCTAGGAATTGTTGAGGTCTCTCCTTGAGTCTGACCGTTGACTCCAGGAGTTGTGTCGCCATCGGCGACAGTACATCCCTTCTGCATATCCATCTCTCTATAGGTGATGTACACAATAATTTAGAAGAAGTACATGAATCAAACATGATGCAAGTATTAGATAGAATGTAGAAGCATAAAATACGCTAGGGAATTGCCCGCGTAAAACAGAGATTCAAAACTGTCGACGTAAAACATGGTTTCCGAACTGTCCGCGTAAAATAGAGAAGCGTAAAGTAAAACTTCAAAATTATCCACGTAAAGTAGAGCTTTAGAGTTGTCCGCGTAAAGCAGAGAATCAAGGTAATTTTGGCGTAAAACAGAGAAGCGTAAAGTAGAGAATCAAAAACTGTCGGCATAAAGTAGGGCTTCAAAGTTGTCTGGGTAAAAGTCTGCGTAAAAGTTTCTGTGCGTAAAGTCTGCGTGAAAAGTCTGCGCGTAAAAGATCTGCTGCGTAAAGTATATGCTGCGTAAAGTCTGCGCGTAAAAATTCTCCGCATAAAAGATCGCTATACTTCCTGCGTAAAGTCTTCGTAAATG
Organism: Iris macrosiphon; assembly: GCA_036927795.1. Classification (NCBI taxonomy): domain Eukaryota; kingdom Viridiplantae; phylum Streptophyta; class Magnoliopsida; order Asparagales; family Iridaceae; genus Iris; species Iris macrosiphon. Next base: position 152,491,783 of record JAYESA010000002.1, on the reverse strand, counting down.
GTCTGCGCGTAAAATTTAGCATACGTTGCAGCGTAAAGTTTGAAATATGTTGCAGCGTAAAGTTGTACGAGGAACTCTTCGTATTCCTCGGATGAAATTGTCAGACAAATCAGTGAACCTGACATCTGACAAAAGTACCGTACGATGATCGAGAGGACGACTGTGATGATGATTTTGCACAGAGACCCAGGTTGTCGTTTAGTGACATATTTGATACAAGTCATTTTTATGCGCTAAAAAGGAAGAGAATGGAGTCTTCTGAATATGCTGCCTATTCTACATGGACAGAAATGAGTTTTTACTCAAGACAGAAATGAGTTTTTACGCTCAAGACAGAAATGAGTTTTTATGCTCAAGATAAGACAAAATCAGACGTCACGTCAAAAGTTATTTCTTGCACAGGGCTCGAGGCATATCTCTGCATTTAATGCACGAGATTTGCTCAAATGGGTCATGACTGGGAAGGCTAAGTCTGTGACAAATATGCTCACATCACCATCCTTATATTTTACGCCTAAACAGGCTACTCTACGCTGGTTATCTATTATTCATGAATCATCAAGTTTACGCTGGGGTAGTTACCTACGTGGCTTGCATGACGTGTCATACGCAAATTTAGAATTCTAAGGGAACGTGGGTGGCAGTTGTCATAACCGCAGCGTAAAGGAGGCAATCTTCTTCATAGTTTGGCCTTTTACGCCAACAAGTCAGTCATTTGGATTTTACGCCAACCAGGTAGTCTTTTGGCTTTTACGCCAACATGACAGTCATTTGGCTTTTACACCAACAAGGGTTAAGGGTCTGGTCATAGGATAAAGGGTTTTTGGCGTAAAACTTATTTATCCAAACATAAGATAGTTGAAAGGAAGAATGAGGTTTCAGTCAAGCATGGATGAGATCCTTATACTCTATTCCTATACGCAAGCGTGTTTAGTACAGTTACGTAACCAAGACAATATATTCTTGACCTGCATGGGCCACCACTAAAAACATGTCATGCCCCAGTCCCAAAATACGTAGGACTAGGAATACGTAACACGCCCAGCCGTATGTATACGAACTCCAATATATGGAAATCATATACACACGTACGCTGTATATGAATATTCAATCCACCAGTGGTAATATACTGTCACAATAAGTCACACACAATCTATATCTCATCCACAGCACAAATAATAAGTAGGAATAAAGAGCTGAATAATAACTGGATATCCAAGATAAGTATCAAGTCTGATAGTCGGGTGGAAACAAATTCACTACAAAACGACTATACTGAAGTAGCAACAAAATCTCTAAACAGTGGAAATAAATCACAGATACTCTGAGGGTAAGACCTCCTCAGTCAGGTAAGTAGAGTCAGGTCCAGGTCCGTACTCCTGTGGATACTCCTGCTCGTCCATATCTGGAAAGGGACCAGGTCCTCGGAGGGACGTAACAAGATATATATAAAATGCCAATAAAGTACTGAAATATAAACATCCAATGGGTCGCCTAACCGTCTAAGTGAAATGCAACTTGAGGACAACTTTGAGCGTATAGAAAGTGTAAGCTAGACATATGCTGACGTAATTCACCAATCGTGATAACTGGCTAGTATATGCCATATATGCCCCCAATACAAGGGCGCAAATGTATGTAATAACGTCCTACCGCTCTGAAGAACGGGGAATCTGCATAGTATATAACGTCCATATCACCCCGAAGAGTGTGGCATCAGTGTAGTATATATATCGTCCATATCACTCCGTCGAGTGTGGCATCAGTGTAAAGGAAGTGGGGTGTCCCATACGCCTACTAGTAGTCCTCCCCGCCCAATGCTCTAAGCATGCCACATCCATGACACGATAAAACCTCTAAATAACTGCCAGGTCTACTAGCATACAAAGTTTCTATCAGCAGTTATCCTTATCCGTCGCACGACCTATACGTACCATTGGCCAGCCGAATACGCAAGTCCGTGTCCTACATGTGACTCACACTCGTGTAAGAATAGTATCATGGCCAATGAAACATAAAATGTCTCATAATAATGGGATGATCTCATAAGGTAGGTCCAATAATCTACATAAATAAACATGATACGACGACATCGTCGTTGCACCCAAGTTTTCTTGGACGCACCATTTATTTAGCAATAGATGAACTGAATAAGCAAAAATAAACTATGCAGACAACATATAGAATGTAAATAATAGTACGATGGCAAGGTATACTTGCCGAGTAAGAGTTCTGTAGCGTGCAAGCGTCCAATATTGTGATAAGTTTAGTGAAAGAAGTGGGGTTAGTGTTTGGGAGAGTTGTAATATATAGAGATCAAGAGGCGGTGGAGAAACTTAGTGGTCTTAAAGACTACTGCTGCTGCTGTTTCTTTCTTTCATTGGTTTTGGTTTCAGTTGAGGAGAGTTTAGTAATAATAGGGATAAGAAGCGGTGGAATGAGGCGGTGGTATTGCTGCTGATATTTTTTTTCACACGCGCGGAGAAGGAAGCAAAGTTGGTTTTTGCTACTGCTGCTGTTGATATTTTCTTCCCTAACGGATCCGGGTAGGGGCTACACTGGTAGTGGGTTCAAGCGGGTAGGGTAGAGGCTAAGGGGTTAACGGTTTTGGGTAGAGATCCAATAGAAAATTATATATATATATATATATATATATACATAGAAAATTCTAAAAAAATATATTGGTGCACCCATTAAGCTAACAACTGTCCAAAGGGTCTTCTACATGAAATAAATTAGAAAAAATTTATAATGGCTCCATAAATCTCCTAAATGCACAAACATCTTAAATAAAAATTAAATAAAATCTATTTCCTCTATTTAGGGGTTTTCAGAATTAGGGGTTTTACAGAGCATCTTATCAATATAATGAGACTACAACAGCGCCACTCCAATGTCCGTCCAGCTGATCTTTATCCCCAGGATAACTTTAGCTTCCCCTATGTTCCTCATAATAAACTTGGATGGGAGAAACTTTTTTGTCTCAGTGACACGTACTAGATCCGTACCCAGAATCAGCATGTTGTCCACGTATAGACAAACGATGAACCCTCTTCCGTCAGCGAACTTTGTGTAAACACACTTGTCCGTCTCACTGACTCTGTAGCTGTTTGATCTTATAACTTTATCAGAATTTCTATACCACATCTTGGGAGCTTGCTTCAGACCATATAATAATTTTACCAACTTGCAGACTTTGTCTTCAAGCCCTTTGACGTTAAATCCTTCTGGCTGTTCCATATAAATCTCTTCGGTCAACTCTCAATTCAGGAATATTATTTTAGCATCCATCTGATGAATAACTAGCTTGAGAATTATAGTTAGAGTAATCAATATCCTGATGGTCGCCATCCGTGCTACTAGAGCATATGTGTCAAAGTAGTCGATCCCCTGCTTTTGAGAAAATCCCTTGGCTACTAACTAGCCTTACCTTGAACTTGTCATTAGTTCCATCGGCCTTCATCTTTTTCTTGAAGATCCACTTGCATCCGATTGGTTTAGCTCCTTTAGGTAGATCGACCAACACCCAAGTGTTGTTGGAGTTTATTGAGTTATACTCATCATTGATAGCCTCCCTCCATAAGACAGCATCTCTGGTCTTTATCGTCTCATCATAGGTTAGCGGATTTGCTTCCACATGATAGGTGACAAAATCATCTTCGAAGTCCTTTTGTCTCCTCGCTCTCTTAGACACCGATTCTGCGAATTCTGGTTCTATCATTATTTCTGGAATATCAACTTCTGTTTGGACTACATCTTCATTAGAAATATTAGCCTCCTGTTCACTCACACTATTCTCCGGAATGTCTACGATATAATATTCTTGTGCCTTGTAAACTTATCTTCAAAGAATTCTACGTCGCGAGATTCGATGATATGATTTGATTCAATATCAAGAAACCTCTGAGCATCACTCTTTTCAGCATAACCAAGGAAGATGGTCTTTATAGTCCTCATACCCAACTTCTGAATCTTCAAGTCTTGAAGCTTCACATACGCCAGGCACCCCCATACTCGAATGATATTAAAGTTGGGTCTAACTTTGAACCAGAGTTCATGAGGAGTGATATCAAAAGTTGCGTATTGCTCTCTTGTGAGACTCGTCTCATTGTTCTAGTATACGTACCCGACATACGCATATTATACATGTATAGCTTGTTTATTATTTAATTATTTATATCTTGCTTTATGATATTCATGCATTATTTAGGTTATTTTTGTAAATTTTTCATAGTTGCATGCTTTGGACCGTTGGTCCCTTGGTTTTCTTGGTGGGTGGTTGTGATGAACCCTTGGCAGTCTCTATAACAGATTCTGGGTACCAATGTGAAGTTCAGTACAACTTATCATCCCCAGACAGATGGTCAGTCGGAACGTACCTAGAAGATATGCTTCGTTCATATACCCTTGACTTAGGTGGTTCGTGGGAGGATCACTTGCACTTGATCGAATTCTCCTACAATAACAGTTTTCAAGCAAGTATCCAGATGGCACCATTCGAGGCACTATATGGCAGAAAGTGCAGATCCCCTGTAGCTTGGGATGATATTGGCGAGACGCAATTCCTTTGTGTAAGCTCCCTCATTTTGGAATATGGGTAATTTGATAATTTGTAATTAAATTTATTATTTTGTTTAATTAGATAGATTTAAAGAATTAATTTCTAAAATCCTTTTTAATATATATAACACTTTGTCATGGCTTGGATATTTTGAGCAATGCACGACCTTTTTCCTTCCAACCGAATTCATATTATTGACCTTGACTGTACTTAGTACATTTGGGACATGGGTGTTGCATTAATTTGATCTCCCCAATTCTCCAAAAATATTGACAAATATTTATAATCATCGACATTGCAAAACTACCCTTATTTGGATAGTTGAACCCAACCGAGCCCAAATATCCTACTCGGGCTCTCAAACCAATTCCGATGAGACATGTGCACTACCCCACACTCATCTTCCATTATATATATATATATATATATATATATATATATATATATATATATATATATATATATATATATATATATATATATATATATATATATACTTATACCCTCGTACATGTACAACAATCCAATAACGCAACAAACGACTTAATTGAAGTACCGTTAGTGAACCTTCTTGTGCACTTGCACTCAAACTAAACTAATACCCACACAACTAGACCCAAGTACACCCAAAACCTTAATAATGTCTAAACCAAATCCCTTAGGTCTGAACCAAAGGTTAAATTCCATCAAAACTCCACCATGAGCCCAACGAACATCTATATAAGGCCTCGTCCTCACAAACTCTAACCCTAACATCTACTTCCCTCTTTGTGGCCGCCCCTATATCCTCCCTTCTCTCTTCCATGACCACTTCAGCCTCTCTCTCTCTCTCTCTCTCTCTCTCTCTCTCTCTCTCTCTCTCCACTTCCTTTTTACTCATTCCCAACCTTCACTTCATTTCCCACAAGCCGACAAGCCATAGAGCAAGAGATTAGCCACCTCTAGAGGCCGACTACTTGTTGATGGTTACAGCTACTGTATGCCCCCTCACAGCCCTCAAAATCACCTCCAAACTGAATATTTATCTCCTATGTGAATCCCCAAGCACCCTCTCAAGTTTTGTGGAGGTTGGAGTCCGTTTGGTGCTCCGAAGGGTCCGTGTCGCGAGAAAGGACCACGCCGTAATCACATACGGGTTCCAACTTAGATTCTTTTTCCTATTCTCCATGAACAAAAGATTGTGTAAACTTATGATAATATTATATGATGATTAGAAATAACTCCATGCATAAGAAAGTTGTATTTCTCTGTAGACATTATTCCAAGAAAATTGAACAATCATGACACGGACACGACGCACCAATGGTAGACAAGGTTCAATGAGTATTGACATGATAAATATATATAAAATAATTCCAAAAAATTATATTTTATTAATTCATAATATAAATATTATAATTATATAATCAATCATATTTTATGCCGACGAAAAGATTGGATGCAAAGACTACTTGGCCAAGTTGCAAGGATATCTAGATAGCGTAGTTGAGATGGTTGCATGAATGATGTAATATAATTATTTTTATATATAATTATTATTAAATTCCATAATATTAAATAATATGATTCTATATTAAAAATACTTTATTACTCAAGTTGGTAATGTTGCATGTACAAACTAGCATCAAGTTGCCAGAATACCTAGTTGACGCGCAACATGACTTTGTGATTCGATTCTTGGAGGGTTTGATCTTAATTTTTAAAACTAAATTTATATGTTTTTTAATTCTTGAAATAAATTATTTTAAATTTATATTTATGGTATTTGTATGTCAAAACTGAACCCTAAAAATATGGGCCCTTAGACTAGGTTCTTAGATAAATTTATGGCATATTTTGGCTCATAACAATGGGCTAATTTTGGTGTTAAAAAGGGATATTATTTTCTGAGTTTTAATTAGAATTTATGCGAATTATTATGGATTTTTATCAATCTAGGTCATAACTATGGATTGGTAACATTCCGTACAAGTTTCAAACAAGACTAGTAGACCTATTATGGCCATAACCATAAAATATGCTTAAAATTCCAAATCTAGAATTCAGAGGTTAAAAACAGTATAAATCATGTTTAAATTATGATTATATAACTTTTAAATAATTTATATTCTTGTCGTTTAATTGGGGACTTATCCATGAATTTTGGTAGTCGAAAACCATAAAACTAGATCCCAATACCTCGTAAAAATATGTGAGTACTTGTGTCAAAAATTCACATGTTATGATGATATTGGACTTGGTTATAAATGGTTTATAATAATTTAGACATTGAAGTTGTGGGTACAAGATTCTTGATTAGAAACTTAAAGTAGTAAATTGATTGTTTAGGTCAATTGGATTTCGGAGGAGTAGACGCGGGACCATCTTTGCAACTACATACTGCAGACCCAGGCAAATGTACCTTGCCAAAATATTCACAGTTCTTATTTATTTATTATGCTTTAGTTATTATATTTATATGCGTTCTTGATATATCTGCTTACCCTAGGCCCGATTTACGGTACTTTGTGTTCGAACGAGATTCGGGTACCGACATTCTCCGCGGAGTCGAGTATCGTAGTTAGAGAGTTAGTATTTGAACCTTTGTCTTGTGCATACATTATTTGAACATCCGACCGTATGACACTTGACACGTTATTCATGTAACAGAGTTTTTCTCGACATGTTCGTGGTAATTGGATTCTTGATAGGATTATATGATGCATGACATAGAGTATTTCCAGTTATATATATATAGTGTCCATGACTTGTGATGATAGTTAGAAGTCATGATCTTGCGTGTCTTGATTGAGACATGAGCTTATATTGGGAGGGAAGAGTCTTCACCGTGCTATGGGCATATTCTACTTATTACTTATTTATTCATTTATTAGGTTTTGGGTCCCCTATGCAAAATCTGAAGTGATTATATATATATATATATATATACTAGTCTTCTATGGGTTCTCCCACACGGAGCCTCGAGGGTACTGTCTAGCATAAGGATGAGTCCGTGAGTACCAGCCCGGGGTACGAGTCTATACTCTCATTTGCATATCACATAGTTGGTTATACTAGTTTCTCCTGTATTATAGTATCATACTATTTACTTTAGCATGATGTTTCTTGTACCTTGTTACGTCCCTCTGAGGACCTGATCTCTTGCCAGTTTTGGCAGCATAAACGGTTGTGGAGATTTCTGGAGCTGCTGATGTTTATCGCCTCATCATACAGGCAATGGACTCTGGTACTGTTATCATTTCTATCGTAGTTATGTTTATTATTTATTATTACTTATCTCTGCTGATATACTCTAGTTTTATAGACTCTATTCCTTTCTTGAGTCAATTCGAGCTTGTGTGTTTTTGGCTGCCGACTTTAGCATATGTAGCTCATTCTTAAGATTTTGTGTCCTTGTGGATTGAGACTTAGATATTTATCATATTATTTAGGTAATATAGCTTAAGTGTACTCTAACGGATCTATTAAATTGGGTTTGTCCATTGGAGTTGTGCTGCTGGCCATTGTCACGTGGCTAGTCTCTCGGTATTTTGGGACTGGGGCGTGACACTTGGTCCCGAAATGATAGCTCAGATAGTTGAAGTAGTCAAGCAAGTCCGAAAGCATCTTAAGGTGGCTCGATATCGTCAACGTCATTGGCCGATTCGCATCGGCGATCTTTTGAGTTTTATGTCGGTAACCATGTATTCCTTGGGATTTTGCCTACCCGATGACTCATTATATTTGGTGCGCAGGAAAAGCTTAGTCCATGGTATATTGGTCCGTCCGTTATTCTCGAGCGAGTAGGAGATATTTTATATCATCTTGCTCTTCCGTCGTCGCTTCGTGAGATACATAATATTTTCCATGTATCCTAGTTACGACGGTATATCCCGGATTCAAGCCATGTCCTGGATCATTCAAAATTGGTCATTGGTACAGACCTTTCGTATGAGGAAAGACCTGTATCCATTTTGGACCAGAGGGAGAAGATTCTCAAGAACCGGACTATTCGGTTAGTTCGAGTTGCTTGGGGGCATCATTCACCAGACGAGTCAACTTGGGAATGCGAGGATGATATTCGTACTCGATACTGTAGGACCGTGTATGACAACTCTATAGGAGGGGGATGAATAGAGTGTATGTATGCAGCGAAACAAAATTACCTGTTAAAATATAATTCTATGACATGTAATGGTGACCAACTACTAGCAGTTAGAATATATCTCATATATAAGTGATACTACTAGCAGTGTTATGAATATATGCAATAGAGTGAGAGAGAGAGAAAACGCAAACACCAAGATGTATACTAGTTTTCCTCTGAGAGGACTAGTCCAGTCCCGATAACTCAAGCTCGAAGTTGTATCCACTATAATCACAAATAGTGAATCATAAACTTTGATCTGAAGGCTTTCTACTTCTTTATAACCACGAGGTTTGATCCAAAGTCTCGCAACTTCACAGCTTGATAGAGAGAGTAACTGATGGAACAAAGCTCTTTACAACTCTGAAGACTTCTAGACCAAGATCGTACTTGGCACTAGGAAGGCTAGGGAGTTGCTCTTTAAGATAGAAAAGTTAAGGCTTTAAGGGTTTGCTCACAATATGATAGAAGATTAGGAATCATTGAGTTGTGTAAGAAAAAAATCAAATCATATTTATAGGGTGTAGGCGAACAGAATTCGGCCATAATTCGGATGGGGTTTAATTTAAATTTCCAACCCTTGGGATAAGAAATCAGGAGCTATTAAACTGGTTGATTTCATACCAAAAGGGTAACCGAGTTCGGCCCGAGTTCAGCCCGAGTTCGGTCTCTTAGTATGGTAGACTTTGTAAATGAATATGGCCTAATTTGGTGGATAGGTTCTTTGGTTTATTTGAGTGGACTATGTATCTGGGTATAGGTATTAGGATCTTCCAGTGCGACTCAGCTTACATCAGCCATAGACTCAAATAAATAAAAGATTACATTTGAATAGAAACCAATAGTTGTTGCAGTATCTGACTTTAGTACTGACGGAGTTGATATGCTTTGCATCGAGTATCTGCTTCATCTGTATTTTAGATATAATGTTTAACGATTATCAGAATCAGGTTGACTGTGACCACTTTGTGTCAACATATACCCGTATTTATTTGACTCGTGAGGTATACTTGTTCGTATATCTCATATCCTGATCATGTCTTGTGCATGCTTGTCTTATTCTAGGATTGTGCTTAATTCCCGTATGCCATTGTTAACCTTTATAGCATGTCCCCAGAGTTCTTGCTCGACCCCGTGCCTTATTAAAATTTTGAGGACAAAATTTTCTAAGGAGGAGAGAGGTTTGAGATTCGTCTCACTGTTCTAGTATACATACCAGACATATGCGTATTATACATGTATAGCTTGCTTATTATTTAATTGCTTACATCTTGCTTTATGTCATTCATGCATTGTTTATGTTTTTTTTATAAATTTCCCTTAGTTGTATGCTTTGGACCGTTGGTCCCTTGATTTTCTTAGTGGGTGGCTGTGATGAACCCGGGTGAAAGGCATGGATTATGATCCAGTGGCCTACAATCAATCCCTTGGCTATATAAGCAACCTCATTATATTTCCTTCATTTTTCTTTCCTTTCAGTTTTCTCTTTCCTTCTTGGTTTTTCTTCCCCAGCAGAGAGCAGCAGCCGAGCTAGCCCTTGGCCGTGGGTATTCTTGGTAGGATTAGGCTATAACTTGACCGTAGGCAAGTACATCTTGCCAACCGAAGGAACAACCATGGATCTTGTTTTGATTCTTAGTATAACTTGTTTAATTACTTGATAGGTTTCATCTACTTAATACTTAGAACTTGTCTTCATGATAATTTTTATTTTCTTATATTGTTGCTCATGGAGCCCGAGAATAGCAAGTCGGAGAATGCAAAATTGGCCTGAAATGTATACAAAAAGTACACTGGAAACCCTTGTCGTATAAGCAAAGTTTTAGTGAACGCACTTGTGTGTGTTTCACAAATTCCTTAGAAAGTACGCCAATATATGTTAAGTACTCTAGGTGCACTTCTCTACTCCTACGTACGTTTTACACTATGGCAATTCCTTCCAAGGTAAGCCAATCCTACTTGGCACTTTTAAAATGGATCTGCAAGTCATCAAGAATATGCGCCACTGCTTAAAAGCCAAGTGGGCGCACTTTGCAGATATAATAGAGTTGGCGCACTTTGGTGAAATTAACTTACCGACGTACTTTGTCACTTCTGAAAAATGGTACACTTTGCTATGTGGCATTTTTCAGAGATGACACACTTTGTAGCCTTTCATATTACTTAATGACTAAGCAAAGACTTTTGACCATTATCGAGAATTGTGTTCTCGACTGCAGAGTCATCTCGACTGCTGTGCCATATCTTGGAACTCGTGTTTGTCTTTTAGTAGACATTCCTACACCTATTTGTGCGCCAAATCTATTTTTGGCCATTTGTGCGCCAAGGTCCATTTGTGTGCCAAATCTGTCTTTGGCCATTTGTGCGCCAAGATCCATTTGTGCGCCAAATCTGTCTTGGGCCATTTGTGTACGGATGTTACTTTTTTTCTAAGTTTATGCACCAACCATAAATTGTTAATTTATGCGCATGTATGCCAGTATTCTCTTTAATATGCTTAACTCTTAATGATTCTCTAGTTCTTTTTAATCCCGTTATTTTAGTTAATCCTGATTATTTTCTGAACATGGCATTCTTGATATTGTTCCTGATCCTGATTCCCTGACATGATCTAGTGATTGTACATTTTAAATGCACTCCTGAATCCTGATCTTGTAATAATACTAATACTATACTGGTAACCCTGATACTCCTGATCCTGATACTCCTAATAGTGGCTCAACGTAGCGCACTCCTGATTTGAGAATTTCTGTAACTGTCCTGATCAAGGCTATTAGTAGCACCTGTATTGCATGGCATGTATCCCTGTGGTTAATTTTGATTGAACTCGTCAAGTTACTGTCATGTCTTGCATCATGTCTAAGGCATATTTCTGAGCACAAAGGTCGAAAATCCTTGATAATTGTCCAGGCTAATAACTAGAATATTAATCTATGAAGCATCTAGAAAGATTTCTTGGCTACATGCAATCCCGGTATCCCAGTGACACCTGATAGATTTAGAGCTCTCCGTCGTGAGGGGCATACTTCCAGCACACTATCGAGTGTTGCACTAGCAGAAAAGATAAGAAATGATTATACGTAATAAATCTATACTATGTAACTGTTCGTCTGGATAACCGGGATAGTCTACAGGGCATATGGCTGTAAGTAATCTCAAACTGCATATGTTAGTAACTAGGACTATGATAACCCTAGTTAGTTAATGATAGCAAGCCATAGGACATGATTAGCCATGATTGCTTGATTTACAGTCTAGTCTAGTCAATTCTTATCCTGTTTTATTTTTAACAACTGATCCTGAGAACAATAATTGAAGCATGACTCCATATATCCCTGTTTTATACTCCAGAGCATGTTTAATTATTATTTTTACCTGCTGCACTTATTTAAATATTTCTTATACTATATCTTATTAATTTGTCTGCATGTTGGTTTTAGTTCCTAAGTTTGGCTCCCTTGTGGTACTTATTGTTTTAGGGTCTAATCCTACTGGTTTTGTATGGCCAGATTTTGGAACAGGGCTGCAGGATCTCCCGTACTTTCCTCCTCAAGATGGTGAACACGAGGAGCACCCGAGGACATCAACGGGTTTCTTCTTCATCACCCACCTGATCTTGTATATTATTCTGCTGAGGCATTTAGCCATCGAACACGTGTTTAGCTCATGTTTGGGACTTGATTTTCTAGCCCGCGGGCATACATATAAAGCATATTCTAGACTATAGCTAGAGCTGATCATGTAACATGGTACTCTTTCTAGTTCTTTATTTTGTAACTAGCTTCATGACCATCTGTGTATGTATAGTTTGGGATGCCTTACTATTATATGTTTGGTGATTATACATCTTGTAAATTATTGCTTGCTTAAGATTGAGACACCTAGGATTCTTGATCCATGATTGCCTGATGGATTATAGAGTAAACCCTCACATGTTTAGACAGTCGTGATCGTATCTCGGAATATAGAGTACTCTGGTATACGTAGCTGGATTTGTCGGCCCCCGCTCTCCAGTATTCAGGTTCTGGGGTGTGACAACTCTGTTCAGAATGAATGTAGCCGTTAACGTAGATTCTCCCCAGAAGAAGTTTGGAAGACCCGCAGTTAACCGTATTGAGTTATCATCTTTGTCAAAGTCATGTTCTTCCTTTCAGCTACTCTATTTAATTAAGAAGAATACTGAGCAATCGTCTCATTGACTATTCCATGTTCCTTGTAGAATGATGTGAATTTAATAGACCTATACTCTCCGCATCGATCACTTCCGAGTCTCTTGAGTTGTTGCCCAATTTGACGTTCTGGCTCAGCCCTGAACTCTTTGAACTTCTCAAATGCTTCGTCTTTTGACTTGAGCAGATAGACGAATACATACTTCGAGTTGTCATCGATGAATGTAACAAAATACTTCATCTTAGCCTTTGTGGAGAACTTTTTGAAGTCATAGATACCTGAGTGCACTAACTCCAAAAGATTTGTGCTTCGGTTAATATGTTTGAACGATTTTCTTGTGATCTTTGTCTGCGCACAGACCTCACACTTCTCCACCTCCTTACCCCCATATTTGGAGATAAGTCCTAGACTAGACATCTTGTTTATTCTTTTACAATGAACATGTCCTAGTCTATTATGCCATAACTCAATAGAGTAACCAAAAGAAGAGACTGCATTAATATTATTTACAAGAGTTACAAGATAAAGTTTGAACATCCCTTCGGTACAAAAAGCTTTTCTGAAGTATGTTCCTTTGTACAATATCACCATCTGTCCAGTATTGATTCCATCCTCAAGCCTGCGTTGCAGAGCAGACTTTCCGAGACCAGGTTCTTGGCTATCACCGGTACGTGCTTCACATCCTGAAGCGTTAGTGACTTCCCCGAAGTCAGATTCAATACTACCGTTCTGGTCCCAAGTACTTCAGTTTGTGCCTGGTTTGCCACCGTGACCTTCTCAGATGTAGGCTTGTAGGTGGTAAACAACTCATTCTTCGAGAAAATATGGCAGCATGCGCCAGTGTCCTCCCACCAGTCAGTATCAACACCAGCCGTTACAACCTGCACAATCATAGCAACCTAGTTAGGCTCACATTGCTCTGTCTTTTTGGCCTTGGATCTGTAGTCTCTCCGGTAGTGGCCCTTCTTGCCACAGTTAAAGCAAGTCACGTCTGACTTGAGCTTAGGCATCGGCTTGAATGAATTCGACTTCACCTTCAGATGGTGGAAGTTATTTTTCTTGTTGTGAGAAGCCTTTTGCTTTCCCTTGGAATTAGCAGCATTGTCACACCCGTTCCCAGATTTGGTATTTCTGAATTTGTAATATTTAAATTTTTCTTAAAATATATTCATGTTGTATTTTACATGTTGGTTCCTATCTTATATATTGTATTTTGTATGCTTGGATTTCTGTTTATCAGGAGAGACTACCCTAGAATAATAGTGAACACATTGGCAATTGCCATGGACCTGTACTAGGGTCCGTATGTAGAATGGATACCTGATATGGTTCACTTTTGGACTCATAAACCTATTTCTTGGATAGCTGAGATTTGTTAGGAGAAGTCATTACTAGATCCCAGGCGCATCTATTCCCATGCGCATATGTCCCTGTAGCATGCGCATCCACCCCCAGTGTATATATATGAGTTTTCTCAAACCTCTCTCTCTCTCTCTCTCTCTCTCTCTCTCCCCTCATTCTTCCCTTTCCTTTCTCCTTCTTAGGTTTTCTCCCTCCCTCCATAGGTGTCATGCCCCAGTCCTAAAATACCAAGGGACTAGTGTAGTGCCTCAAATCCCGATCCGACCGGGACGAGCACTATGTAATTGGGCTTGTGGCTAGTCCGTCTGAGTCGTAACTTAGATCTCGGCATCTTCTTGCCACGGACAAAATGCGATGATCCTTTCCAACTCATGGAAAGGCCTCTATTGAAACGAGTCCAATAGTTTTCGTGTTTTGGTTGCTTGGTTTTCTTGATTGCCGTTTTGAGGTTTTGGATTTGTTGTTGCTTTTGATTTGCTTGGTTTTTGCTGCTGGTTTTATCGTTTGGAACTTGAGGTTTTGGGGAGTTCGGCAAGGAAGGATAGGCAAGATTTCTAACTCGGTGCTTGTGCTGTTTCAGGTCCGCGTAACTGACGTTTGATCATCGCTAGCGGGATTCCTAGTTTCAGCCTCTTTCCCTTAACCAGTGAGTGGTTTGGTCCCTTCTTTCCTACTTCTTCATGCCAACATCTCTAAGTTTCAATCGTTCACTCGATGATGTCCGGTTGGACGCCTAGGAAATCCTTAGCCACAGGCATGCCAGCCACTAAGAAAGGAATATGGGATTTGTAGACTAATTTTATCATATGCTTGTATACCTTATAATTTGAGCTTGTTTATAAGGAAGAGTTGGTTGTTGGTGGCGGCCTGGTGCCTCGGATAGAGTTGGACTTATGGGATAACTGAATCGGAACACCGCTTGAGAAAATATGAACTGTTGCATGAGATATATATATGTTGCTGCTTACTTCTTCTGTTTATTTCGATGCATTGTATGTAATATAAATTATTTCATGCATTTGCATGGTCTGGGACAACTTGTGCACAAGGTTTGGCATTTTCTCGAAACGGCTTTCCGGGGTACTGGAACCGTATCGATCCGGAGGAAAATATTTGATTCGTGCTCGTCACGATGCATAGCGGGACCTCCAGCAGGGCTTGCTACCCGGGCTGATAGGGTGCGCCGCTAAGCTTGAAATATGTCCCTAAGGTGTCGATCACACCAATGACCGCATGCTAACTTATTGTCTTGTGCAGATGGTAAGTATACTTGTGTTTTGTTTCAGGGAAGGCGTGCATCGATTGAGTAAGCAATCGGTGTACTGGTTGGATTCAATGCTATATTCATTCCTATCAAAACATGCAACTGATATGAATTGATTTCACTTGCTTCCTTATAGAAGCTGTCTTAATGCATGCTCGCCCCTAACAAGCTAGTGTCGATTTAGTCGAGTGGGTTCATCCCGCTCACCAGTACAAGTTGAGTACTGACCCATGTTGTGGGCAACTATTTCAGGCACTCAGACGGTACAACGCTAGAGCATAGCGAGGAGGCGTTAGGAGCACCTCTATTTTGAAGTATAGCTGGAGTCAGTTTATTTTGGAGGCATGGACTTCAATCTATACAAGGGCGTAATGTGCAAACGACGTGGACTATCTGACGGAGCGTGCCCTGCATTTTGAGTTATCTTTTGTAATGCAATTCAATAGCCGAGAAGGCGCATCAATGTAAACTCTATGTAAATTACTCTGAATATTCAATGAAAAAGCATGTTTCTTCCGCATTTGTGTTCAAATCTCTGTGAATGTGTTTTATAATTTGTGTTTCAAAATGGGTTCCTAAAACTGCAAGTTCTTGCCTTATGCGAGCGCAACCCCAGGCTCGCACGGCATCACGCCCCTAGCGAGGACGAATCGGTTCCGTAAAGGATCCGGCGAGGACGAAAGACCCTTTCGGGATCGGGGCGTGACATATTGGTATCAGAGCACGGCTGTAATTCCTTGGGATTTCAAAGAATATAAAGGAGTTTGATGCGCCTCTCAATTGAGTTGCGTTCGGCGTCCGCTGCATCAGATGAGTCGCCTATACAATGAGCCCGTAGATATAAAATCTATCGATTTTGGAGTGTTAACAAGCTACTCTCTTTTGTAGCAATGGCTAAGAAAAACACTGCCGCTGCAAGCAGTGCTCAGCCTATCCAGAGCGATCCGACAAGTTCTGGAGAATCCGGAGGAGCGGATTCAACCGGTATGGCGGAACGGCTTATGCATCTCATGGAGGTGCAGCAACAACAAGCCGTTACACAACAGGCACAATTTGCTTCTCAGCAGAAGCAAATGGATACCATGATGCAACTGATTGCATCCTTGGTACCAAGCAACGGGACTGCCACTGTGACTCATTCCCCACCGCCGGCCGTGGCGGTAGAGGATGAGTTGGAAGAAACTCAGCCTTCAGCTAGGAACACCTGCCGAGCAGCGGAGTTCACAAAAATGCATCCACCTACGTTCAACGGACGAGCGGAACCGGACGTGGTGTTGGGATGGATTGCTAAGCTGGAGGGACTCTTCAACCTGGTTGGCATCCGGGGATCCAAGCGAGTTGCCTGTGCATCGGTACCACCTCGTCCTCTGCTGCTGGTACTGTTCCGATATCATCTTCTGACCCATAAACCTCTCCGTCTATACCTGGGGACATAATCCATATCTAGGTCCTCAGGGGACATAGCAAGGTACAATAAACACTCAAGCCAGAAGTAAATAGTATAATGTTATGAAAATGGGGAAAGCTACTACGACCAACTATGTGATATGCAAATGAGAGTATGGTATCGTACCCCAAGCTGGTACTCACGGAAGATCTCAAGGGACACTTCTGTAATCTAATAGTACACTCAAGGCTCCGTATGGGAGAACCAGGAGGAAGCTATATATATATATATATATATATATATATATATATACCTTAGATTCCGCAGAGGGACCTAAAGCCTAATACACAATAAATAGTAATAAGTAAAATATGCCCATAGCACGATGAAGACTCTCCCCACCCAATATAACCTCACGTCTCAATCAAGACACGCAAGCTCACGACCTCTAACTATCAGCACAAGTCTTAGTCACTATGTATCACTATAATCATCTATATATCATGCATCCTATAGTCCTATCCAGAGTCCAAGTACCTCAAACAAGTCGAGAAAGACTCTGTCACATGAATATCGTGTCCAGTGTCCTATGGTTGGATGTTCAAATAATGTTTTCACCAAGATAGGTTCATAAATATGACTCTCTGACTATGTTACTCGACTCCGCAGAGGATATCGGTATCCGAATCTTGTTCGGACACAAAGTATCGTATGAAGGCCCTAGGCTAAACAAGTACATCAACCAAGACACACAAATATAATATATAATACATAAATAATATTAAATAAATAATTTAGAACTGTAAACATCTTGGCAAGGTACACTTGCCTGGTTCTGCAGTGAGTGGTGGTAAAGATGATCCCGCGTCCACTCCTTCGGGATTCAATTGACCTATCAATCAATTAATAAGCTTAAGGGTCCAATCATGAATTCTTGTAATTATAACTTAATTATATAATTTATTTGATGCCCTGCATAACCAAGTCCGTTATTATTTCTAACAACTTTGCTTACTTTTATATGGTATCGGGACCTAGTTTCTTTGTCTTTGACTTCCAAAATTTAAGTTTAAGTCCCCAATTAAAGGAAATGAACATAAATCATATAATATTGATTTAAATATAATTTATATTCAGTTTAACAATTAATTCCTAGATTTAACAAAATAAACTTATTTCAAGAATATGGCTACTTTAGGTTGACTAGTTTTGTCCGAAACTTGTTCGGGACATTGCCAGTCCATTAGTAGGGTTTATATTTATGAAAAATTATTTTATATCATATTATGTTCTGATTTAATCTTAAAAATTATTTACCTCTTTATTCCATCCAAATCATCATCTATTTACTAGCAAAACAATGCGACAAAATTACCTAAAAACCTAGGCAAATGGCCCTTAATTATAGGGTTCAGATTTGACATTAAAATAAAAAAATAATTTTAAAATACTTAATCCAGCAAATAAATACCTATTAATTCAGTTTTAAAGTTAATAACGATTCCCTCAAGTAATCGCATTAAAAGTCTCAAACTAGTTCTACCGACAAGCGAATTATCACCAACCTATCATGAAAAATTCATATTTTCTAATATGAGACCAAGATGGCAAAATATGGGTTCTAAATAAATAATTTTATATAACCTAAAAGGATCATGCCATGGGATTTGAGAAAGAAAGATTAAAGATTTACCGAAAACTTTGGAGGATTGGATGATGGTACTTCTTCTTGTCCAAGAAATACTCCTCCTTGCTTGTGCTTGGCTTGCTACTCCCTTCTTGATGGGTTATTGATGATGACAATAGGTTCTTGATATATTTTTGGTGAGAATGGGGTTCTTCTTGGAGGTTTAATGGTGTTTGGATGGAGAGATGGCAAAAAATGAGTATTTTATGATGTAGAAGTTGATGAGGGAGTTGTGTGGGGGTGAAAGGAGGGATAGGGGATGCTTTATATGACTGGAAGGAGAGGAATATGGGGGGGGTCGGCTGCTATGAGGGGGAGGAAGAGTTATATTAGGGTTATGGTTTTAAGTATATATAGTGCATATGTGGGCCTCCTTAATGGGTTGGTTGTAAAAATAGGGTTTTTCCATGCTTATAGGGTCGGCACATAGGGGGCTCCTCTTGCCCGCAAGTTTGAGGGGGAAGTTTGTTTTTGGGTTGTAATCGGATAAGGTTTGGTTGTTGGGTTGGTTAGGGAATTGATTAGGTAGTTATTTGCCAACTAGGATGCCACCTATACCACTTTCTATAGATAGATCTCCTATAAATAGAAATAAATTAATGTATATATATATATATATATATATATATATATATATATATATATATATATATATATATATATATAGCACTACATGCCTACATATGTTTGGGTTGGGTTTGGGTCAAGTTCTAGTCTAATGAAGGCAGTTTTACGGTAACCGTGGTTCTAAATGGTTGTCAATATTTTTAGAGAATGGATGACATCAAAATAATGCAACACCCATGGCCCAATTATACTAAATACAATCAAGATTAGTAATATAAATTTTATTGAAAGAAAAAAGGTCGAACATTGCTCAAAATATCAAAGCCATGGTAAAGTATCATATATATTAAAAATAATTTTAGAATTTAATTCTTTAAATCTATCTAATTAAATAAAATAATAAAAATAATTACAAATTATCAAATTATCCCTATCCCAAAATGAGGGGGCTTACAATAGGCAAGTACACCTTGCATTAGAATGGAGAAACCTCTCCATATTATTGTTTTATTATGTTTGTTAGTGTTTCTCTACCTATTTAGAACTTGGTATTTTCGGCTTTGATGGATGGATTTGTGTAGAACTACATTTTTAGCTAAAGATTTTCATGGGTTCCAATTTCTTGGTTTTGATCTACAAAAACTTATTGATTTCAAAAACCAGTTGTTCCATGTGATAGAGCATTCAATTTCAGGCGGTTTTGGCTTTTGTTTTGTTTGATTTGGAGTTAAAATGAAGATTTAAAAAAAAAATTGGTTCTTGGAGCTTTCTTATGGAGTTCTTGGTGTTCTTGTTGTTCTAGACGATGCAGTCCATGCGCCTGGAAAGGTCATACAATAGAAATGCTATGCGGCACGAAGCTTTCCTCCGTAACGCCTTTGCAGCATGCGCATCTCTTGTGATGCGAGTGACTGTTTGCATGCGTACTCTAAGCCATCCGTCCGAATAAGCCATGCGGTAGATCTTGCTTTGGGCCTGATCTTTTCATGCGTCTGAGGGTACATACGCCAAGCAACCATGCACCTAGCACTGGATGCCTAACTTTCCATGTTCATTTCCATGCGCGTAACTTGCTATGCACCAGGCCGCTATGTTTCAAGCTTATCTACGCTGCGCCATACGCCATGCAGCCGACTGTTATGAGTTTGTATCCATGTGACAGCTTTCCATGCACGTGTTTCCCATACACACATGTGCACCCTAGCGACTCTATGCACCTGTTTATGCGGTTTTACTTGTTTCATGGAGCTTCTCATTGGATTTCGTAATTCTTTGTGTTGATCATAGTGATTGCTATCACGATGAACTGAGTTCTTCTATGTGTTGAACCCGACTATGTACAGAACTAGACCATGCGCCAAGTGGCCATATCACCCATGCGCCAAGTGACTATGTGTACCCGTGTGCATGACACGACCTATGTATTGAATGTGCTAGAACTCATGCGAATGACTGATTGGTACCTCGACTCGATTTCTCGTATCCGTTCTGATCCAACTATTATGTGCTAAGTATACATGATCTAAATATGTACTGAGGTGCGACATAACGTGTTACGTGCTAAGTGATTACATGTTTAGGTTGTGCATCGAGAATGCCTCCTATAATTCGTGAACGCGTGATACTATATTATTTTTTCCAGCACGAGCATGATATGTGAGTCAAGTACCAAAGCGTGGATATTGATTGATTGAATGTTGCATACACGCTCGGGTGAATCCAGACTGAACTTCTGATCCTTATATGGATTCGTATCTAGAGTGCCCGTACTTTGTACGATATCTTAAGAAATTTTTTAATGTGGCAACGTCTTGAGATTTCAAACAACATATGGTTAATTAGGCAACCAAAATATGTAGATCATGGGGAGGGAACGGTATTCCGAGATCATGCCAACGAACCTTCCCACAAAAGATTTATCCTTGTGCGTTGGGCTGGCCACCACATATACTGTATATCATTTGTCATAGTAGAGTGCAGTATCTGACCTATTATAAATATGTTGAGCCATTGTCTGAATACTGGAACCGCTAATACCGTGATCTAGCGTAGTGGCCTTACGGGAAACTGTGCAATTCGTGAAGTACGTGTATAATAATTCATTGGCTCGGTTAACCCATGTTCGGTAATGGCATGATATGATGATACCTATTATGCATTATTCTGAGATAGCATCAGACTCCACAATAGCAAGTCGTACAAGTGATTGTATGTTATATAACTTGAACTTGGTTATGATTGTATTATTCTGTTAGTAGTCTAAGGGCATGAACTATCATAATGTGATGGTTCAACCCTTGTCCCATTGTACTAGGATAGGCTGTGAACCAAAATTACGACACAAAACATATATATATATATATATATATATATATATATATATATATATATATATATATACCTATCTATTGCTTGGGTTTTTGTTTCTCCATTTCGTGCCTCCTTTATGGTACTTGCTATTTGGGATCTAACCCAACTAGTTTTGCATGGCCAGATTTCGAGCCAACACCCGAGGATCCAACGTACTTTCTCCTACTCATGGCGCGCACCAGGAACATGGCCGCTGAGGATAACGAGTGAGTTTTCTTCTTCCATGCTCGCTATTGTGCATTTCACTCTTTTGGGCATTTATCCACCGGCACCTATTAGCCGACATGTCTGTACATTTAGTTTCATTTTCATGACTGTATACAAATCAAGCTGCAGCTATAATATTGTCATGTATGCTTGCCACTCGACTGGCTTCACACATTTGGTAATAGCTAGTCCTCAGAATATTTTGATGGAGCGTTTGGAACGCCTTATTGCTTTATCTATTATACTCTATGTTTATCGTTTCTTGTTTGATTGATTGAGACAGTTGTTCGTGTGACCCTAAATGACTTGATTGTAGCATGCATTCCTTGTCTTATTACAGCCGTGATCGCCGTATGACCTATAGTACATTGTACCAGATAGCTGGCCATGTCCGTCTTCGTATTCCGGTACTGGGCATGACAAGCATGCACCAAGTTGGCTTTTGCCAACTGCTTGGACAGCGTGTCCACTTTTTTTGAGCCCTCAACTCATCTTCAATATGGATGTTGTGCAGTAGTTGATCAAGGCTAACCTGCATCTTCTTCCGGTGCATGTCCGAGATAAAGTTGCTCCATACAGGTGGAAGCTTGGCAACAATACCTCCCATGATAAGAGAGTCGACCATGGGCATGCCATAATCCTCAAGTTTTTGATGAAGCTTGAGAATTTTTTTGACTTAAGGCAACATCGTCTTGTCGTCCTCAAATCGCATGTTCCAGACCTTTTTGGTCACATGGATCTTGTTGCAGTTCTCATCCGTCTTGTAATACTTTTCTAGAGACTCCCAGGCGATCTTAGCATGGTTCATCTTATTGTATGACTCCGCCAGAGTATCATCCATGGAGTTCAGAATCAGCAGCTTGCAGAGGCTGTTGTCTCTCCTCCACTTGTTCTGCTTAGCAGTTGCTTTAGCAAACGTCCGAATAACATCATCACCCTCTGGAACAACAGGCTCCGGATCTGTCAATACGTAGTCCACCTCTTCGAGTTTAAGATTAAGGGTGACATTTATCTTTCAGGCGTTGTAATGCTCCC
Organism: Iris macrosiphon; assembly: GCA_036927795.1. Lineage (NCBI taxonomy): Eukaryota > Viridiplantae > Streptophyta > Magnoliopsida > Asparagales > Iridaceae > Iris > Iris macrosiphon. The sequence continues at coordinate 152,469,047 of JAYESA010000002.1, read as the reverse complement.
CGTCAAACTTTTCAAGTTTATTAAAACTCGTGTCAAGAAGTTTTGCACGGTTGTTCTCCTTCTTACTTGGATCTTGCTTTGAGATTGTTAGTCCCGAGGGTTAATCAAAGATGGAAGAATCGAAAGTTGAAGTCGATATCAGGAGTTCACACAAAAGTTTTCTCACTGATATACCTCGATCAACGAACAACTATATATAATGATTATGATTACAACTTGCTGCTGAAGAATACAATAATCAGAAATTAAACGTTTTTTCTTGCAAATGCAGTTGCACACGGACGAACATATTACAACTTTTAAAAGAGAAGAGGAAAGAGAAAAGGATCTCTGCTTGCTGGGACGATGAAGATCACCATTGCTCAAAGCAAGATTTGCCCCCACACGATCTGCTCCCAGGAACCAACAAGTTCAAGTAGAACTTCTGGAACGTCACTGTCACCTCTTTCCTGGACTCGCACAAACACTTTGGGCTCTTCCTTCCTTAAGTTATGCTCTTAGTCCTAATATCCATCCTTACTCCTTCTTTTAGTCCAACTACAAAATCTCTCTTCGTATCTTTATTTTCGAAGTAAGTTCTCAAAGAGACACGAAGAGAGTATTTATAAAGAGAGAATGGAAACCCTAGCCGCCAATCAGTTACGAAAAGATAGAAACGATTTAAATTCAAATCCCATAAAAAACGAATCTGAATAACTGATCATATCTTTCCATAACCATCAAATTCCGCAATGAGTGTGATCATGAGTCAACTGAACTGCTCCTGCGCGCATAAGCCAGCAGCGCATGCGCCCATGCGTCCATGCGCACATCAGCGCAAAGCGTCGATGTTAAGTGCAAAGTGCTCCAACAAAGCTCCACTTTGCGTCTTTTAGTCCGAGTCTGAGCTCGAGTCGCTAAGTCCATTTGGGACTTAGCTTCTAAGGGAATTTTTCCAAGAGAGTGACAAAAAGTATAAATACTTTATTTAAGGAGTTAATCATTTTTTCTTCTATGAAAACATTCCCACATGACACCTATGTGCCATACCACACCCCATGTGCACACCTCAACACATACAAAGTATTATATTGAGATACCCACTTGGTGGTGTCGCCAATGTGAGACTATTTTTACTAGTCCAAAGGAAACAACACCAACAGTGGTAACAATACCATTTTACTATGGTGATTATATAACTTGCGGGGTGTTCTTCAAACATTAAAAGTCCACAATTTAGTCTTCACCTACACTTTCAAGTGGTAATCCAAACGAAATATATTGAAACTCCTCACTTGCGGGGGGACAAAACCCTACGTATCCAAACAAATATTGGAAAGTAAAATTGTCACGTCCCAGTCCCAAAATACATAGGACTAGGAATACGTAACACGCCCAGCCGTATGTATACGAACTCCAATATATGAAAATCATATACACACGTACGTTGTATATGAATATGCAATCCACCAGTGGTAATATACTGTCACAACAAGTCACGCAGAATCTATATCTCATCCACAACACAATAATAAGTAGGAATAAAGAGCTGAATAATAGCTGAATATCCAAGATGAGTATCAAGTCTGATAGTCGGGTGGAAACAAATTCACTACAAAACGACTATACTAAAGTAGCAACAAAATCTCTAAACAGTAGAAATAATCACAGCTACTCTGAGGGTAAGACCTCCTCAGTCAGGTAAGTAGAGTCATGTCCAGGTCCGTACTCCTGTGGATACTCTTGCTCGTCCATATCTGAAAAGGGACCATGTCCTCAGAGGGACGTAACAAGATACATAATAACATGCCAATAAGTACTGAAATATAAACATCCAATGGGTCGCCTAACCATCTAAGTGAATGCAGTTTGAGAACAACTTTCCACACGTGGGCTATCTGGCCATAAATGGGATTGACATGATTCCCACGGAGAATCAGGGGCCCATCAGCATACTGTCTTTTGAACGGCAGAGTCCGCCTGCAATATATAGTGGTCATCACCGCCCATATCTCCAGCGGAGCTTCCGGGTTGCAGAAAGAAAAAGTATAAAGGAGCCCAAACGCCTTACTTGTTGTTCTCCCCACCCCATGCTCTAAGCATGCCATATCCATGACACAATAAAACCTCTAAATAACTATCAGGTCTACTAACATACAAAGTTTCTATCAGCAGTCACCCCTAACGCACGGCTTATACGTACAGGAGGCCAGACCTGTCACGCAGTCCGTGACCTATATGAGACTCACAACTCGTGTAACAACTGTGTCACGGCCAATGAATCTAATGATGCTCCATAATACTGGGGTGGTCTCATAAAGTAGGTCCAAAATCTACATAAATAAACATCTATATAAGCAGAATTAAACATGCATGTATCAGCTGGAATGTAAATAATAGTACAATGGCAAGGTATACTTGCCGAGCAAAAAGTTCTGTATTGTGCACGTCCAATACTGTGTTTATGTTAGTGAAATAAGTGGGGTTAGGATTTGAGAGAGTTGTAATATATATATATATAGGGATAAAGAGGCGGTAAAAATAATTTAGTGGTCTTAAAAGCCACTGCCGCTGCTGTTTCTTTCTTTCTTTCTTTCTTTGGTTTTTGGTTTCGGTTGAGGGGTGTTTAGTAATATCAGAGTTAAGAAGCGGTGGAATGGAAATGCTCACACGCGCGGAATAGGGAAGCAAAATTGGCTTTTGCTACTGCTGTTGTTGATATTTTGCTTCTCCTAACGGTTGTGGGTTCAAGCGGGTAGGGTAGGCTAACGGTTTTGGTAGAGATCCAATAAAAATTATATATATATATATATATATATATATATATATATATATATATTCACAGAAAATTCTAAGAATTATATTGGTGCATACGGTTGAGCTAGTAACTGTCCAAAGGGTCTCCTACATGGAATAAATTAGAAAAAATTTATACTGGCTCCATAAATCCTCTAAATGCTCAAACACCTCAAAATAAAATCTAATAAAATCTATTCTCTCTATTTAGCTCATATAAATAAATTAAATAATTTAATAATAGAGAAATATGGTTTTCAGAATTAGGGGTTTTACAAAAAATGCATTGAAACTACACTGCATTACAATATGTTGAAAGTGCTACTTTCATACTTCCGGGGACTTATAAGCATCCAAACAGTCCCTAAGAGGATCTCCAACCCTATTGTGACTTTGTAAAAAAGTTGGTGCCACATAGGAATAATAGAATTTTATTTAAAAATTCTTCTCATATGCAATTGTCAAATAATTTGTGAAATTTACATGACAAAGTTATAGAAGATATTGTGAAATTAGTTGTGTAGTTCTAGACGACAACGTCTTCACCTTCATGTCATAAATTATGAATAAAAATAATTAAAAAGAAGAAGACAAAAAGTTGAAAAAAATAAATATTTAAATACTCTGTAAATATAGTTTTGTCATTAAAAAAAAAAAAACATTGTCTTAGATTCCACACCTTACATAAATCATAACACATCACACGAATTGGAGATGCTCGGAAAAAAAAAAAAGTTTACTCGAATCATGTAGGATCCACACTCGAACAGCTTCCACCACCCTACAAACGCAACCCCGCGTGCGTGATACACGAGATTTAACTGCTCATTGTTTAAAACTAGGCATCTAGCTTGTTGATTTTGACGAATTAGGGGAACAAAAAGGGGGATTTTTTTAATGGGTTGGGTTCCTTTTCTACCTACCTACAATCTACATCTCTTTTGGGTTGGGTTTGGAACATGTCGAATGGGCCCACCCATTCTCCACCATGCCATGGACAGGAAAGTAAATTTGCAGTTGGGAGTCTCTCTACTTGTTTCTGGCGCTGGTGGTGTTAGTAGCGTGAGCGCCGAGATGAGCACTTTGTCCATTGCTTCTCCTCCATCGCAGCTCCCATGGCCGTCACAACGCAAACAAATAATCACCAGCAGAAGCAGCAGCATCAAGAAGTTGAATTGGAGGAGCGGCAGGAGAGGGGCCCTCGTCGTCTGTTCTGCTGCGCCGGACGAGACCTGGGGGAAGCAGCAGCCGACAGCAGTTCAAGACTCCGGACTGCAAGTCTACTCCCAGATCGAAAAGTATTTTTTTTCCTTCCAATATTTAATTACTTCCTTCCCATTACTGGGATTCTTATAAATTTAATCCAATTCGCAACATAATTTCCAATCTCAGCAACTGAATATCCCCAAATCCCGAGTTGAAAGAAAGCGCACATAACTTTTCCGTAATTTCCAATCGAGTCCATATTTGATCACCCACCAAAATCAGAGTGGATGTTTCACATGAAATTTTATCTCACCTAAAACCACTTTGAAGTGGTTTGGTAAACATCCACGATATGATTAGCAATTGTGTGTGTGTGTGTGTTGGGGGGGGGGGGGGGGGGGGGGGGGGGTGTTGGTGGTTTGGTTTAAATACAAATAACTCAACTTTTTACCACTAGTTTTACATGTGGAAACATTTAAGTGGAAGAGTGAACATTCATCCTAGTTTTTGTGGGTGAACAAAAATAGACTCGTTTCCAATCATATTGTACTCAAAAGGCAAGGCGGTAGTGTATCTGGAGTGTCCGAATGCTTGATTTCCATGTGTCCGTACTTCGCTTCCCAATACCCTCTATGAATGGGGAAGTCGATGAATCAGGCCTACATAACCATGCGTAGATGGACTGGGGTCCCTCTTCGACGCTTCCCAAATAGGTACCTTCAGACCTGAGGAATTGGAGACTTAACCGATACCCCGTCCATTCAAGGTGCATTACAATGCAAGGAGCCAACGACATCATGTCTAGTTGAGTTATTGTGCGAAATAAAAGACGTCGGTTAAGCCTAAATATAGTTTGGGTTAGATCTATTTTATTACTTCCTGACACTGGATTTTCTAGGATTGTATTGCTTATGAGTAGGAAGGGTTACAAGGCAATTTTATTTTAATGGTTCTTGTAGACATCCAATTCAGAGAGTCAAGTTCTCGGAAACTTGCATCTGAGATTGAAAACAAAGAATTATCTTTGAGAGAGAGAGAGAGAGAGAGAGAGAGAGAGAGAGAGAGCACCTTCTTGCTGCTATCAAATTCAACTGGGTTCTTGACTAAAATTACCTTTGTTTAGTTGAGAAATTGCATGTCTTTTACTTCTCGAAACTTGAATTGTAGTCTATCAGTTTATGTTTTGAGTTCCATGGGTGTTATACTACATAAACAGTAAAGTTCTTGGTATTGGAAAGTTATTTCTTGATTTTCGTTTTTTATTCTGGTTATTTCGAAGGCAATTCTCCGACATCCCTACATTAATAGACAAACCTTTTGGTCGTGTTTAATCCAATGCAAGCAAAGAGCACCTTCCAAGTTTGGTTAAGATGATATAATTTGCTATAGCAAATCTCAGTCATCTCCATCACAAGACCAAAGAGTGAAAAAAAGGACATTCTAAAATTTATGGGTGTTATTCTAAAGAAAGCTTATGATAGAGTTTCTAGGGAGATTATGTGGTGGACTTAGGAGAAGAAAAAAGTTTATAGTAGTTCTACTGAGACTATTAGGATATATGCAATGGAGTTACAATGACCGTATGATTCATTGGAGGAGATACTAAGCCAATTGCTATTATTATTAGCTTACAATGTAAGCCTTACATTGAATGTCAACATCAAGTCGTTACCTTTTTATTTGTTTGTTATGGATGAAATTACTAGGCATACCCAGGAGGAGGTTACACAATTACATGGCATGCTGTTTGTTGATGATATTGTGTTAGTCGATAAGAGTTTATAGCGGTGAAATGAAGGTTCTGAAAGAAAAGTGATATGATCGACAATGAGATGAACACCAATGAGATAAAGTAAGAGCTCTTGTTACTGAGATCAACACCCTTGATAGCACACCCTTGATAGCACGGGAAAAAAAGAATACGATGAGGTCATGCAAGGAAGGCTCTTTAATTAACATTACCGCCTCTTTATTTTGCACTTGCTACCTTGTGGCCATACCCGAAAAATATAAGGTTAAGATGTTAAAATAGCAGTGTAGAGAGAAACATTGTGTCGGATTTCTGGGGAATAAATTTGGAAATTTTATTTGAAAATAAAATATGAAATTACTATTTCAGATTTTAGAAGATTTTGTTCTCCATTTCTAGCCTAGAGATTTGTTGATTTGAATTGGAATTTAATTTCCTGATTTGTGGCCTTCCTAATTTGGTGGCCTTCCTCTACTATTTATTTTGTAATATTTTCTCTTGAATGATAATAAGAATGTTTATTCTTCTTCTAAAAAAAAAAAAATCTACTTGGTATTAAAGCCTCGTGCTCTTTTTCTATTTCTTTCTTTCTTCTGATGATGTCATATAAGTCGGCGATGACCGGCGTCCAAAGAAATCCTACCGACATTTTCGGTACTTCTGAAACCATTCATTCCAATCCTATTATTTCTCCCACGTTTGTACTTACTACCCCAGAATTTTGTCCCTTATCTCATAGCTACAAATCTCAGTGGGCACAATTATCTCAAGTGGGCTCAGTCCGTAAAGTTGGTGATTGATGGCAGAGGCAAAATTGGGCATTTGACTGGCGAAATATCGAAACCTGCTGCTGGTGACCCTAATAAAAATTGGCAGTCCGAAAATTATCTTGTTATTGCTTGGCTCATCAATTCAATGAACCTGCTATTAGAAAACCTCACATATTTCTTCTTACTACTAAAGATGTCTGGGAGGCCGTTCAATATCTTTATCCAGACCTGGAGAATTTTTTTCAATTTTTGAGTTGAAAATTCGACTATGGAAATCCAAGCAGAATGATCGTGATGTTACTACTTATTACAACGAATTGGTATCGTTATGGCAGGAACTTGATCAATGTTATGATGATGTTTGGGAGAATTCGAACGACTCCGCTCGCCACATGAAGACAGGAAAACGACATTGTTTACATGTTTTTAGCTGGCCTTAATCGGAATTTGGACAAGGTCCGAGGTCGCATTCTCGGGAGGAAGCCATTGCCCTCTATTCGTAAAGTTTTTTTTTTCCTGAAGTTAGACGTGAGGAGTCAAGGAGAAAAATTATTCTATACAACACGGAATCTGGTTTAAACTTTGAACCTGACAACTCTGCCCTTGTGTCAAAATGTGTTGATTCTGACAGCGATGGACATAAGAAATCGTGGTGAGAGCATTGCAAAAAACCGTGGTATACGAAGGAGACGTGTTGGAAGTTTCATGGCAAATTGGAAACCAAAATCCAAATGTGATGGTCGTGCCTACCAACTCAGTACTGAAGAGACTCAGGAGCCTTCTACCAACTCGGATGCAATCCCTTTTTCCAAGGAGCAATTAGAGCACCTGTACAAATTGTTTCAATCTCCAAAACTGTCCTTAACTCCGTCTTGTTTTTTAGTACAGAAGGGTAACTCTTTTGCTACTGCATTTTTAGGTGTTATTTCCAACTCTGATCTTTCTTGGATAATTGATTCCGACGCAACTGATCATATGACTAGGTTCTCCAAATTGTTCTCATCTCATAGTCCGTGTGCAGGCAATAAAAATGTCAAAATTGCATATGGTTTACTCTTAATAATTGTCGGGATAGGAACTATCAAACTCACTTCGTTGTTAACCCTCCATGATGTGCTCCACGTTCCCAATTTGTCTTGCAATTTCCTGTCCATCAGTAAAAATATCTCTGATCAACATTGTCAAGATAATTTCTACTTTTCTTATTGTGAGTTCCAGGAATTGACTACGGAGAGGATGATTGGCAGTGCTAAGGAAAAAGATGGACTCCATTATTTTGACGACAAACCTAACTCGAGTAGACGACGTCAGAGTACTTAATGATGCAAATGGGTGTTTACAGTCAAGTATAAATAGGATGGTTCTCTAGAACGGTATAAAGCTCGATTGGTTGCCAAGAAATTCACTCAGACCTATGGCGTTGACTACTTGGCGACATTCGTCCCAGTCGCAAAGCTAAACTCTGTAAGAGTTCTTTTGTCATTTGCAGCTAATCGTAACTGGTCCCTGCAACAGTTGGACATAAAAAATGCATTTCTAAATGGAGACCTAGAGGAAGAAGTGTACATGGATGCACCTCCAGGATTTGTGAAAAGTTTGGCACAAATGTGTGTAAACTGAAGAAGTTTATATGGGTTAAAACAAACACCAAGAGTCTGGTTTGAGAATTCACTCAGTTTGTTAAAGTCAGGGGGTATACTCAAGGACAAGGTTATCATACGATGTTTATAAGACATTCACATTATGGAAATATAGCAATACTGATTATATATGTAGATGATATAATAAGATAGCAATACTGATTGTATATGTAGATGATATAATTCTCACTGGAGATGACATACTTGAGATGAAGAGATTGAAGACTTCCTTCTCATCAAAATTTGAGATCAAGGACTTAGGATCTTTGAGGTATTTCTTTGGAATAGAGGTTGCTCGGTCGAAGAAAGGGATTGTTCTCTCCCAACGGAAGTATGCCCTTGACCTCCTTAAGGAGACTGGGATGAGTGGTTGTATGCCAATAGACACTCCAATCGATCCCAATCAGAAACTTGGAGATGACACCGAACTCAATTGGCTCTTGTGGTAAGCGAGAAGAGGTATAACCTCCTTGGCTAGGCGGAGGGTCTCGGGATCAAATCGTAGGGGAGGTGTGGGTGTGTGTGTGAAAATTGGGGGCAGTGGGCCCAAATGACATGCAACGGAGTGTGCACAAAGTCCCGTGCGAATTGCTGGGCATCGCAAAAAAAAAAAAACTTGGAGATGACAAGGAAGGTGATCCAGTAAATACAACTCGGTATCAAAAGTTGGTGGGAAAGTTAATTTACTTATTACATATACGACCCGATATTGCTTTTGCGGTGAGTTTGGTAAGCCGGTTTATGCACTCACCCTACGCGAGATATCTTGAAGAAGTTTATTGGATTCTTAGATGCTTGAAAAGTACACCAGGCAAGGATTTATTCTTCCAGAAGAACACACAACAAAACATAGAGGCATAATATAGGGCTATGGCTAACAAAGTTTGTGAAAGAGGCATAGAGGCATACACAAATGCAGATTGGGTAGGCTCAGTTATTGACAGGAGATCCACGTTAGGATAGTGTACTTATGTCTTGGGAAATATGGTCACATAGCGAAGCAAAAAACAGAATGTGGTTGCAAGGAGCAGTGCTGAGGCAGAATATAGGGCTATGGCTAACAAAGTTTGTGAAATGCTATGGCTAAAGAAAATTCTTAAAGATCTGCGGATGCCGGTGAACATGCCAATAAAATTGTATTGTGACAACAAAGCTGCTATAAGTATTGCTCAAAATCCAGTACAACATGATCACACGAAGCATGTAGAGATTGACAGACACTTCATAAAAGAGAAGATTGATAGTGGAACTGTTTGCATGCCTTTTGTTCCTAATATCTTCACCAAAGGACTTTTCAAACCTACTTTTGAGCTATTTGTAAGTAAGTTGGACATGATAGATATCTATGCTCCAAGTTAAAGGGTGTCACGCCCCAGTCCCAACATACAATAGAACCGATACGCAATAAGGCCAGCGAATACGAACTAGGATAGGTTCCCAATTTAATGGCCCTATCTAAGACTAAGTCCACATCTAATTAAACATGCAACATGTAACATCTAATCTCATCCACAGAACATAAGTAAGAAGACTGGAAATAAATACTGAAATAAAAATATCGGGTCTGAATGTCATAATACAGTACAAAGTTTAAGTTTGGTGGGAACAAACCTACTGAATACAACACTGAATAAAAGTACAGTAGACAAATAAGATAACTGAACTGGAACATCGCTAACTAGATAAGATGCTCAAGTCTGAGGTGGTAGGCCTACCAAGACTCAGGGAAACTCTGACGGTAGCACCTCCAGCTCCTCCTCGGTAGCGTACCTCGTCTCCTATCCGGGCTCGTACACGGTTGGGTTGTACGCCTCGTCCAGATCTGGAAGGGAACCAGATCCTCAGAGGGACGTAACAAGATACAAAAATACATGCCGAATATATATACTGAATAAAGTAAAAAGGGGTGTGCTATCCATCTAAGTGTATACAATCTGAGGACAACCTTGATACGTATGGGTAGGTGTAGGCATAACGCCCAACGATCCGAAGAGCGTGATATCTGTACATATAACGCCCATAATGCTCCGAAGAACGCGGGAGCTGCATATATATATATATATATATATATATATATATATATATATATATATATACGTCCGTATCGCTCCGAAGGTATCTGCATAAAGGAGGTCATCAGTTTCGTAGCTCCTCTGGATACTACGGATACCAATGTGTATATCCCATACGCCTACCAGTTGTCCTCCTCGTCCAATGCAAATGTATAAGTCGAATACACGACGTATACACTTCGAACTATCATGCCAGGTCACTAGTAAAATAGAACTATCATGACTACGCACTATACAGTGATGCGTGCCGCACGTGCCGATAGCTAGTCGGGTACGCCAACTCGCATCCCAACATGAATTGATACTGTGACGTGAGCAATATGTGACAGATCTTGGGAGATATCAAAATACCTCCACAACATTAGGTGAGTCTGCTAGAGTCTAAGTCTTCTACGCTACTCATCGACGTCTTCGTCGACTGCATCCGAGTCAATTCTCGGACGCGTACAGTTATATATAATATTTAAAGCAACAACTCATGCAAAATATAATAACTGGAATTAAACAGTAAATAAGGCAAGGTATACTTGCCTGAGTCTCCAAGATGTAAGTGAAGAGAACCTGCTCCGGGATCCTCGCTCGTGCGATCCAACGAGCCTAAATATAATAATATTAAATTAGCCATTACACTAAACACATTAAACACACAAATAACACAACAGGCATAACGTCATTCTAGGTCATAGGAATTGCTAAGTTGCATTCCCGGCACGAATTTAGTAATAATACCTCTCTAGGTCTCCATGCACATATATGTAAAATTGTCCTCTAACATTTGTACACATCAAGTCAAAGTTGCTAACTAATTACTAACAAGTGTTTACAACTCAAGAATCATGTAACTCTAACCATGTGTACTAATTACTAGGTTAGGGTGTCTCTTATATATATATATAAACTATCCTCACAACCTCTAATATAAATATCACCACCAACCCTAATTTCATACACTTGCACACACAATACTCAAGTGCACACAAAATATATCAAGTTTAGGGTTATCCTAACATGACATGCTAACAAGTTAAACTTGCAATTCCTCATTCCACACAAATGCATCTCATATATATATATATATATATATATATATATAAACAAGATTTAAATCTCCCATGGTGATAATCACTCTCTAACATGGTATAAACACTCTCTAACATATCCCTAAACAATTATATCAAATAGGATTGAAAAGCTAGCCAATCACCACAACTTATTAGCATAACACTAACACTAACTCATGCACATATATTTTACAAATATATATATTATGAAATTATTAGTTAAATGGAGTTATTTAGCAAGGTTGAACAAATGTTTACAAAGGTTAGAACAATGTCATTTGGTTGGAAGCATGGCAAGTGATCAATAACCTTGATACATATATCACCTATTCAACACTAATTAGATGATGAAGAGCAAGGAGTTGAATGAACATATTTTTATATATATAGAAGGAGAACAAGAAGAGGAAGAAGATCATATATATATATATATATATATATATATATATATATATATATATATATAAAAGAAGAATGGGGTGAAGGAGAAAGAGATGGAAGCTTACCACAAGAAGATGCAAGAGGGAAGAGGCTCGGGTAGGGGGAGCTCGGCTTGGGGTGGTCGGAGGTCGGCCTGGGGCAGCAGCTACAGCAGCAAGGGAGCAGCAACAACTACCGCAACAAAGGCATCAGCAGCAGCAGCAGCAGTTTGAAGCAACTGCAGCAACAACAATGTGGTGGTGGTGGTGGCCGTGAGGGTGGTCGTGAGGGTAGAGGTGATGGTGGTCGTGAGGGTGGAGGTGATGAAGAGGGGTCGGGTAGGAGGAGATGAAGAAGAAGAGGGGGAGAATGAGAATAAGAAGAAAGAGAAAAAGAAGTATGGGATGAAGGAGAGGGAGGGGTGTTCGGGTATGGGGCTTGGGTAGGGTGGTGTCCGGTCATGGGAGAGGGAGAGGGTGAGGGTGGTGTGTGTGAGTGTACAACATAATGAGGGATAGGGGTGCATTAAATGCAAAGAAGAGTGCGTGTGTGTGAAATCATTAATTGCAATGGGCTATTCCTAGCTTAGGTTTAAACACTTGAGTGTCATGAGTGATTGGGGGGATATGGCTGGCCAAGCATAGGAGGTTCGAATTAGATATTTTGTGACGAATATTGTGCGGTTAAAATGAAGTACAAGAGTGTAATTTTGAGTGACACAAGGGTCAGGATTGAAGTTGGGCTTGTCTAGGTCAAGGGTGTGAATATTGTTGGAAGTCAAAAGCTAGTGTTGTGCTCTAGACATTTAAGCAACGATAAGGTGCAACAATTGAATTAAAAATTCAAAGAGGTGAATTATAACTCCATTAAATAATCCAGAATAATCCTAAATAAATCCTAATCCTAGATTTGGGTTGGAGGGTTTACAACCTACTATCCTTAAAGCATTTCATCCTCAAAATTAAAACAAACATATAATATAGACTACTGAAAGAAAATAAATGCTACACACATACCTAGGCCCTCAAAGAGATGGGAGAAACGCTGACGAATATCAACCTCTTGCTCCCAAGTTGACTCGCCTGGGGCATGATGCCTCCATGCGACATGAACTAGAGGGATAGTCTGACCTCGCAACATCTTCTCTCTCCTGTCCAGGATCTCTACAGGCTCCTCCTGATATGACAAGCTCGGGCCGACGGTGATCTCCGAGTGATCAAGCACATGACTCAGATCTGATACGTACCTCCTCATCTGAGATACGTGAAAGACGTCATGAACTCCCTCTAATGACTGTGGCAATGTTAACATGTAGGCAACCTCTCCAACGCGTTCCAACACGTCGAATGGTCCGATGTACCTCAGACTCAGCTTTCCTCTGCCTCCAAACCTGATGGTCCCTCTGGTACCTCTGGTAGGTGAGATCTTCAGAAACACATGATCTCTAGCCTTGAACTCCAGAGGTCGACGATGCGTCTGCCCAGTTCTTCTGCCTGTCCTTTGCTGCTCGTAAGTGCCCCTGGATCTTCTTTACCTTCTCCTCTGTATGGACGACTAGCTCTGATCCCAGAATCTGTCTCTCGTCTACATCACTCCAACACACTGGGGAGCGACACTTCCTGCCATACAACGCTTTAAAGGGAGCCATCTGAATGCTCGCCTGATAGTTGTTGTAGAAAAACTCGACCAAATGCAAATGGTTCTCCCATGATCCGCCAAAGTCAAGCATACATGCCCTCAACATGTTCTCCAGTGTCTGAATGGTGCGCTCGGACTGGCCATCTGTCTGCGGGTGATACGATGTGCTGAACTTCAAGTGGGTCCCGAGACTCCTGCATACTCCGTCAAAAGTACGATGTGAATCTCGTATCCCTGTTAGACACTATGCTGACTGGCACCCCATGCAGTCGCACGATCTCCCTCATATACATCTCTGCTAAGACCTTTGTAGATTGTCCAACTCTGAAGGGTAGAAAGTGAGCGGACTTGGTGAGTCGGTCCACGATCACCCACACAACATTGCGACCACTAGGACTCCTTGGGAAGCCCGTAACAGAGTCCATAATAATGTGCTCTCATTTCCACTTAGGTATCGGTAGCGGCTGAAGTAACCCTGCAGATATCTGATGCTCATCCTTGACTTGCTGCACTTTGCCACAAAATGGACTACTCTCTTCATCCCATGTCACCAGTAGTACTGTTTCAAATCTCTGTACATCTTTGTACCACTTTGATGAATAGAGTATGCTGAACTGTGCGCCTCCGCCATCAGCTCCTGACGAAGCTCTCCATTCGGAGCATAGAGGCGATCTCCGTACCTCAAAGTCCCGTCCTCATGTATACGCAAGTCGGTCTATATCTCAGTCTCTGTCCTCTGTTAAAGTCTCTGGAATCTGGCATCTGGCGGCAAGGCAGCCTTGTTGATCCTCTCAACCAATATCGACTGTACCTGAAGACTCGACAACTGGCCGTCTGCTCCTGGCATGATGACCTCTATACCCAACTTCTCCAGATCTCTCAATAGGTGTTGTTGGGTAGTCAGAAAGAATGCCATGGGCCTCCTGCTCAATGCGTCAGCTACCACATTGATCTTCCCCGGGTGGTACTGTAGCTCGATCTCAAAGTTTGTCATCACCTCGAGCCAACGTCTTTGTCTCTGGTTCAGGTCATTCTGAGTACAGACGTACTTTAGGCTTTTGTGATCTGTGAAGATCTCCACCCGCTCTCCGTATAGGTAGTGCCTCCAAAGCTTCAGGGCAAAGATCACCGCGGCAAGCTCCAAATCATGTGTGGGGTAGTTCTTCTCATGGGTCTTCAACTGCCTAGAGGCATAGGCCACAACCTTCCCATACAGCATTAAGACACCTCAAAGTCCCTTCCCGGACGCATCACTGTAGATCGTGAATCCTCCCGGTCCAGAAGGTATAGTCAAAATAGGTGCCGTAGTCAGACGCTTCTTCAGCTCATCGAACGCCGTCTGACACTCCTCTGACCAAATGAACTCATGCTCCTTGCGGGTCAAGCGGGTCATCGGCTCTGCGATCCTCGCGAAGTTCTCTACGAACCTCTGGTAATATCCGTCAAGTCCTAGGAAACTCCTCACCTCCGAGACATTGGTAGGGATCGACCACATCTCTACTGCTGAGATCTTATCTGGATCAACTGAGATACCATCCCCAGATATGACATGTCCAAGGAAAGAGACATGATCCAGAAAGAACTCACATTTACTCAACTTGGCGTAGAGCCTCTCACGCCTCAGCGTCTCCAATACTGTCCTCAAGTGCTCCTCGTGGCTCTTCGAATACACCAGAATATCGTCGATGAAGACTGCCACGAACTGGTCCAAGTACTGGTGGAAGACTGTTCATCAGGTTCATGAATACAACAGACGCATTCGTCAATCCAAAATGCATCACCAAGAACTTGTAATGACCATAACGAGTCCTGAATGCCGTTTTTGGAATATCTTCTCTCCGCACCTTCACCTGATGGTATCCCGACCTCAAGTCGATCTTCGTGAACACCCTGGCTCCTGTCAGCTGGTCGAACAAGTCATCAATCCGCGGTAGAGGGTACTTGTTCTTGATAGTCAAAGCATTGAGGGCTCTGTAATCAATACACATGCGGACTGTCCCGTCTTTCTTTGGTACAAACAACACTGGTGTTCCCCATGACGATGCACTCGGGCGGGCAAATCCCTTGTTCTGCAACTCCTCTAAATGTAGCTTCAGCTAATCTAGTTCCTTCTTCGCCAACCGGTACATATTAGAAGATACCGGCGCTGCTCCAGGTACCAACTCGATGGTGAACTCCACTTCTCTATCTGGAGGTAGACCTGGCAACTCCTCCGGGAAGACATCCTCGAACTCAGCAACTATTTGCGGGGGCGCTGTCTCTATAGCCATGTAAACTCCAGCTGTCTGGCCTACTCCTCGCTCGATGGTCCCCCGCATGAACTCAAACTCCGGACGATCTGGCGGTCTGAAAATGACGCTACACCTCCCGCAATCTAGTATGGCATGGTACTAGCTCAACCAGTCCATCCCTAGCACAATGTTGAAGTTTGGCATCGGAAATACCAAAAGTCGAGCTCTCATCTCCTGACCGCACACGACTACCGAGCACGTTTTAATAGTACTGGTATCCGGCACGATACCTCCTCCGGTAAGAATCTTCCAACTCTTGGGCAACGGAGAAGTGGCTACTCTATGCATCGCTACGAAACTATTAGATATGAAATATATTATAGCACCAGAATCAAACAATGTGGTCGCAGGTAATGAAGTAACTAAAATGGTACCTGTGATAGCCTCCCCCTCTGGTTCTTCCTCTGCCACCGCTAGTGCAAAGGCTTGGCCTCACCTCTGTCCTCCCGCCTGCTCTCTGGCCCGATCAAACTGTGCCTCCTGTGGGGTCAGTGGTGGTCCCCTCTGAGATCCACCGTGTGCAAGTGGACGCTGACCTCCCGCTGCCTGGTAAGGTGCCCTCTGGACTGGTGCGGCCGGCCTTTGTCCTGCTGGCAGTGCTATATCCCTGCACTATGGGCAATCTCGGGCAAGGTGCTGGCTCGCCCCACAGATCATACATAAGTCCAGCTTTTTCCGACAATCTCTGATAACATGCCCCTTCTTGCCACAATAATGACAAGTTGGAAGCTCCTTGTGCTAGTATGGTGCCGGCCTCTGCTGTGTCTGCACTCCAGTACGACGGATCGGTCCTCCTGATCCCTGATGTCCTCCGGCTGGTGCGGCTCCACTAGGGCGCTTCTGATTCGTCGGTCCCTTGCCAATAGCCTCCTGGATCCTGGCCTCTGTCAGAACCTCATCGTAAGAGATCCTCGACTGGGCGGTAGTGTACCTCTGTAGCTCGCAAGTCAGACCATGATAGAATTTTTTGGCCTTCTCTAAATCATTTGGTATCAGGGAGGCACCAAATCTGCTAAGGCGACTGAACTCAGCGTCATACGCGTCTACAGTCATGTTCCCTTGCTCAAGATGCAGGAACTGAGAGTAGAGCGCATTCCTAACCGTAGCCGGGAAGTACTTCGCATTGAAGCATTCCAAAAACTGCTCCTACATTTGCTTCTTGCCGATGTTGCGCTCTATAGAATCCCACCAGTGATGGGCATTTCCTTTCAACTGGGCTCTCACTGCGGTCATCCATAGATCTGGAGATAGCTGAGAAGCCTCAAGTAGCATCTCCGTGTTGGCGACCCAATCGGAGATCTCCTCTGCAGTCTCACTGCCCGAAAAGGTCTCCGGGCCTATCTGACGAAATCCCCGAACATTGCCTGCTGGCTGGACAGGTGCTGGTGGCCTCTCCATAATTGCCATCAAGCTCTGCCTCATAGTCTCGGCCTGATCCCATTTCCTCTGTATCATGGCCTGAAAGAACTGGAATATCTGCGACTGTCCATCCGGCAGTGGCATCTGAGGTGGAAATGGCACGTACGACATCTGGGGTGGAAAAGGCGGAGGTGGAGGCAAGGGTGTATCTGGCTGTCGCGTCGATGTCTGGGAGGTCTGTCCCTCCTGCTGAATTAGTGCAGCTCTCTGTGTAGGACCGCCGTGGAGGGATGGGGTCGATGGGTAAACCAGTGCCCGTCTCGGGGACTGGTCCCTCGGGGTAGTCGGGGTCCTGTCGTCGCCATATGATGTAGGGTGTCTGTCGCCGGGTCAATCTCGTCAGCTGAGTGTCCACTGTGCAAGTTCATATTTCTGCAGGAGATAGAACCAAGTTAGAAATGTACGAAAACAAACAAACATGATGCAAATATTCAAACAGTTAAGTACGAAAGAGGTCCAAAGATGGTAATCATTGTGGATGAGATCTAATAACTTCTATCTTATTGCAGGCTCGCTGGGCATGATACCATACCATAAGCGATAAACAGACCTGCATAGGCCACCACTAATACCATGTCACGCCCCAGTCCCAACATACAATGGAACCGATAGGCAACAATGCCAGCTGATACGAACTAGAATAGGTTCCCAATTTAAAGGCCCTATCTAAGTTGTACTATGCTGAAGAATGGACTAAGTCCACATCTAACTAAACATGCAACAGGTAACATCTAATCTCATCTACAGAACATAAGTAAGAAGACTGGAAATAAATACTGAAATAAAGATATGGAGTCTGAATGTCATAATACAGTACCAAGATAGTCTGGTGGTAACAAACCCACTGAATACAACACTGAATAAAAGTACAGACGACAAATAAGATAACTGAACTGGAACATCGCTAACTAGATAAGATGCTCAAGTCTGAGGTGGTAGGCCTACCAAGACTTAGGAGAACTCTGACAATAGCACCTCCAGCTCCTCCTCGGTAGCATGCCTCGTCTCCTGTCCGGGCCCGTACACGGTTGGGTAGTACGCCTCGTCCAGATCTGGAAGGGAACCAGGTCCTCAGAGGGACGTAACAAGATACAAAAATATATGCCGAATATAAATATTGAATAAAGTAAAAAGGGGTGTGCTATCCATCTAAGTGTATGCAATATGAGGACAACTTTGGTACGTATGGATATGTGTAGGCATAACGTCCAATGCTCCGAAGAGCGTGGTATCTGCACATGTAACTCCCATAACGCTCTGAAGAACGCAGGATATGCATATATATATATACACGTCCATATCGCTCAGAAGGTATCTGCATAAAGGAGGTCATCAGTTTCGTAACTCCTCTGGATACTACGGATACTAATGTGTGTATCCCAAACACCTACCAGTTGTCCTCCCCGCCCAATGCAAATGTATAAGTCGAACACACGACGTATACACTTCGAACTATCATGCCAGGTCACTAGTAAAATAGAACTATCATGATACGTACTATACAGTGACGCATGTCGCACATGCCGATAGCTAGTCGGGTACGCCAACTCGCATCCCAACATGAATTGATACTGTGACGAGAGCAATATGTGACAGGTCTTGGGAGATATCAAAATACCTCCACAAAATTAGGTGAGTCTGCTAGATACGCTACTCATCAACGTCTTCGTCGACTGCACCCGAGTCATTCTCGGACGCACACAGTTATATATAATATTTAAAGCAACAACTCATGCAAAATATAATAACTGAAATTAAACAGTAAATAAGGCAAGGTATACTTGCCTGAGTCTCCAACATGTTAAACTTGTAATTCCTCATTCTACACAAGTGCACCTCACACACACACACACACACACATATATATATATATATATATATATATATATATATAAACAAGATTTAAATCTTCCATGGTGATAATCACTCTCTCTAATATGGTATAAACACTCTCTAACATATCACTAAACAATTATATCAAATAGGATTAAAAAGCTAGGCAACCACCGCAACTTATTAGCATAACACTAACACTAACACTAACTCATGCACATATTCTACAAATATATATATTCTGAAATTATTAGTTAAATGAAGTTATTTAGCAAGGTTGAACAAATGTTTACATAGGTTAGAACAATGTCATTTGGTTGGAAGCATGACAAGTGATCAATAACCTTGATACATATATCACCTATTCAACACTAATTAGATGATGAAGAGCAACGAATTGAATGGACATAATTTTATATATATAGAAGGAGAACAAGAGGGGGAAGATCATATATATATGTATAAGAAGAATGGGGTGAAGGAGAAAGAGATGGAAACTTACCACAAGAAGATGCAAGGGGGAAGAGGCTCGGGTAGGGGGAGCTCGGCCTGGGGTGGCCGGAGGTGCCTGGGGCAGCATCTACAGCAGCAAGGGCAGCAGCAACAACAACTACATCAACAAAGGCAGCAGCAGCAATTTGAAGCAACTGCAGTAGCAGCATAATGGAGCAGCGGCAGCAGCATCAACAGCAATGTAGTGGTGGACGTGGCCATGAGGGTGGTCGTGAGGGTGGAGGTGATGGTGGTCGTGAGGGTGGAGGTGATGAAGAGGGGTCGGGTAGGAGGAGATGAAGAAGAGGAGGAGAATGAGAATAAGAAGAAGAAAGAGAAAAAGAAGTATGGGATGAAGGAGAGGGAGGGGTGTTCGGGTATAGGGCTTGGGTAGGGTGGTGTCCAGTCATGGGAGAGGGAGAGGGTGGTGTGTGTGAGTGTACAACATAATGAGGGATGGGGGTGCATTAAATGCAAAGAAGAGTGCGTGTGTGTGAAATCATTAATTGCAATGGGCTATTCCTAGCTTAGGTTTAAACACTTGAGTGTCATGAGTGATTGGGGGGGGGGGGGGGGGGGGGGATATGGCTGGCAAGCATAGGAGGGTGAGGGAAAAAGAGAATTGCATTAAATGCAATGAGGGGTGGAGTGTTGGAATTAATTTTCCAAAGAGTAAAATCCTAATTTAATACTCCATGGAGTTTAATATGTGTAATTCGTCATGAGAGTGGTGTTTGGTGTTGTGTAGAGAGGGAGAATGGTGTTTGATGTTTGGCATGAGCCATGCGAGGGTGTATGAGAGTTCGGGTTGAGTTTGGACTCGGTTCGGGCTCAGTCAAGTCGGTTATCTAAAATGAGTTAAAATTGTGTCATTGATGTTTGTCAATAAATTGGAAGTGCATGGGATTTCAATTGGGTGTAACACAAGTGTCATGAAAGTAGAAGACTCCGAATAGATTATTGTTTATATATTGGGTTGTAGGAAACAGGTCGAAGTTGTGTCTCCAATTTCGATTGGAACGAACACAAGTACAAAGTTCAGGTTCGAATTAGATATTTTGTGACGAATGTTGTGCGGTTAAAATGAAGTACAAGAGAGTAAAATTTTGAGTGACACAAGGGTCATGATTGAAGTTGGGCTTGTCTAGGTCAAGGGTATGAATTTTGTTGGAAGTCAAAAGCTAGTGTTGTTCTCTAGACATTTAAGCAACGGTAAGGTACAACAATTGAATTAAAAATTCAAAGAGATGAATTATAACTCCATTAATTAATCCAGAATAATACTAAATAACTTATAATCCTAGATTTGGGTCAAGGGGTTTACAAAGGGGGTATCAAATTTCTAGGAAATAAATTAAGAAGTTTTATTTGAAAATGAAATCTGAAATTTCTATTAGATTTCTAGGGAATAAATTAGGAAGTTTTATTTGAAAATAAAATCTGAAATTACTATTTCAGATTTTAGAAGATTTTGTTCCCTGTTTTCTAGCCTAGAGATATGATGATTTGAATTGGGACTTAATTAACCTGATTTGTGGCCTTCCTAATTTGGTGGCCTTTCTTTGCTATTTATTTTGTAATCTTCTCTCTTGAATGATAATAAAAATGATTATTCTTCTTCTAAAAAACCCCTACACATTGGAATATAAGAATTTTAAAATTAGTATGACAAAAACATAATATATGACTTTAACCAATAGACAAAGAAATAAGGGAGAAGTACATATAGATGTGAACGAGGTACTTAGGAGTGATAGCTTCAGTATTTATGATCAATCATTCATCGTGACTGAGAGATTGCGAAGGATGTATTCATAGCTTTAAAACAAGATGGTTGAAATGATGGAGTGCTTATAGAGTACTTTGTAATAGAAAAATACCTTTGAAGTTGAAAGAATTTTCTTATAAGATGGCTATAAGGTCCGATATGCTTTATGGATAAGTATTAGACAATTAAGAAACATGTCCAGAAAATTAGTCGACGAGAGCGACAATAAGATGAACACCATTGAGTTAAAGTAAGAGCTCTTGTTATTGAGATCAACACCCTTGATAGCATGGAAAAAAGAATACGATGAGGCCATGCAAGGAAGGCTCTTTATTTAGTATTACCGTCTCTTTACTTTGCACTTGCTACCTTGTAGACAAACCCAAAAAATTATAAGGTTAAGATGCTAAAATAGCAGTGTGGAGAGAAATATTGGAATATAATAATTTTAAAATTAGTATGACAAAAGCATAATATATGACTTTAACCAATAGACAAAAAAATTGAGGGGGAAGTACATATAGATGTGCATGAGGTACTTAGGAGTTAGGAGTGATAACTTCAGTATTTATGATCAATCATCCATCGTGACTGAGGGATTGCGAAGGATGTATACATAGATTTAAAACAAGATGGTTGAAATGAAGGAGTCCTTACAGAGTACTTTGTGATAGAAAGATGCCTTTGAAGTTGAAAGAAAAATTCTATAAGTCGGCTATAAGGTCAACTATACTTTATGGATCAGAGTGTTGGACAATTAAAAAACATGTCCAAAAAATTATTATAGCCAAATAACAATGCTAAGATGGGTGATTTACAATACATTAAAAGAGGATAAGAAATTATTGTTTTCGTGGAGCGACACTAATTGAGAAAAAGATGAGAGAAATGGTTTGGCCATGTGCCAAGACAGAACCAATAAATGCTCTGAAAAGCGATAAGATATAGTACTTAAAGGAGACGCTAGTATTAGAGCTAGGTATAAACAAGCATGGATTGAAGTTTTAAAGAAGATTGTGTTTTGCTTTTGTTAGTGTTATAGATGACATATCCCTTAACAGAGCTGAACGAAAGGGAAGGATTCAAACAGCCGACCCCAAAAATTTGGGATGAAGACTTTGTTGTTGTAATTATTTGTATAATCATTACTTTTGAACATTGGTAGTCCTCTGGAGGAGAGAGCAAAAGAGATTCAATTTGATATTAGTGTTTTAACTAGGTTTTGGATATTAAAAGTTATTATTTATGACTCTCAAGTGGGGTCTCTGGACCAAGCACACCGAGACCTACATGAGCTTGTCCGTATGCAAGCTTACCAGCGGGCTAGCTGGCGGTATGACTGACACAACATTGTGGAGCAGGTCAAAGACAACTCTGCCAATGCTGGTGGTGGGTGCAGGTTACAGGAGGAAAGGTATCTTGGACCTTTGATGGCTCAACTATAGGATATGCATTTTTCAGATGTAAAAGACATTATAGCACTGAAACTCTCAAAATGAATTAATACACACTTGTTATGTAACAGTTTTTATAATTTGTCACAAACAATAACATTATGCATTCTTTCTTATGCCTATAAATGGTTGCTTATAATATTGCCAACTCGGCATTTTGTTTTCATGATGCCAAATATTGATTGAAGGACTAAATATTTCTCTATACAATTGCAGACTGTTTGTTGAAACAACGAAGCAATCTCAAGGTAGCTGGGGCAGTTCTGGAGACTGGCAAGAAATTGAGGTCTTGTTCTTACACCTTAAATGTACACTAAGGTTCATGCATGAGCTATCAATAACCATTTAGTAATAGTCACTGAATAGGTAAGTCGTCAATCCCTAAAATGGACTATGTAATGTACTTTATCTGCTGGGTTACGGGTACTGAAAAGTTGAGTATCTTCACACGAATTAGTGAATTAGGCAAAAACATTTGTGCAAAATAAGAAAAAGAGTAGGTCCGACCGGGCGATCAAATTCTTGGTGGGAATCATCAACTTTATAATGTTTTAATAACGGCTCACGCTTCTTTAATGATCTTTTTTATGGTTATGCCGGCGATGATAGGTGGATCTGGCAATTGGTTTGTTCCGATTCTGACATGTTTGAAGGCAAATAGTAATAGGTCAACTTTCGTTACTTCAATAACATAACATTTTTAGTTCTAGGCTAGAAGAATATAAAAACTGAGTTAAAGATTTACTCTTCCGTGTTATTGTTGTGTAGACAAAGAATATGACAAGTAAGCTGAAAATAATAAAAGGAAGAGAGGAGGTTTCATATTTTTATAGTGTTATATGTCTTACTTCCATCAGTACGCATGCTCATATGCTGAAGTAGGAGTATGTACAGATCAATAATATGATTTTTAAAATATTCTAAAATGTAGATTTCTTGAACTTCTAAAGTATATATTACTACAGGATGTCTGATCTTAAAATTTTACCTAACAAAAATTTGAATGCTATATTTTTCTTACTTTATCTATGTTTAAAAATGTTACATGTTTGTCTTTCTTCTGGTCGTCACTCACCTGCCTTCCACTTTTGATGTAGCGCCTTCCAGTTAAAGAAAGGAAAAAAAAAAGTCTCAGTATATGACCCCCTCCCTGTCCCACATGCAACCCACACCTGCCATTAATTAGAAAACTGCAAGAAGTGGCTACATTTTAAATCTGTCAAACAACAACAATAATAATGTTAAGTAGGTTTCTCAAGAAAGTAGTCGAAAGTTCACAAAGAACAACCTTAATAATTTGCCCAGCCAAGGTCAGATTGTTATCGCTTCAATCTTTTTATTATTTCTTATAATGCTAATTTTATTTGATATGTTTAAATTTTAAAATTAAACTCGGACTTGTAATATATTTAAATTTTGAAATCCAGTGTGCTGAACCTAATCTTGTCCAATGAGCTTAATCCATGCCACTAAATGAACAGAATCAAACCTGATTGAATCAGATGAGTTAAACTTGAATCAATCGGAGCTTGTTAGTGCTTAAATTTCTATTATGCAATACTACTGAAGAACTTTACATTTTTATAACATATACAAAGTTGGCTCCTTAAATTTCCAAGTGGATTCAGAAGCCATGTTAATGTATTAGATCTGGATATAGTCATCAGACACAAACCCGGACATGATTAGTTTCGACAAAAATGCCATTCAAGTTTTCCTTAGTAGTTCCATTGTGAAGGTCTAAGTGCTCCTGTTTGATAACAACTTCCATTCTATAACAAGTATTCAAAGCCATGTACATACACACACACGCACACGATCTTTGCCATAGATTATACTGTTCAAGTCATCAATCCAGGATTCCAGATAGTGATCCTGATGTTAATAGGTTTTGATACTTATAGGCCTTTGATTATCTTTCTTTTATTGCAAGTCATTAATCATTATGCATACATCACATCCACCTGCGGCCTTTATGATTTGGCTTATAGGTAACATTGAAGGTTGTAATAAATGGTTGTGGATTCAATGTTGTGGTTCAGCATGTATTATCGTATATGGAAATAGATCCTCCCATGCAAAGCATTTAATTACTGGAAGATCTTTAGTCAAAACTTTTGTTTGTTTCTTGCCTGTAATTCGAGTCATCACCTGTTGATTTTGCTAAAGTCGTCGTCTATATATATGGATAATCCCAAGTGTGGGCATGATTAACACTGTCTTAAAATGCATATAACTATAACAACCATATACTTGTTTAAGATACTTCTAGGCTATAAATCTATACAATTTATTATCTTAATCATTTAATTTCCTCATTTAGGTTTTGGATTTTTGGATTTTGAAAAGTTTCCCTGCCACACTATCATCTCTGTATTCTTGTGGATCAAAGCATGCACTAAAGTGTGTTCTGAGATTTTTTTTTGAGTGGCTTTAGTTTTAATTGGAAACGATACTTGATGACAAGCCATTTATTGTTAATTTAGTCCTGAAGATTTGCTCGTGAACATCTATCACTAAACAATTTGTAGAGGGTCAATGAGGCATTTATTGGTATATGTGTTGAAATTAACTGCATATGAGGATAAGCCTGGTCAAATCATTCAGATTCTGTAATGCTGAACATTCAACTGAGACAGATCATCAACCTTGACTCATTTAGATCCAGTGTGTTGCTAACCTTTCGACTGCAGAATTCAGTGATCTAACAAGTTAAAGCTTATAAGTTCTTTTGTTCTTAGGGTGCATGGGTGCTGCAACCAAAAAACATGACCCCAACATCAGTTATACATTTTGTTGGTGGTATTTTTGTTGGGGCTGCCCCTCAACTTACATATCGTCTTTTTCTGGAGCAACTCTCTAACAAGTGAGTGCCTTCCAATTCTTATCTTATTATGTGCTTATGGCTTGTCTGTACTTACTAAATGCATACTACTTCTGGAACTCCGAATGTTTCTCATAGTCATATTGAAATGATTAGAGTCTTGTGGAATTTTAAACCTACATCATCAGCCAAAAAAACTTGAAACTTGAAACTTGAGGAGTTGAGTGCACACCCATCCAGTGAAAATGAACTCGGTAGTGTATTGCTTCACATCCTTGAGGAACAAGGCATTTGGTGTCTCTCTAGTGGGATTCGGTTATTGTTCATCAATTGAAATAGTTCATTTCAAGCATTCTCTTAAATTCTTTCTTTTAGTTATCGTCTTTCCCTTCAGATATAGACTAAATACTGTCAAGTAAATTAATAAATTATCTTCATTATGTCAGGTCATGACTAGAATGCTTAATGTTAACTTTTGACTTAGGGGTGCTTTGGTAATTGCAACGCCTTTTGCTAGTGGGTTTGATCACTTCCTAATAGCAGATGAAGTGCAAATAAAATTTGATAGGTGCTTCCGATCTTTACATAACACTGTGAGTCTATCAGACTATATTTTGATATTTTTCTTTCTGCAAATTTCTTCCAATTTAAGATTATTCTTCTGATACAACAGGTAATTGATCTTCCAGTATTTGGGGTTGGGCATTCCTTGGGATCTGTTATCCATCTTCTAATTGGTATATGTTTGTTAAGCTTATTCTGTTTGTTCTGTTGTTCTGTAAGTGGTGTGATTCTTATTATGTAACAGGATCACGATATGCTGTTCAAAGAAATGGTAATGTATTAATGGCCTTCAACAACAAGGTACTTTTCTTGTCTATTTATAGTTTTCTTGTTATAAATCATTTAATTGTACCGAAAGTAAATCAGTAAGCAATCAACCAACCAACCAATCCTTGAAATGTTGATTTAATTTAAGGGAGAGGTTGTGACAACGAGTTCCAATGGGGCTCATTTTGATGGTACACAGCTTACCGGTAGTCGTCATAAACAATGTTGTAAATTTTGAGTAGCTTTGAGGGGAAGTTTGGTACTGTTCTAGTGATTGAACGTTAAGTTCCGAAGAATAGAAGTTTTTTATTTTTATTTATTTATTTATCACATATTCATAAGGATTTATCACAATTAAAGGCACCGTTAGATAGTTAAAGTAATCTAACCCTAGGGTTGACCTTTCTTGCGGATAGATCAAGTATAGTATAGAACAATTATATGGCACACACTCGGAAAGAAAACCGAGCAATCACAAACACAAACACAAAACAAGCAACATGAGAATTTACTATTGTGGAGAAGAGTACATATGATATTTTCCCTCTACAAATCAGATGGAGGCTATTTATAACATCCCAATTACATAAAATAAGAAATAATGATTCATAATCCTAACAAGGAAACAAGGATGTCTAATCCTAATAAGAAACAATGATTTATAATCCTAATACTAGATAACATTCAAGGCATACAAAAAATCCCCAACTTTGGATTGAATCCATGACATGAATATCAGACTATGCTTTTGCCTGGATGCTCCGCATTGGGCTAGTTCCAACTGTCAACAATGAGCAAATATAAACAATGTTTTAACTTGAGAGTAGGTAGCGGCTTTGTGAGCATATCAATTAAATTGCCCTCGGTGCAACCTTCTTAATCTTGATCCTCTTCTCTGAACGAATGAAGTGGTATCTTATCTCACGTCCCGATTATGCAGAATCGCTAATTGTCCCCCGGACGTGATGTCGTGCGAGCATAAGACGCGTCCGCACAAGGCCTAGCATAATGATATATATAGAAACACAACAGCAGAGTGCGGAAGCTAAAGAACACACACATTGACACGAAGAAAAGTTCTCTTTATTGATAATATACATCTTTGTTACAAACTCTTGACTTAAAAGTAAAGGAGTGCCGTGCGGGCTTACAAGAGGGACGCAAAATGGGATAGCCGTTCCATACTTACATTCCATACTAGATCTTCAATAGATAATAGACACCTTCGGGCGAAGCTATCGCCTTGCCTCGAAGCTGCATAAGATGTGTGCACGAGCTCCGGATGATTTGTACAAGCTTTAAAAGGCACGAACGGAGTGTGCCGAGTAATGGACTGGTTGGGGAAAGAAGTTTCAGCTCCTCGCCGCGTCGCCTTGGCTCGGGGAACCTGCTGCAACGAGGGTCAGTACTTTGAAAGTACTGGTGAGGGCGAGCTAACCCAACTAACCAATCGACACAGTATTCATTCAATGAAGCATCCAACTTAATTATTGTGGTCTATTTATCGGTCTTAGTTCAAGATATAACATGCAACATATTTGAAATGATTGAAATAAATGTCACTGTTCGGTGACTTTACCTGCCCGTCTGAACAGCCTGCACAAATCTTAACATGACCTTCCCTGCCCAGAAGACATAGTTAGCTTGCACAATTTAAATATACATAAGGTCACTGGCGTCACAAGTCATATTGGACGATTTTATAGTCTCTGAACGGAGATGGGGTGCAACGCAGGTAGCGGGCCCCGCTGCACGCATATTCCGTCTGATTCAAACAACTATCCAAATGTTCCGTCCGGATCGATCCCGGTGCCCCGGCGACCGTCTGCAGGAACTGAAAGCCTTGTGCACAAGTTGTCCGTGACCATACGACGTTTCAATACTAGGTTATCTTATAAGCATTTCAAAACATCAAAATGAGCATAACTACTTAGCACATTGCAAAGGCATAGTCTATTTGTTCAGGCGATCATTTTGCCAAATGTGTACTACATATTATTAATATGGTATTGGTATCGCTGATCGGAACGCAAAAAATGAGTCAGATTGTTAAGAGTGAAGACTTGGAAGAAGTGAGCTAATCGAAAGTAAGGCCACTCACAAGTTGGTGAATCGGAGGAGAGAAAGGGAAGATCTTTAAGACTCCGCTTGCGCGTCGCCTACACGATCACCTGCACGCACCAACAAATGATTAATATTTCCTGTCTCGGTCTCCTAGAGTTCGATACGAAATGCGAAGTTCAAAGAACGAAGAAATAAAATTCATCGAAACCGTTCAAGAAAACGCAAGTCACAAAACCAATAAGAAAGCAACCAAGCGGCATCAAAAACGGACAAGAAAACCAGCGCAACGGCAAGGCCCCTCACGACTCTGCCGCCGATTCCTTCCTCGAGGTACGATCCGCTGAATGTGATACTTGATTCCGAAGAAACCAATCCATAACGAGGAAAGGATCTTGATTCAATCCGTCCCGATCGAACGATACCAAGTATTTCTTAGCCGTGCTCCCCGAACATGGAGAACGGGGCACTACATCTTAACCAACTAATAAAAAGTTTTGTTCTCGAAACTTAGGAATGTAACCTATTCCTAAGAAAACAATGAGAAACTTTTCTTTCATGTCTGATTCGAGTTCCCAAGTTGACTCCTCGACTACGTGGTTCCGACAGAGTACGCGCACGAGCGGGACTGAACGATTTCGGAGCTGCTTATCCTTTCGATCGATGATCTGCACAGGTTCCTCTATATAAGACAAGTTTGCTTGCAAACCCAACTGATCAAAATCTACCACATGACTCGGATCATGCACGTACTTCCGTAGTTGTGACACGTCACATCATGCATGTCTGATAGGCTCGGTGGTAGGACAATTTGATATGCAACTGGGGCGACTCGCCTGAGAATCTCAAACGGACCAACAAATCGAGGACTTAGCTTCCCCTTTACTCCAAATCTCGTAACTCCTCGCATCGGCGTGACCTTGAGAAACACGTGATCACCAGCTGTAAATTCAAGGGGTCGTCTGTGGATGTCCGCATAACTCTTCTGTCTGCTTTGTGCCACCTTTAATCGCTCTCGGATCAGCCGAACCTTCTGAACCGTCTGCTCTACTAGCTCCGGGCCGAGGACTTGTCGCTCGCCAACTTCATCCCAACAGATAGGCGATCTGCACTTCCGCCTATACAAAGCCTCGTACGGAGCCATCTGAATGCTGGACTGGTAACTATTGTTGTATGCAAATTCTGCCAACGGTAGATGGATATCCCAATTTGATTTCGAGTCGATCAAACAGAGGCGTAGCATATCTTCAAGGACCTGGTTCACCCGCTCCGTTTGGCCGTCGGTCTGAGAATGGTACGCTGAACTGAACTTTAACTTGGTCCCCATAGCTGACTGAAGGATTTTCCACAAACATGATAAGAACCGTCCGTCCCGGTCTGAAACAATAGACACTGGCACACCGTGTAGTCGAACTATCTCATCAAGGTATTTTTGAGCCAGGCGATTGATGCTCCAAGTAACTTTGATGGCAATGAAGTGCGCTGACTTGGTTAATCGGTCGACAATAACCCATACAACGTCATTTTTCCATTGCGTCTTTGGCAAGCAAACAATAAAGTCCATCGTGATATGGTCCCATTTTCACTCTGAGATAACAAGGTTCTGCATCTCTCCGCCTGACCTCTGGTGCTCCTCGGCTTTTACTCTCTGACAAGATAAGCATTGTGACACGAAGAGCGCTACATCTTTCTTCATGTCGTGCCACCAGAAAATCGTGCGGAGATCCTGATACATCTTCGTACTTCCTGGATGTGATACACAAGCCGCATAGTGAGCTTCCGTGAGGATCTCCTTTCTGAGTTCTGCATCGTTGGGCACGCATAGTCTTCCTCTTACCCGCAACGTCCCGCTTTCATCCACTGCAAAGTCGGTCGTCTTTCCTGTTGAAATCTGCTCGCGTGTCTTCAACAAGAATGGGTCGTTTCGTCTGAGCGGACTTGACCTTTTCTATCAGGTTCGGTTCAAGGAGTAACTGGGCTAGTGATCCCCCAATCGGTCCGCCCCGATATCGAATTCGCAGCTCAATGTCCATACCCTCCAATTCTTTTTGTAGCCTATGGTTGACGGATAGAGATCCCACAAATACTCGACTCAGCGCATCCGCTACAACATTTTCTTTGTCTGGAGTGTAGTTAATCGACAAGTCGTAGTCTTTGATCAGTTCTAGCCAACGCCTTTGTCGTAGGTTTAGGTCCGGCTGAGTGAAAAGATACTTGAGGCTCTGGTGATCAGTGAAAATTTGGCAAGCCGCACCATAAAGATAGTGTCGCCACAACTTCAGTACAAACACGATCGCCGCGAGTTCTAGATCATGTGTCGGATAGTTGCGCTCATGTGGCTTCAATTGTCTTGAAACAAAAACTATCACCTTGTTTTGTTGTATGAGCACAGCTCCCAAGTCCTGGCATGAGGCGTCGCTAAAGATTTGGAATCCCATATTCTCGTTCGGCAGTGCAAGTATCGGAGCAGAGACGAGACGCTGCTTTAATTCCTGGAACAAAGCCTCACAATCGGCAGCACTCAAATGCGACTCCTTTCTGAGTGAGGCGAGTCAAGGGCGAAGCAATTTTAGAAAAGTCTTTCACGAATCGTCTGTAGTAGTCCGCTAATCCGAGAAAGTTTCGAATTTTACTGACTGATGCAGGTTGCTTCCACTCAATATCTGTTTCAACTTTCTTTGGATCGACTGAGATGCCTCCCCCAGAAATAATATGCCCAAGGAAAGATACACTGCTTAGCCAAAACTCGCACTTACTCAGTTTTGTGTATAGTTGTCCCAAAGAGTCTGAAACACGGTCAGCAAGTGCTTCTCATGTTCCTCCTTGGTCCTTGAATACACCAAGATATCATCAATGAACACTACTACAAACTTGTCAAGGCACGACCGAAGCACTCGATTCATCAAATCCATAAAGGCGGCTGGGGCATTGGTCAATCCAAACGACATAACTAAGAATTCATTGTGGCCATAGCAAGTACGGAAGGCTGGCTTCAGCATGTTGTCTGGCTTGATCTTCAATTGGTGGTAGCCCGAACAAAGATCGATTTTAGAGAATACCGATGCGCCTTGTAGTTGATCGAAGAGGTCATCGATTCTCGGAAGGGGTTACTTGTTTCGGATATTGGATTTATTTAACTCACGGTAGTCTATGCAGAGCCGCATCGAACCTTCCTTTTTCTTCACAAATAGCACTGGTGCGCCCCATGGAGATATACTCGGACGGATGTACCCACGATCGTGCAGTTCTTGTAGTTGGACCTTCAGCTCCTTCAGTTCGGTAGGGGCCATTCGATACAGAGCTTTAAAAATTAGTCGAGTATCTGGAAATGTATCTATAGTGAACTCTATCTCTCGGTCGGACGGCATGCCGGGCAACTCTTCTGGAAACGCATCAAGAAATTCTGTCACAACGGAAGTAGACTCAACGTTTGCGCAATCTCGCTGAGTGTCTCGAACGGACGCCAAGTACCATTTACAGTCGGAATGTATCATCCGCCGAGCAGACATTGCAGAAATCACCATGCAGGCGTTCGATGCTCTCGATGATGGACTGCACGCATAGCAAAATTTGGTCTTGCCAGGTAGACGAAACACGACTTTCTTTTCTACACAATCAATAGTAGCCGAACAAGCGCCAGCCGAACAAGCGCCGAACCAATCCATCCCCAGAATGATATCGTAGTCCCTGATGTCTAGAATTATCGCATCGAGTGACAATTTTTTCCCTCCGATGCAAATGCAGCCGTCGTGACAAACTGAGTTAGCAGGCAAGTCCATGCCCGACGGGGTACTGACGCTAAGCTTTTGGCCTAACGGTGTCTGAATGAATTCGTGTTCCCTAGTGAAGTTCGCCGATACAAAACTATCTGTGGCACCATAATCAAATAGTACTCGTGCTGGAACATTATTGAAAAGCAATATACTTGGCACTATAGTGTCCGAGGCGAACGCCTCGTCCCGCGTCAATGCATAAACCCGGCCCACAACATTTGGACGACGCTCTTGTTGTTGCGCAGGTCGATTTGCTTGGGGCGCTTGAGTTGGATTCTGTTGTTGAGTACGGCGAAGGGGGCGCGACAACGATTATCTAAATGCCCTTGTTCACCACAATTGTAACATGACCCGTTCTTACGGCGACAGTCGCTGATGGTGTACCCTGGTAGTTTGCAGAAGGTACATAATTGCCCTTGACCACGCTCCGGGTTGTGGTCCTGAAAATCGCCGTTGTTTGGACGCTTCTGAGTGTTGTGTGTCCTCCCGTGTTACTAGGGCACTTGTAATGAGAATGTTGCACAACGGCAACAGTAGTTCAGGGATATTGCGGTTCTAGGACGAGAGCATGGTTAAGGACTTTTCGTATCGTCTCGTACTACGGAGCGACTACGTGAGCATGAATGGAAGGTTGTAGGCCGCCTTCGAATCGTCTGGCTCGACTCGCCGCGTCGGGTAGGTAAGAACTGGTAAACTTGGCGAGCCGGTTAAACTCTGCGGCATATTATTTCACCGTCATGCTTCCTTGTTGCAGACGCACAAAGTCGTTCTCCTTTTGACGACGAACAGGTGGTGGTATAAACTCCTCGAATGCGCTACGGAAGGTAGCCCATGAGATCGTCTCGCCTTCATCGTCTGCTAAGAGAGATCCACGATGTACATCCCACCAATCATGCGCGTTCTGATGAAGTTGGAGTTGGGCACAGGCGACTCGCTTGATCTCGGGTACTTCTAGCAGTTTAAAGTGGTCTTCTGTTTCAGCTAGCCAATCTAAAGCCACGACGGGGTCCTCTGTCCCGCGAAATGATGTGTTGTAGACCTTCTTGAAGTCGACAAAGTCGAAGGTAGTCACATCCTTCTTCTTTGGGGTTTGAGGAATCTCGACTTCATTTGTTGGTTGCTCCACCTGTGCCGCTGTCGTTGCGGAATGGTTGGAAGCAATGGTATGAACGATCTGTTGCAGGGCATCTACCTGCTTCTATTGGACCGCGAATCGGACTTCTAGATTCTTCTCAAATTTGTCCTGTCGGGGCTCATTCCTTTGCTGTTGTGCCTCAAACATGCGCATAATCCACTCAATTGGGTCGACGGGGGGCGCAAGTCGTTGGCTCTCGGAGCTTGCCGAAGTGTCCGAAGTACTTGCTTGCACTTGCGCTTCTACTTGCGTTGTTCCTTGCGTTTGAGCCATTCCTTCAAAAATAAAGAACTTGCATCAGTCTCATAGAGTATTACGGACTCACTGTATGTAACGCATCTTATTTTGGCCAAACGATTCCAAGAGTTCAACTGGGAGGGAGATGGTCGTTTTATGAAAACTTTTCTGACACGAGAACAAAGGATCTGAAGCCGTGCTCTGATACCAATATGTCACGTCCCGATTCCGCAGAATCGCTAATCGTCCCCCGGACGTGATGCCGTGCGAGCGTAAGGCGTGTCCGCACAAGGCCTAGTATAATGATATATATAGAAACACAACAGCAGAGTGCGGAAGTTAAAGAACACACACATTGACACGAATAAAAGTTCTCTTTATTGATAATATACATCTTTGTTACAAACTCTTGACTTAAAAGTAAATGAGTATCGTGCAGGCTTACAAGAGGGACACAAAATGAGATAGCCGTTCCATAGATTACATCTCATACTAGATCTGATAATAGACACATTCGAGCGAAACTATCGCCTTGCCTCGGAGCTGCATAAGATGTATGCACGAGCTCCGGATGATTTGTACAAGCTTCAAAAGGCACGAACGGAGTACGCCGAGTAATGGACTGGTTGGAAAAAGAAGCATCAGCTCCTCGTCGCGTTGCCTTGGCTCGTAGAACTTGCTGCAACGAGGGTCAGTACTTTGAAAAGTATTTGTAAGAACGAGCTAACCCAACTAACCAATCGACACAATATTCGTTCAATGAAGCATCCAACTTAATTATTGTGGTCTATTTATCGGTCTTAGTTCAAGATATAGCATGCAACAGATTTGAAATGATTGAAATAAATATGCCACCGTTCAGTGACTTTACCTGCCCGTCTGAACAGCCTGCACAAATCTTAACATGACCTTCCCTGCCCAGAAGACATAGTTAGCTTGCACAATTTAAATATACATAAGGTCACTGGCGTCACAAGTCATATTGGACGATTTTATAGTCTCTGAACGGAGATGGGGTGCAACGCATGTAGCGGGCCCCGCTGCACGCACATTCCGTCCGATTCAAACGACTATCCAAATGTTCCGTCCGGATCGGATCGGTCCTGGTGTCCCGATGACCATCCGCAGTAACCGAAAGCCTTGTGCACAAGTTGTCCGTGACCATACGACGTCTCAATACTAGGTTATCATACAAGCATTTCAAGACATCAAAATGAGCATAACTACTTAGCACATTGCAAAGGCATAGTCTATTTGTTCAAGCGATCATTTTGCCAAATATGTACTACACATTGAAACAGTTATAGATGAATAAATTCTAGCTACAACTGAAACATAAGATTGCGGACAAGCACGCAACAATAAGATCATACGGTGAAGTGGTGTGACAAGCATTAGTGTTCCAAGTTTACTTCTTTCTATCTCGACTCAGTTATTATTAATATGGCTGATCGGAACACACAAACGAGTCAGATTGTTAAGAATGAAGACTTGGAAGAAGGGAGCTAATTGAAAGTAAGGCCACTCACAAGTTGGTGAATCGGAGGAGAGAAAGGGGAGATCTTTAAGACTCCGCTTGCGCGTCGCCTACACGATCACCTGCACGCACCAACAGATGATCAATATCTCCTGCTTCTGTCTCCTAGAGTTCGATACGAATACGAAGTTCAAAGAACGAAGACAATGAAATCCATCGAAACCGTTCAAGAAAACGCAAGTCACAAAACCAACAAGAAAGCAACCAAGCGGCATCGAAAACGGGCAGGAAAACCAGTGCAACGGAAAGGCCCCTCGCGACTCTGCCTCCGAGTCCTTCCTCGAGGCACGATCCGCTGAATGTGGGACTTGATTCCGAAGAAACCAATCCATAACGAAAAAATGATCTTGATTCAATCTGTCCCGATCGAACGATACCAAGTATTTCTTAGCCGCACTCCCTGAACAGGGGGAACGGGACACTACATCTTATGTCGATATGTTAGGTTCGGTCGTGTAAATCGTACTCTGACTATCGCAATACATAACAATATGTTCCTAATGAATTTGAGATCGTTTACCATCCCTTTCAACTAGATGTCTCCTTCCCTTTCAACTAGATGTCTCCTTTGTTGCTTATGTCGTTGCTATGTACTTCGTTTTCCTGGTGGACAAGGCAACTGAAGACTTCAGTGTAGCCTTCCAACTGAAGATAGAACCCGCCAAAGTAAAGACGTAGCCGGTGATTGATCATCTTCCATAAAGAGCGTCCAAATAATCCGAGTAGGAGTATCCAACTACTTCAAAAGAAGTATCTCTGCCTCCATGAACAATTCTCAATTTATCATTCCTTTTAGATAGCGGAAAATCCACTTGATCGCTTCCCAAATATAACTTTTCAGGTTTGACCATAAACTTGCTGACTATGCTGACTGCATGTGCAATATCAGGACGGGTGTACACCATAGCGTTCATCAGACTTCCTACAGAGCTAGCATATAGGACTTGAGACATGTAATCCTAAGCGGCTTCTATGAGGCACGTTTGTTGCTGAAAGATGAAAGTGTCCGGCTAGTGGAGTACTCACAGGCTTCGTATATGAAACGCTGAATCTCTCCATCATCTTTATAAGAAGAGTCCATGCTTCTTGTGATTCATCGTGATCTCCATACCAAGAATCTTCCGAGTTGTCCCGAGGTCTTTCATATCAAACTCACTACTGAGTAGCACCTTCAACTTCTGAATTTCTGACTTATCTCGAGCTGCGATAAGCATGTTGTCTACATAAAGGAGCAAATAGATAACGAACCAACATCAATCTTCTTATGGTAAACATAATTTTCATATGGACTCTGTACGTAATCGTACTCCATCATAAACTAATCAAAATTCTTGTACCACTGTCTTGGTGAATGCTTCACTCCGTATAATGACTTTCGCAAACTACAAACATGATCCTCCTTTTCTAACTCCCTATGAAGAAACGTTGTCTTTACATCAAGTTATTCGAGCTCTAGCGGACCTGATGTACTACCATTACCATAGCTAGTAGCACCGCATAGAAATGTATAAAAATGTGACTTACAACGGGAGAGAATATCTCGTTGTAGTTGACGCCTTTTCTGTTGTTGTAGTCTTTAGCTACCAAACGAGCCTTGTATCTTGTCACTTCTTCACTTGATAACCCCGATTTTCTAGACCCATTTGCAACCTACTATCTTCCTTCCTGCTGCCGGTAGTACGAGATCCCAAGTATAAATTTTGTGAAGAGACTCAATCTCTTCACCCACCGCCGTAATCCATTGACTGGATTCTACGCCTAAAATAGCATCCTGTTATGTAGAGGGTTCTAGAGATTCTACCTCCTCTGCAACGCTGAGTATGTATGCTATTGGGTATTCATAAGCATATCTTTGAGGAGTGCAGATTTGTAGATTTGGATGATCCGTAGCGATGTTAAAGGGTGTTTGTTGCAGTTCTTGTTGCTACGGTTGTAGCGAATGTGGATCTGTGCCATGTGGCTCCACCAAAATCGGCCGTAACAGAGTTATGTCAAACTTTGAATCAGACTCCATCTCTTCAATCCGTATAATGACTTTTGCAATCTACAAACATGATCCTCCTTTTCCAGCTCTCCATGAAGAAACATAGCCTTCACATCAAGTTATTCGAGCTCCAGATCCTGATGTGCCACCATAGCTAGTAACAACCGAATAGAAGTGTATAGAAGTGTCATACAAGGGGAGTGAATATCTCATTGTAGTTGATGCCTTCTCTTTCACTGTAGTCTTTAGCTACCAAACGAGCCTTGTATCTAGTCGTTGCTTCACTCAAGAACACCGATTTCTTCTTCTCGACTTCTTGCAACCTACTATCTTCCTTCCTGCCGGTGGTAGCATGAGCTCTCGAGTATAATTCTTGTGAAGAGACTCCATCTCTTCACCTACCGCCACAATCCATTGACTGGATTCTATGCCAGAAATAGCATCCTGATATGTAGAGGGTTCTAGAGATTCCACCTCTTCCACTACACTGAGTCAAAAAGCATATGTTATTGGGTCTTCATTACTATATCTTTAAGGAGGACGGATTTGCTGATTTTGACAATCCATGGCGATGTTATATGGAGTCTGTTGCAATCGTTGTTGTAGCGGTTGTAGATCTGTGCCGTGTGGCTCCGTCTGAATCGATCGTAACGGAGTTATGTCAAACTTTGAATCAACTGTAACTGAGTTATGTCAAACTCCATCTGCTTGCTATTGTCCTCTCCTAACACCTCAAACTCTTGTCCCGAATAAAGCTTGGATTTCTCATCGAATTTTGCGTTCGTACGTACTACTTTAGAATTTGCATCCCAAATTCTATAGCATTTTGTACTTTCTTCGTACCCAAAAATATTTCTTTTTTTTTGTCCTTGCTTTCAATTTTTCTTCATTAACATGATAATATGTAGCATAAAAAAATATATGAAGAGAACTATAATCAACGAATTTTTCATACCATACCTTTATAGGGAGTTTTGCAATCAATGGCGATTGCTGGAGATCAGTTCACCAATGTTGATAGCCTCGTTCCAGAAGTCTTTCGACAAGCCAACTGTTGAAATTAGTTGATTATTTTATTGATTGTCTCATTGGCATTATATAGCCTTACAGTCATTAATACAATGATCTCAATCATTATGACAATAATCTCATAATGAAATATCCTGTGACATATTCTGGCATCCCAAATATGTCCTCAGGATATTCCCATGTGCTTATACTATACTTAAATATAACACCCAACATACCATATTAACACTCCCCCTTAAGATGGGTGAAAGATATTCACTAAGCCCATCTTGTCACATCCTCTAATCATGCTCACTGAGGCGAGTCCCTTGGTTAGTCCATCTGCTACTTGATCCATGGTTGGAACATGGCCAAGCTCCAGTAATCCACTATCCAACTTCTCTTTGATGAAGAATCTATCAATCTCGATGTGTTTGGTCCTGTCATGCTGTACTGGATTATTGGCGATACTAATAGCTGACTGATTGTCACACCACAGCTTCATCTTGGCTCCTTGATCCAGCTTCAGCTCCACCAGCATATTCTTCAACCATAGCAGCTCTGCAGCTCCCAAGGCCATAGCTCTGTACTCTGCTTCAGCTGTCGATCTGGCCACCACAAACTGCTTCTTACTCCTCCAGGAGACCAAGTTACCTCCTACAAATATGCAATATCCCGAGGTAGACCTCCTGTCATCAGCACAACTAGCCCAGTCAGAATCACAGTAGCCCTCGATGCTCACGTGATTGTTCTTCCTGAATATTAGTCCCTTCTCGGGAGCACCTTTCAAGTACCTCAGAATCTGGTACACTGCATCCATATGACCCTTCTGTGGGTCATGCATGTAGCGGCTCACCACACTTACTGCAAAGCAGATATCAGGACGTGTGTGGCTCAAATAGATCAACTTGCCAACCAGTCTCTGGTATCTGTCCCGATCAACTGGTTTTCCAGCCTCAGCATCAATCTTGAACCTCTGATCTATTGGTGTCGCTGCAGGTTTGCACCCCAACATCCCAGTTTCTGTGAGAAGGTCCAGTGCATACTTCCTTTGAGAGAGAACAATCCCCTCTGCTTCTCGAGCAATCTCAATCCCAAGGAAGTACCGAAGAAGGTCGAGATCCTTCACCTCGAATTCCTTGCCAAGCTTTCCTTTGAGTTGGGCGATCTCCTGCTCATCATCTCCTGTGATAATCATATCGTCCACATACACCGCAAGCATGGTGATGTGGCCTCCACTCCGACGGAAGAACACAGTATGATCAGCATTGATCTGCTGATATCCCATCCCTATCATCGCCCTTCTGAATCTGTCAAACCACGCTCGAGGAGACTGCTTCAGTCCATATAGGGACTTCTTCAACCTGCAGACCTTGCCTACTGTCTGATTGGTGCCAAATTCTGGTGGTATCTCCATGTACACCTCCTCCACTAGATCTCCGTGAAGAAACGCATTCTTCACATCCAGTTGGTGTAGCTTCCATCCACCATTCGCTGCCAGAGAAATCAGAGTCCTGACAGTGCTCATCTTTGCAACTGGTGCAAAGGTCTCGTCATAGTCGATGCCGTACGTCTGACTGTATCCTTTGGCTACTAGTCGAGCTTTGTAGCGCTCAACCTGTCCATCTGGGTTCTGCTTCACGGTAAAGACCCACTTGCATCCAACTGCTCTCTTCCCCTCTGGCAGTCTCACAAGCTCCCAAGTGTGGTTCTTCTCCAGAGCTCCCAACTCCTCGTGCATTGCCGCTTTCCACTTTGGATCGTTCTTGGCAATCTGCCAATTGTTAGGTACAGTAATACTATCCAAAGATGCTATAAATGCTTCATGAGAAGAAGAGATATGGTCATAAGAAACAAACTGAGCAATATCCCAACCATATCTGTTTGGAGGATTTCCTGCATTGCTGCGAGTGGTTCTCCGTACAGATAGTGGTGTGGGAGGAGTAGAAGTAGGAGGAATGATATCTTGTGAAGGAGGGGGTATCACCTGAAGGGGGGTTGGTGTCGGTGCCTCAGGAGTTGGGACGAACGCAGGCAAGGGACTTGGCACTGACACTGTCGGTACTGGTCTTGCAGTTTGCTTCTCTCTTCTGCTGTAGGTAAGTAACTCTCCATGAGCCATAGGCCTAACACCTTCACCTTCTTGTCCCTTCTCCGTGCCTCCATGCCAAACTTCTAAATCGGTTACCACCAAGTTCTCCATCTCCCCCTCTCGCCTAATACTGGTAGTATTAGGCGTGTTGTGTGAAGTTCCGTCCTGGCGGTAGTATGGCTCATGCTCCCGAAAGTGGACATCCATACTGACAAACTTCTTCTTCTCTACTGGACTCTAGCACACATACCCCTTCTGGGTCGTCGAGTAGCCTACGAAGATGCATTTGACCGCTCTAGGGTCAAGTTTTCCAACTGATGGCCTGTTGTCCTTCACAAAACACACACACCCAAACACCTTCAGTGGGAGTATCCCACTATTATTGCTTTGCAATACCTCACATGGGGACTTCCATCCGAGGACCTTCGAGGGCATCCTGTTGATGAGTTGAGCTGCTGTCAACACTGCATGCCCCCACAGACTCTGTGGGACATTCATGTCGATCATCATACTTCTTGCGACCTCCAGAAGGTGTCTGTTTTTCCTTTCTGCAACTCCATTTTGTGCTGGTGTGTATGCACAGGTGGTCTGGTGCTGTATTCCGTGTGCTGACAGGTATTCTGCAAGCGTCCTGTTGGTATACTCCGTTCCATTGTCAGACCTCAGTACCTTCACAACTGCTTTGTACTGAGTCTGGACATGCTTATGAAAATCTCGAAAACAAGCAGGTACATCATTCTTATTTTTCATCAAATATAACCAGGTAACACGAGAGGCACACTCAATGAAAGAAACAAAGTACTTATAACCATTCATAGTGTTAGTAGCACATGGACCCCAGACATCAGAGTGTACTACCTTAAAAGCAAAAGTGCTCCTATGACCCGTGCCAACATATGAGCTCCTAGTAAGTTTTCCTAACTCGCACGCATCACATACTAATTTCTCTTTATTTGTTTTTGCATAAATCTCTGGATACAACTTACTTAGAGTATCAAAGGAAGAATGTTCCATCCTCCGATGATGGAGTATCAAGGTATCCCCAGTCCTCTGCTGCAGTCCTTCCATGCCAGCCTTCTCTGCCATAGATACCAATGCTGAGTCCAGTCCCTCTCGATCTAGGTACCACAGTCCCTCATGCCAAGTGCCAGTCCCAAGTCTTCGTCCTGTCCCTTTCTCCTGGAAGGTCACCTTAGGAATATCAAAAGAAACAATGCATTTAAGTTGGAGGATTATAGAACTAATGGACAAGAGACTGACTGGAAAGGATGGAGCATGTAAAACATTGGATAATCTTACTGAACCTGTACAATTAACAGTACCCTTACCGACCACTGGCTGGAAAGTGCCATCAGCTGTCTGAATGCTGTCTGCTGATGCTAGGTGAGTGTAGGAAAAAAACTCACTAGCATTCCCCGTCACATGTCGAGATGCTCCCGAGTTGATAATCCAGTCTGATGATTTAAGGGAAGAGATAGACGCAAGGGCAAGTGATTCGTCAGTACCTTCTGATGGATGGGCATACATGACAGCGTTGTCCCTAACAAAGAATGAGGTGGACGCCTCCTCTGTTCTACTCCTCATGTCTCCCAGTGCCTGGTCCTCCACAGTAAAGGTGCCATCAGCTTCTCCGTTCCCTTCTGATATCAGGAGGTTCGCCCGATAACCTCCTCGGTCGCCTCGTCTACCCCCTCGACCACGACCACGTCCTCCATTATATCCTCGTCCGCCGAACGGTCCTCGTCCACCACATGAATCTCCCTCCCTATGTGGTTTGGTACAAGCATACCGATGATGACCCATCTCCCCACAGTTGTAGCACTGCCGGTTATGCTGCCAGGGCTCTCCCTTAGATCCTGTGTTACCTGAGCTGGTGATCGCTAGTGCTGACTTTGCTTCGGGGGGACCACCTGTCCCGGCTTGCAGCTTGATGCGTGTCTCCTCTTGGATCATGGCTGAGATAGACTCCTCAAGGCTAGGGATCTTTGGTTGGGCTAGAAGTAGGACCGTCCTCTGTGCGAAAGCTGTAGTCAGCCCTTT
This sequence comes from Iris macrosiphon, assembly GCA_036927795.1. NCBI lineage: Eukaryota > Viridiplantae > Streptophyta > Magnoliopsida > Asparagales > Iridaceae > Iris > Iris macrosiphon. The sequence continues at coordinate 152,426,936 of JAYESA010000002.1, read as the reverse complement.
GAGGAACTTCATCGTCCTCTCCTGCAGACACACATGTCTCTCCTTACACTTAGGGTCCCCGCAGCTCGCCCGATCTGAGGAGTGATCATAATCCAACCACAGACGCTCCAACTCCGTGGCATACTCCTACACCGTCTTCTCTCCCTGTACGGTGTCATCAATCTCCCCCTTTATCTGGAAGACCCGTAAGTTGTTCCCCACACCATCATAGGTTCTTCTCAACTTCTCCCACACATCTTTCACCATCTCAATACCGTCTACTGTGGCGGCAATAGACTGAACTAAGGAGTTGAGAAGCCAGATGTAGATCACCATATGAGTGGACTTCCACTCATCGCATCCTGTCGAGCCCTCGTCCGGCTCTGTCGCCTCGTCCGTCAGGAACCCCTCCATGTTTTTTCCTGCGAGGGTTCTTCTCACCCGCCGTGACCAACTCAGATAGGTGGTTGGTCCATCTAATTTCAGATCGATGGAGGGAAGCTTCAACTCCGGCGACGTTCGTGTCGTGTTCTCACCAGCCGACATCGTCAACAACTTCATCAATGTCGTCACCTCTGCAGAATCTAGCTTCTTGATGATCTCCTCCATCGATGCGTCGTCTATCCAATCACGTCACGTCCGCTCCACGACTCATGCTCGTCCTCGTCGTCCACTCCTAGATCCGAACATGTCTCCCCTTTTTTCAGATCTAGGCATCCCTATTAGGCGCTGTCTCGTGCTGGTGCGGAGGAGGCGGCAGCACGCATGTCACAGCCGCCGTCGCAGCAGCAGCAGCAGTCGCAGCAGCCGCAGCAGCAGTAGTAGCCGCAGCAGTAGCGGGACGGGACAGCAACAGCGAAGGGTGGCCTGGGAAGGGCAGAGAAGGGAAGAAGGGGGGGCGTGGAAGAGTTCGGTGGAGGAGATCTAGGAAATCCTCCTGTGGGTTTGTGGAAGCTTGGTGACGGCTAGGGTTTGTGAAAACTTGGCTCTGATACCATGTTGAAATTAGTTGATTATTTTATTGATTGTCTCATTGGCATTATATAGCCTTACAGTCATTAATACAATGATCTCAATCGTTATGACAATAATCTCATAATGGAATATCCTGTGACATATTCTGGCATCCCAAATATGTCCTCAGGATATTCCCATGTGCTTATACTATACTTAAATATAACACCCAACATACCATATCAACACCAACATTGGAGAGCATGCATTGAGCCCTCTCTAATATTAGTACTGTTCATACGTTTTGTCGTACCATTCTGTTGTGAAGTCTTTTTTATACTACAATGATGTGCGATGCCTTCATCGTTGCAGAACTCATTGAACTTGTTAGAACATAATTCCATATCATTGTCGACATAGAGGCACTTGATCTTTTTTTGTTTTGTTTCATTATCTACTTACCTTTCATTGTTTGAAGGTCTTGAACACATCGCTCTTTTGCTTCAAGATGAACACCAAAACCATCCTCGAGTAATTATCGATCAATGAAAAATTTTATCTTGTGCCGCCTTTCGATGGAACAGATAAAGGATCCTAAACATCCGAGTGGATATAATCCATCATCGACTTGGCCTAATGCACCGCCTTGGTATTCGGCGCTGCTTGTCAGATATATAGTACTCACAAAGGTCAATTGTCGTTGTCTTGTTGCCTTCGAGCAAGCCTTGATTGCTAACTATAGTCATATCCTTTTCCTAACATGTGACCAAGTCTCATATGTCACAAATTGGTCAATTTCGTCTCAGATTTTTCGGTGGAGACCGTCTTGTCCTACAAAAATGTACATGCTTCAACTCTTTTCATCACCATTATAGCGCCTCTGGAGACTCATAGAATTGCACCTTCAATTATATGGCATGCACATGAAAATAAAAGCGAGCAATTACAAACTCAAACAATTTAAGGTGGGACCCTACACGAGAGAAAACCACCGATAAAGCAGAGAGAACTCACTATCTTGGAGACGAATACAGATGATTGTCCTCAACAGATCAGATGGGGCTATTTATAACCTCCTAATTACATAGAATAAGAAATAAGGATTCCTAATCCTAATAAGGAAACAATGATTCATAGTCCTAATACCAAACGAGATGGAAGACATCCCAACAATCTTAACCATTCTAGATGCGTGGGAGTTTTGTTCTTAGGATTTTTGTAGAGAATGAAGGACGAAAGAGAGCAGAGAGTTGGGGAGGGAGGAAGGATGTAGGTTGGGCAGGGGAGGGAGGAGGCAGAAGAAGGGGTGCTTGTCGAGGAGGAGTTGGTGATTGGTTCTCTTTTTATGGATGGCGGGTTTGTGTTTGTTGGGTTGGCGGTTGAAGAAGACAATGGAAAGAGTTGGAGAAGAAGGATATGGCGACTCAAGGAGAGAGGGGGTAATCTCGGTTGTCTTTATTGTAGATTCATATGGCCAATAATCTTAATGAATATACTAGGGAGCACCGTGCCTAAGGCACACGAATTCAACATAGTAAGAACACGATAACAAGAGATTTTTTTAATGTTAAGACTATATAATCCTACAATTTTTCTCGCAACCCAAGCAGATACGTGTGCCTAAGGTACACGACGCATACGAATTCAACATAGAACACAATATCATAAGAGATTTTTTTATTGTTAAGACTATATAATCCTACAAATTTTCACGCAACCCAAGCATATAAAAAATGAATTGTCACAGAAAAGAAAGAGAGAAACCCAACCTCTGTAGTCTATTCTCATCCATCTTTCCAAATACTGAACCAAAGAGAAGAAAATATATCCGAATTACATAACTATGAGAACTTATTTGTGTTGCTTGAATCAATTGTAGCAATCTGTTTACCTCGACAACACCAAAAGAAAATTACAGTTAATTTAAATCTTACACCGACCCTCACTTCATATGTAAATCCCAAAGAAATAATTTTACCTAACCGATGACATTCTTCCATACACTCAAAGTCGTAGATTCACCCAATCAATAACCCAAGCCCAATATAACTCCAAATGGACCAATGGTCCACTTGATCAAGGCCCAATAAAAGTGAACCTACTAAAAGTGAAAAAGGATATTCCATTAGGGGGTGAAAATTATTCCATTATGGGGTGAAAATTATTCTCTTTACTTATCTAGAAATAAGTTTATTATAAGATAGGTGTCCTTCCAATTAACAAGATTCGAGGCACTTGAGTTGAAATACGCAATGTTTGAGGGCTTGTATCTAAAAAACCCAAAACAAAATTGGCTCATAAACAACTAGCTGATAGTATCTTCCTAACTACTAATAAAAACATAACTCTTCTTGTAGTATGCATTTGTTGTCATCATCCAAGTCTTTTATGATCGAGTGTCCACCTTACGTCAACCCTCTATGTTTGTGTCAAATTCTTAGCCAAGGTAGCATGAGAGGGTTATATCATAAAACATGTTGGGGGTTTATTTGAAATTATTCTCTAGAATCGGTCTCAAATTATTTATGTGGCAAACCCCAAGTGTATATTTCAATATAAGATTCTTTTTTATTGTCTTGTACACATGAGGAGTTGTAGCCCATGTGGTTAATATGATAGGGTGTTTTACTATAGGGCAATGTTCAAATTTTTCAAGAAACAATTGGTTTTTGTTACCCATTTCTTGAAAAATTCTCTTAGGATCCCGAAGGGGCTAGCGACTCGGACTCGAACACGGACGTGGGTGAAGGGCACAAAGTGTCTCTTTAATTATGCACTTTATACTTTGCTCGTACGCATCAGGCGCGAGATGTCAATTTTGTGCGTCATTGCACAATTCAACGCTAGATCTGCACGAGTTCCAACATGTTGGCCAGCAGTCCAGTGGTTCCAGCGGGACCTGATGGTCCACCATTGCCAGCTGGTCCAGCAGGGCCCTGGTTCCAGTGGGACCTACTGGTCCAACGAGGCCAACGTTCTAGTGTCGCCATCTGGTCTAGCGGGCCAGTGGTTCCACCGTTCAACTGTGGTCATTTGTTCCAGCAGGCCAGCATTCCAGTTTGGTTGTTGTTCAAGGTTCAAAGTATCGAAATCGGTATCAGACCATTTCTATCAGTATCGGGATCGACGGTATCGGTAGTATCAGCGGTTTCGGATCGTAGTATCGGATTTTTTGGTATCGGAAAGCAAATAACTATTAATAAATTATTAACATTTTAGAAAATATATTTTATACATTTATGCATAATTTTAAGTATTTTCAGTGTTGTTTCTTAGTATTTTTGAAATTGAATGAAATAGTAGTCACCCTTGTCGATTGATTTACATGTGATAAATAAGTTTTCCTCTTTTATATGCTTTTACAACCTTACTATGCTTTTACACCCTTACTAATTGGTCTTTTTCATTCAATTTTTTTGTCGAATTGGACAAAAAAGACCTCCAATGTCGATAACGGTCAGGATCGGGTATCGGTTGGTATCGGATCGGGACATGCCAAAATGTATCGGTATCGGCCGTATCGGATCGTTATCGGCCGATACTGCAAACTATGGTTCTTGCATAACCTGCTTTTCAGCGTAGGTACATTTCAGCATGGCTATTGTTCCAACGTGGGCGTTCAAGCTTCGTAACTGCACACTTAGTAAGAGTTACTGTTGTAGCTGTCCACTTAATTAGGAATTATTCTCTTGATACTCGCCCATTGCCATCATATGTGGTTATGGCTGCTGGGGGGGACTAGGCTCCCCTATATATTCTCTCGGTTATTACACTTGTAAAATACACAAGAAAATATATGTAACGAGATGAGAGTTTGCAACAGCAGTAGAAACCACAAAATTATGTCCGAATAAAGTCCATTTTTTGAGGGTGACAAAGGAGCGCTCCAGAAGTTCAACACTTTGAACTTGCTAGTTCCTGGAAGCATATCGACGAAAAAGGTCGAATCTTGTTTTGAGCAACGATGATCGTAATTACCCCAACAAGCTTTCTTTCTATTGTTCTTTGTTGTAGCAACTTGGTTGCATTTTTAAAGTCTTTCTAGCAGTTTGTAATCTATCTAAGTCTTTTCTTTTGAATCAAGTTGTGTTTAAAACTTGTATGAATTTTGCACGATTTTCTGTAACCGACAACAGCCTAGGTGGCCAATTTGGCAGGTAGTTTGACCTATCTTTTGGATTGTAGTTTAAGCTCATGCAACCAAGGAGCACCTTACAATTTGCCTAGACTATAAAGAGTCTAGACGAGGTAAGATAATACGATTTGCTATAGCCATGGACGGATCCTGGTATATCTTGGGTTGGGGTGGAGCCCACCCAAAAAAAAATTCCCCTTTTTTTCCTTATGGTTTATTATTTTATTATTTGTGAATTTTTTGTTGGAGTTAGTCCACAACTAGCCCACACCAACATGCTCTAGCCTACCCCAGTATACATTTATGGATCCGCCACTGGCTATAACAAATTGCATTCATCTCTATTACATGTTACGCCAAAGAGGGAAGGAATGGCAATTCTAAATGCATTTGTTGTAACGTTCATATATAGGAAAGCTATCATTTTCTTTTTGTTGCTTGAGTGTATACTTTATTGCTGCTTCTCAGAGTTTTAAAAGCATGTGGTTCTTTTGCAGGAGGCAAGTTCAGCTATCCCATTGTTCTCTCCTGTTATTGTGCCAGTGTTTCAGAGTTTCGGTCCACTTCTATCCCAGTTTACTTCATCTGAAGCAATTCTACGTGGGGTGAGCTTGCGAGTCTCTAGTGTTAAGCATTAGTGTGGTTTACTCTTGATGTTTTCACTATTAGAAATCTTCATCAGTATTCTATGAATCTTAGTCATATCTTGCATTTGGATATTCTCATCGGTGGATAATCATGATTGCATATGGAAAATCATAAGAGTAGAGCCATACTTTCCTGATAGGCCTTATATTTGTGCACAACTGTTCTTCAAGCCATAACTAGCATCATCCTTGTTTCCTTGATTCTAGATGTGGCATGGTTTTATTTTCTGTGCTGGTATGAACTCGATTATCTGTTGGTTCTCTTCGGAATGTTCTTAGAATGATAAGTGCGGAAGAGATTCACCTTGTTCAACAAGATTTATTTAGCAACACTTGAAAACCTGATTAAATTGGTGATGCAGTTAAGAAAGTTTTTTTTTTACACAGGTTAATCCCCTCTTTGCAAATTAGTAGTCTTGAGAAAGGGACCAGAAAGTTCCATGCTTCAACCATTTGCTTAGTTTGACTGCAAACAGAACTATCTTACTCAAAAATGCCCGAGTTCTATTTTAAGTTCCATAACTCTGCACTTTATTTGACTTCTTTATTTAGTTTTACTTTTAGGATCATCTTCTCATTTGCATATTTGTTGTTAAAATGTGTTTGCTACTTACAATAATATCTTATGTGATGGAAATGAAGAACAAAAGAAGATCAGCTACTTGAGGAATCTGTCTGTAGCATGGGAAAGTGCAAATGATTTCCCTAGCTTTGATATGTTTCATTTTAATTTTTGATGGATGGTTGTTTCTAGGCAGAAATGGCCATGAAGCAAATAGAGAATCTTAGTCCACCACTTATGAAGCAAGTTCTGCCTTTGGTTGAGCAACTTCCTCCATTATATATGGATTTGATCAATGGAAGAGAAGATTTCATTCCTAAACCAGAAGAAACTCGTCGACTGGTATGAGTTTTCTTAAACTGACTTTTCTTAACTAAGAACTTCTTGCCAATCTTTGTGAACTTTCTTGGTTCAGTCTTAATCTGCTCTCTCTTTGGTTTATATAACATATGTTTCACATAAAGTTTTTACATGTACATAAATAAATACACACGAATGATATCTCATTGTTAGCTATGCAATTTTGTTTTATTTACTCTGGATTATTCACACTTAGAGCTACAATTTCTTATCCTTTTTTTGAAGTTAGCTACAAGAACATCCTTTTCCATACTCTATTAAGGGTCATCGTCTCTCTTGAAGAGTTCATTAGTTATTATATTTTCAGCACATTGATTATGTATTTTTCTTGGGTTTAGTGATGTTTTTTCACATGCTTTGTATTTCCTATGAAAATTGACCAGGCGCCCTAATAAAATTTCATGTCACAATGTATAAACCTCGACTTTAAAGATGGTAGTAGAGCCCTAATTTCTCTTCCGATGATCTCTCTTCTCCTCTTCTTTAACCTCTTTCATGTGACAACTTCCTCGACGTACTTTGGTTTTCTTATGGGATTTCTAATCTTTTCGAGCTCCGACGTATTTCATATATTTTTTTCGGGATTTCTTGTCCTACAGAGCCCCGACCTACTTTAGATGTTTCTCTAGGATTTCTCGTTCTGGAGTCCCGGCTTACTTAATATATTTTCTTTCGGAATTTCTTATTTCGGAATCCCGACATATTTGAGATGTTTTCTTTCATGATTTCTTGACTTGTGAAGTCCCGGCTCCCCTTTTTCTTCTCTCTTCTAGGATTTCTAATATTATGAAGTCCCAACTTTCATTCAACTTCTTCCGGAATTTCTTCATTTTTGAAGTCCCGTCTTTCTATGGTTCTCTTTGGGATTCTTTGGTCTCGGAGCCCTAATCTTCTTCATGTTGTTTTTACAGGATTTCTTTTGTAACGAAGTCCTAACCTACTCTTTCAGATGATTTGCAATTTCTCTGTTCCCCATTTTCTCCTAGCTGGACTTGCTTTCACCGAGTTCCAACTTGCGGGAGCGTGTTGGGGAGTTGATTAGTTATTATTTTCAATGTATGTCTTTTTCTTGGTTAGTGATGTCTTTTCATATGCTTTATATTTTCCATAAATATTGGCCAAGAGCTTTAATAAAATTTTATGTCATTCTAGTGACAATGTAGTGTCCACTTTCAACATTCTTATTGCACTGTATGTATAAGAAAGGCTTTATTTGCTCCCAAGACATGACCAAAATGGTTGTTCTCACCACTTTCCACTTAATAACACATTCATCAAGTGTTCTAGAATCTTGATTAGTTCTTTTTAGTAACTCCAAAAGATCTCAAGTTGTTTGGACCAACAATTGGAGAACCACCCCCCCCCCCCCCCCCCCCCCCCCACACACACACACACACACACACACCAACCAAAGTGGAAGACAAAATATCCCAGAATGTTTCTCCCAGGGTAGACATTAACTACAGCACCTTATCATTGTCACAACAGTTGCTGCCATCCAGGGCCGGCCCTGGCCCAGGGCAGCCAGGGCGACCTTCCAGGGCCCATGAACCAGGAGGGCCCAAAAAAATTAATTTAGACATATATATACTAATAATCTTGTATCGAAAATAGAAGTAGTATATACCATGAGCCTCTCTTATCACAAAACAATTGTGATGTACTTTTAACTATGTTACACTTGCATACAAAAGGTTTAAGGTTCAATCCTTGGTGGCATCATTTTTTTTAATTTACTTTTATTTCAGTTTTTTTTTATATTATATATGGGGTCCCATTTTGAAAGTTCTCCTAGGGCTCCCATGAACTCAGGGCCGGCCCTGATCCCATCAGATCCTTCCATTTTGGTTGCTGGTCCCACCCATCTATGATTTTTTACCTTCTCCTGCATCTAGTGGATAATAGTCCCCCATAGTTTTGCATATTGCAAGGCTTCCATTATATAGACTTCGCTAGGGAGAGTCCTGGCCACTTTCGAGGACTGAATGCTTCATGTATGGCCTGTGCATTCCATAAGTGGTTGATACTTTAGCTAAGGTCACTAAATCTGTTCTCAGAGGCAGCAAAGCCTTGATGTCTTGTGTGTGCACATTTCTTGCAAGAGAGTGCACAGTCAAGCATGCTAAGTTCACTATTTTTCCCTAAGAGATGTGGCTGCCAAATGATGACTGAAGCATGTGCTTGTCTTGCAGAGACTGATCTGTGAGTGTTGATTATGTGAGGTTGATAAGAGAAATCCTGAACTGTTGAAAAAGAGGAAGAAGCTGAAAGGGATTTGAGATTATTATGAACTACCCCTAGTTAAAGCTTTTTCATTGAGTTCGCAAGTTTCTAGGACTTTTAACATTTTCTCATGTTATTGTAACTTCCCGAATAATTTGTCTTCTTGCAAGTGTTGCAGAGTTTTAAAATTACAGTCATGATTATCATCTTCAATATCTATAAAAATTGATTTCCACATCCGCAACCTCTTCTTCAGGTGAAATCTTACTATGGGGTTTCAAGGAACCTGCTGGTTAAATTTAAGGATGATTTGATTGATGAGACTTCAACATTAGCTCGTGTGTTATGTGCTGAATCTGCCATAAGTTCTTCATTGGACATGTCTCTTCGGTCGCTGCCTGGAGATCATGGACTTCCTCTGCAACAGGTGAGTTCTTTTGCTCATAATTATAGTCTAAAGGAAGGAAAAGTTTGTGTTTTAGGAAACATTTAAAATAGGGTTAGCTACCTTAATCATATCGGAAATCATATATAACTCAAATCGTCATATGGTTAATATCTGTTTATCTTGTGAATGCTCTCATGCTGCAGTTTTTACTTTCTTATTTGTTGTAGGCATTTTTCCTTTTGTAATGGTATATCGTTTCATATTGCAGGTTTTCCCAGACGTTCCACCTGCTATGGCAGATGCAGTTAACCAAGGAAGCGAGCTTCTGGCAAATCTGACCGTTGGAACCCCATTTGAATCAGTAGCTAAAGAAGTTGGTAGCTCATTCAGTGCGGATTCTAGAGTTATTCGAGCAAATTACTCAAAAGATGTGAATATACTAGCAGATGTGATATCCATGTGGATGGCTTCAAACTTCAATGCAGGAACACGAACGCTCCAAAGACGATCATAGGCATTGCAGGATTAAAACAAAAAAGCAACGCAGGAATCAACCCCTCTAGAGCAGAATGTATGGAGCACCTTGTAGCATAATGGTATGCTATTTTGCTGCAGAAGATTGAAGAAATTGTAGTTGCATTATGGTATGCTATTTTGCTGCAGACATGAAATACTAAGTTTCAAGAAAGAACTGATTATCTTGTATGCTATTGCTACAGAAGCTTTCATGAGCACTGGACTAGTGTAGGTGTAATATGTGTTATCAGCATTTCAGCTACAGGCTTAATATAACCTAAATGTTCTTTTAAGAGGATGTTTGTCCAAGTGATGCAATATAATATCAATCTACAAGAAATGTAGTTGCTGTTGGGATTTGAATTTGCAAACTAGGGAATATTTCCACATCCATGTGGCAACACAAAAGTGTGTATTTCAATATAAGATTCATCTTTTATTAACTTATGCATATGGGGGGTGAGCCCATGTGGTTAACATGATTTGTGTGTGCAAGGTTCAAATACTCATAAAAACGTTTATGTTTTTTGTTGCTCATTTTTTTGAAATTTTTCTTAGGAGCTAAGTCGGGACTTGGGCTCGGACGAAGAGCGCAAAGTGACGCTTTGATGACGCATTTTGCACGTACGCATCAGACGTTTTTGTGCGGATTTGTGTCGTTTGCTTGTTGTCGTGCGGAGTAGTGTGGCACAGCATGGGTGCTGCGCGGCGTTACGTCCAAGTGTTACGCGTGAGCGCTTTGTGCGGATGCTGTGTGGCTGTTGTTCGTAGAAATGATGTTGGACTGTGCTAAAGCGGTTGTTCGTTGCTCTTGGAGCGTAACTGTCATTTAGTGGGGGTCACTGTTGTAACCGTCCACTTAATGGAGAGTTATTCTTCGGATTTATTGTCCTTGCAAGCGTCACAATTGTCGAGTAATATCGTCATATCAACACTAGCGACTCGAGAAAATTGAGAACTTCCTTCGCACAAAAGAACTTGGATAGCAAGGATCATATCAGTACCATGGTAAAAAGTGGACACAAGTATGTCAAAACTATTGGCAGTGCAGCTCAGCGCTGTTCATCCTCAAAAGTATCAAAAGTATCAGAAATTTTCAGAAAGCTTGCTACAGCATCTCATCTTCATGGTACAGATACAAGCCAAAACCAAATCAAGTGTATGTTCTGTAGAAGGCTATTTCCTCTGCACTTCTGCACCCGGGTCCTCGCACCGGCCATCGGGGGCAGATCCAAGCAATAGCTGGGGTGGGCAAAACTTCTTTTTTTTACTTTTTTTTCATTTTTTTTTCTTAAATTTCTTTTTATATTGGGTTAGTCTATCTCTAGCTCATCCTAATAGTCCATTCCACTTTTAATTTCTGGATCCGTCCCTATAGGCCATCATTATGAATCGTTCCAGTGGTTTCCAGTAAGGACAAACCAGAAAAACGGAGAAGTAACTAATAAACCATTCCATTCTACCCTATGGAAAGAAATCTCCCCCAAGTCCCAACATTTTGGGGTTAAGGTACAATAATCATTTTCTTCGATTCGGCTTTGTTAATGTTCTTCATCGGACTAAAAATGTGCTAACTGTATCTTGTTTTCGCGCTAATTAATGAATTAGCAGTTAATAAGAATCGAAAAGCTGATCATTCAGGATCATGAAGTGACTCATTTTTGCAGCTTTCTGAAGGCTTCCCAATCTTACTCCTTGGGATGGAGGCACTAACTGCATCAGTGCAGCGAGTTTGTCGTAATTTTCAGCAAAGGGTATGCTTTAAGTAATGATGTAGATTTTCCAAGGTATGTCAGTAAATTTTACCACTACAGGAAATCAAATTACAATCGGCTTTGAGTCACGTACCAAAAGCCAACATTTTCTTCACTATTATGATTATTAAAATACTAATAACTCCTTCAGCAAAGGGTATGCTTTAACTTCTTCACTATTATGATTATTAAAATACCAAAAGCCAATCTACAAGAAATACTAATAACTCCTTTGCTCTGCTCCATGTAAGGGAAAAATCCATGTGTGGCTCTAGTGTGTTAACATGTTCAAGAAATAATCATTTTGGTATACAATTATGAGAATTTCACCATCAACTAACTCGTGGAGAAGTTTATTCCTCTGTTTCAAGTTACTTATGTAGATGCATTCCTCATCAGGATCAAGGTTACTTCCATTGTATTGATAGGGGCCATTTGTTTTTCTTATGTCCGATCCAACCCAAACTCAACTTAAACCTATATTTACATCAATAAGAGTCAAGGGGCAACCAAAATTAGCTCCGGATAGAAATATCCAACCCCTTGGACCGGCCCTGCATAGAAGCTCTGCATTATGCTGGCACGATACCTATATATATGAAACAGACATCAGTATTAACTGGTCGATATTGAGGTCGCAGAGAATGGATGGATTAGATTACCAGGGGATTGAGGAGTTGTAGCGGTTGATGTTGTTCTTGGGACCTCTCTTGTTGAGGACCCTGAGGGACAACATAGTTGGAACCACTGACAACAATAGAAACCTTATTGTTAGTAGTGCTACTACTTACTCTTGTTAGTACTATCCACTACCCTCTGCTGCTGCCGCCGCCGCCAATACCAAAGAAGGCGAAGATCGTCTAGGTCCCCATCCTCTTCCAGCATCGACACTGCTGCTGCAACCAACACCACCAGCGGCTGCAACACCGACACTTGCTGTCGCCATCTTCCATCTTCGCCTTCTATGCTGCAGCTGCAAGTAACAAAGTAGACATAGTAGGCAAGGACGGACTCTTATCTCCTCCCTTACCTATATATACACATAGGCGCTTACCTACATACCTACCACTGCACATTGGATGACTAGCAACTGACTGCATGTCTCAAACTAGCTATACTTACTGGATATAAACAAGGGATAACTCATTGCCCACCGTCTATTACTACTTGATGCTCGTCTCTACTAACAACACAACTACTCTCATCGTTGTTGGACATTAGACACATAGCTCGCTAGCTTAGGAGCAGTAATGCGTATCAATGGACCCTCTCCTTAGCTAGCGAGGTACTAAAGTCGAGCACCACCACCACCACCACCACCACCACCCATGAATGAGAAAAATGTATGCCTACATATTCAACATTATGAGAGAAGTAGAACCAAATACATGGCATCTCAGATATACACAACATTATACTTTCTACTTACCAACACATGCACATATACTTTCTACTTACCACCACGAGTGAGTTTACAAGACCACTGAATCCATGAATGAATCTAATTTAGATTTAGCAATAAAGTCTCAAATAAGTCTAGCCATGATTTATACCACTGTTGTCAACAATAGACGGGAGTCAGGACCAACTTGACAATTGCCAAAACAAAAGTGTCCATAATTTCATAAATTATTTTATAAAAAAGAGTCGGTTCAACGGGTCTGGTAATGTTCATTTGCTTTCGCATGTTCTGTCTTCTCTTCTTCTCTTTGCCCAAACACCACTCCTCAAAAGTATCAAAAGAACACGGACAGGGAGACCTAGTTGCTGATTATATCCATCTGTACTATGCTTGAAACCGATAAGCACCAACAACTGACAGAGTTCAATGTGATCTGCAAAAAGACCCACACACCAAGATTTTCTTTTAAAGGCAACCAATGTCATATGGCGGGCAAAAGGTAAAAAATATCAATCTATTGCTCATATGCACTCATACTAGATATAAAATCTACCTGTTAAAAGAGGAGCCGTCACCAAAGTGGGCACTAGCATAATCAGCCTGTACGTGACGGCCAGTGTTGGTGACTGTCAGGAAAAGCATTGCTCGTGGTGGGTTTGCCATAATATGGATCATGTTGCAAAGCAGTATCAGCAAACTGATAGAGATTCTTGCCCAAAGCCACGTCTCCCATCCCATGGGACAAATCTGAGGGATAATAACTCTGGCCTGCAGCTGCTGACTGCCCTGAAAAGATATTCATCGAGGAATGGGACAAAGGTGGGGGCTGATAGAAACTCTGGCCTGCAACTGCCGAATGCCCTGAGAAGTTATTCACCAAGGAATGGGGCAATGCTGGGGGCTTATAGAAACTCTCGCCACCAGCTGCTGACTGCCCTGTTAAATTATCGCCCGGTAAATACTGTGTCCCTAATAAACTTGGTCCAACCGAGTCCAGATACACAACTTCATTCCCATGCCTTCCCCCTGCTTGTCCATGAATACTTCCTGCTGCTAGCCCTATAACACTTGTCCCTTAGTTGAGCATAAAACAGGGCATGTTAGTAGGTAGCAATATGACCATCATAATTGCCTCACAGTTATAATATACAAAAAAATGTAATGCTTTCCAGTATGAGTTTGTTTAAGCAATTGGGAACATGTACCATATGTCGCTCCAGTGGAAGCAGGCCAGGGGCGTTTCGCTTGAGGATCTGGGTGTTTCAAGGATTTAACATCCTCGATCTTTCTCTTGTTCCCTTGAAATTTCCTCTCAAACATTGACATCTCCTTTTCCAGATTGGCAATTTTTTGATCGATATCAAGACTAGCAAGCTCAGAGGCATCAAGCTTGTGTTCATTGAGACATTTCTTAACCGATTTTAGCGCAACTAATTGTTTTCGACTGGCTTCTTTCTGCATCGAAAACAGAGTAGCCTTTAATAATGATAAGGTCCAAATGTAATGCGAAAATGAGCTCTAACACTATGTGCCACAGCACTTTTTTTTGAAAGCCACCAAATTATCCTATATATATATATATATATATATATATATATATATATAAACCCACGAAAGGTATACTACAGTACCAAATTTTATAGTTTCGTACCTGGTGGATTCCAAAACCAGAAAAAAAAAAATAAGCTTCATCCCATTACCATTCCAAATTCCAGATATCTATTTACATTGCAAGCTCTGCATGTCGTATTAACCATTATCTTCGATATCGGTAGATTGGCAACTTGCAGTTTTTGAGTGGATCTATAGGATTGCAAGATTTACTACCCAGATTGTAAGATACATGATTGGATTATAAGATCCACTAGGTTCTATCTTTATTAAATAGTGAAGGCCTTGTTTTAATCCTATGTTCTTGGAAATATTCGTGGAGACACTTCTTGGATAATTTGATCTTTTACCTCGTTCTTTTTTCTTATGGTCATTCTTAAGATACATGTCAGACATATCTGTCCCTATCCTAGTAATACCAGATTCTAGAGGATCACTTCTATTATTCTTCTATAATATTATAATCTTATCAAGTGATGCAATATCATCAGCAACAGAAGGATGTAAATTCACCATGATTATGCCTAAATCTGTGGATTCATTTCATCAAGATCCAGTCGTTTCATGAAGAATATAACATACAACAAAAGTGGTGTTTTAAACATAAATATGCAAATCTTTCACTGTCCTTTATTGAACTTAATTACAATGAAATTAACTTGAATACTATAACACCCAAATTGTTGACTCCCTAAAGTTTATGTTTAAGAAACATCTAATAAAGTCGAACAAATCATGACTACTACAAAGCCACCCAAACTGGAGGTGCAGATTTATCTTTTTAAAATATGCACCCAAAAATGCCATTGTATAAGAACACGACTGTTATTCAAGACAAATTTACTACCATTGCACAAATTTTACACGCAAAAAGTTTCTAATCCTTAAAAAAGTTGATTAATATAAGGTTATTTGGAACATTCTAAACTTTAAATAATTCACATATTTGTTTCTTCATTCTTTAGGTACTCCAAGCTAAAAGAATATAACACATAAGAATTAAATCAGCTAGGAAAAACTCTTATTGCTCATTATGTAAAAAATAAACAAAAAGAGGGGAGGTGAAAATACAATGATTTGTGTACTCAATGAGTGTGAACTTTTCTGTGACTGTCAGCGAACTTAAACACAACCAATGATATTTTGAAATAGCCAACTAGTTAGCTGACATATAAATACTTTATGTTACTTAACAATGATAGAAGAGTAATTAAAATTAGTCAACCAGTGATCTTACCTCACACGTCTTTTGCACAAAGGATGATAGCAAAGGCATAACAGGGAATTTTTCCCCTAACTCAAAAGCACAGATAAGGTCAACAGCTTCAACTTGCATGTTTCTCTTGATCATACCGTTAATGATATCTGCATCAAAGAAAGAAGCTGTGAGACAAACGATGGTTACATGGAACTGCAGCATTTTTATCATGGGGATGGTGCTTCTGTTATTGTGAATGTGTTTCTGTCAATGGGCTGCATCATGAAGGAGAGATAAAATAACATGCAGGAACTGATTCGCAATTAAGATACCAAAACCATATTAGATTTTGATTAAAGCTTGTTCCAACCATAAAACTGTCTAAAGCATTTAAACTCCATTGTCAGTATATTAAGATAAAAAAGTTTTTATGGTAAAACATATAAAGATAGGATCTGTTGAATGCTATGCATCATACAATACGGTTACGGTCTGTTGAATGCTCTACAATGGGGACAATTTATCTTACAATGTACTTTCCGTATCATACGACACAAATATGTATCACCTGATACGGTATATCACTCGATATAGCAGTAATCACCATATTACCCTAAATTTGCATAGGTTAAATCCGACTTTTATGTGGTTCAGAAATTATGTTTTCACAACCCGAAACTACAATTCTAAAACTTGAGCTAAATACCCATATAACCCGTATCATACAATGTACAATGGGGACAGTTTATCTTATGATGTACTTTCTGTATCATACCACACGTATATGTATCGCCTGATACGGTATATCACTCGATATAGCAGTAATCACCATATTAACCTAAATTTGCATAGGTTAAATCCGACTTTTAAGCAAGGTTTAAAGTATCGGTATCGGAATCGGTATCGAACCATTCCTATGAGTATCAGGATCGGCGGTATCGGTAGTATCGACGGTTTCTGATTGGAGTATCGGATTTTTTGGTATCGGAATGCAAACAACTATTAGTAAATTATTAACATTTTAGAAAATATATTTTATACATTTATGCATTATTTAAAGTATTTCCAATGTTGTTTCTTAGTATTTTTGAAATTGAATGAAATAGTAGTCACCCTTGTCGATTGATTTATATGCGATAGATAAGTTTTTCTCTTTTATATGCTTTTACAACCTTACTATGCTTTTACAACCTTGCTAATTGGTCTTTTTAATTTAATTTTCTTTGTCGAATTGACTGAAAAAGAGACCTCTAATGTCGGTATCACTCAGTATCGGGTATCGGTCGGTATCGGATCGGGGCATGCCAAATTGTATCGGTATCGGCCGTATCGGATCGGTATCGGCTGATACTTCAAACTATGCTTTTAAGCGGTTCAGAAATTATGTTTTCACAACCCGAAACAACAATTCTAAAACTTGAGCTAAATACCCATATAATCCTTTTATGCCCTTTAGAACTTTTTTGTTACAAACAACCTCCTCTTCCAAGTGAATCTTTGAATGAGTGTTTCCCTTTAGGCATCCTTTGTCAACTTTCAACATTTGCATCGATGAATTATAATGTCTTCGGAGAGAACATCTAGCATCTCTGAATTCAACAACTTAGCAACTCGGCAGCTGTTTTCACAAAAAAAAAGTAAGGTATTTTTTTTTGCTCTTTCATCTCTCAATTGTTTAGAAACTAGAATGTTAACGAAACATTCTCTGAATGTCAGCATACTGGTTGTTAACAGCCAAATTCTTATTGATGGATTTATGCTAATATTTGTGAATAATATCATCAGGAAATGCTAATGTAATATCTTTTTGCTTCTAATTATTGATTTTATGAAGAATTTGTCACTAAACGCTTGACAATGCTCCTTATTATTGCTCAATGCGTTAAATTTATACATGTATGTAGGATTATATTAATTTACTAAGCAACAATGTATCTTACGATACAAGATATGATACATGGGGCAACGAAGGTATGTATCTTGATTTGACAACCCGGCATTGAAATTTATAATAAATTCAAATTCCTATGTCAAAGGAGTTCTGGTAAAAGAAATCAAACATCTTCATCTATAATAAGTAATAAAGACAATGGAACAACGAAACTTATATACTAAAGATGTGGTAGAGCCAAATACAAACAAAAGAGTACACTAACTAGATGTTATGCACTAGGTGATTTCAAGGAGATCAAAGTCCAGTTCTTCAACTGAGCACTGATCATATCTCATCTGTTTTAGGACACAAGTGGTTGAGCACATGTCATAAATAATGTAGGCACACATTCGTACTAAATGTTAAACTTCATCTATTATTTACGTCCAAAGCAAGACATGTTTTGTCTTTTCCATTTTTGGTATTTGCAACCTATATCTATTAATTTAATTACCATAAACATATTCCTACTTCAATGCTAGTACCAACATAAAGATCTCTCTGCTGGCTTGAGAAACCATACAGACTTGACTAAATTCCAATTAGCTATGTTTTGATAGATGGTAAGGATTGAAGCTACTGAATATTTAATTTTGAGCTGATTGGCAAGGGAATAAGACTAAAATCAAATGAGCTGATTATGAAAGCAAGGGCACTCCCAAATGGCTCAAGGAGAAGCAATCAATGGATATGTATTAGCATCACATTTTCCTATAGTCAGACTTCTCCATGCAGAGGTGACGAAGGACATTGTCCAGAGAAAAGCAGTTCCAAATTATTAGATGGAGAACTTCCTTCAGTAAAGAAATCTGGTCCGTTTTCTTGATCAGATGAATGCCATTCTTTTTTTCTGGGGTGACTTACTCTAGCTAGCATATACACCAAGCGCACAAACTCGATTACAATAGTTGTTTTCCACCTCAGTATAGCAAAGGCCATTCAATTTGAAGCTTATTACATTTCTTCTTCATTTCAGACATTAAAGTACAGGCAGATGAACTTATGTACATATTGTGAGGGATCAGTTACATATTAATAGCTACCCAGCCCTGGCAGAGAAATTTGTTTGCCTACAGCTTGACACATACAGCTAGACAAGTTATTCATCGGAATAGCTATTCTAATTGTTGTCATTCAAATCAGATGCTTTAACATAGATGGTCAGATATAAGTTTCCAAACATGTACTTATGATATGGTTCTCCATGTTGACTATATATATTTAGCCTACTTTAACTGCAACCACACAGCTAACATGACATGTTAGGTTGCACTGAGGCACCTCCAGAAGACCATACACGTGCCATGCATATCCAAAACAATACCTGACCACCCCCCCCCCCACCCTTACCACCCCCTCCTCCCCCGCGTTTCGCGGCAAGAAAAAAAATGTATAATAGCAATGACAGACAAGTGGATAAAAAATTACAAAATAAACCTTTCTATACCACGTTCTTCCTTTCTGTGAGAATAACAAAAGAAAATAATAGTCAGAATAGAGAGAAAATATAAAAGAAAACAAACCATTATAAATAGTTTCCAACTAAACCTAAAAACAAACATTACCACATCTGTCGCCTTTCTTTCCATTTTTTTCTTACCTTTAAATTTGTCCCCTCTACATTCTAGTTTCATCCTTCTTTTGTCCTTCCTCTAACAACTTTCTACACGTTGGCGAGGAAAAAGTAAATTTGAATGCTTGGTTTGACGGATTGTGGACTATGCCATCCCTCCCTATTCCTAGTTTCTTATTGTTGGCATAAATTTTGAACCTTTCTGCTAAGTAGAGTTCACCTAGGAAGTTGACTTTCAAACAATGTCCACCTAAAATTGCATTATAATTTCTTTTTCTTATATACAGCACATATATAGTACAACTGTTTTACATTTTTTATTAATTTTTCATATCGTGGATAAAGGTGTAAGCAATTGCTTTCCCCTCGTATTCTTATCTGAGAGAGATTTAACAATTTGTCAAAATTATGACGCAGATTTCTAATTCTTTCAGTAACTTCTGCATTAATTTTAGAATGATCTGATTATGTGCAAAGAAAAGAATTTTTTTTTTAGTATACACAGTGTAGTCAAAGGTGCGCCTTGCTCCTAGGTGTAGGGGCAGCGCTTCATGGCACTCCAGGCGGGGCGCAATTCTTAAGGCGCGCCTAGGTGCGCCTTTTCCGAGCGCCTTAAGAATAGCTAAGGCGCGCCTAGGCGCGTCTTGAAAATCTTGTGAAAAAAATAACATGTTTAGACTTTTTTTTAACTGTTGTACTATTTTTAGACTGTTTTTTGAACTGATGTACTATTTTTTGCTATTTTCTCTCTCTCACTCACTCAATTCAAAGTGATTGCAACATAGACATGGGAGAATTTGAAGCACACATGTTTATCAATATAGAAATCCGATATATATATATATATATATATATAATTTTTGCGCCTCGCGTCGCTCGGGCGCACGCCTTAAGTGGGACTTGCGCCTCGGACGATTTGGACCCTTTGCGCCTTGCGCCTTTGACTACCTTGGGTATACATGACTTTGACCCATCCAAGGTATAGAGGTGGTCCAGCCACTGAGAACATATGTTCAATAATTTTAGATTTCATTATTCTAAAATAAATCATTTGTATTTTACTATTTAGATACTTATTATTTATAACTTGTCCTAGAAAAATTGGACCAGATCGAGCTTGGTTATTTTTGTCTGTGTGGGGGCTAGGTCATGGTACTTTGATCACTATGAATGAACAAGCCAGGCTTGGGCTTAAGTAAGCAAAAGAAGAATCTGACCCCGGGTGCATAAGGACCCAGGTCCCTAACTAAGGCTGAATGATGCTAGCTCTAGTACATATGCTGAAAGTTTTGGATTTGATAGCTTGTAATGATAGCATGAAAGTATTGAAGTAAAAGTTCCAGTTTTCTCACTGTTGCTTTGAGTTTGAGCTTTAGTCTTTGAACATGTTTTGAGAATTTGAGGTTTGGTCCCATGAACTAAATTAAAGAGCTATCCTGAGAGTACAATATGAATAATTCAAAAGGACAATTATTTCCTATATCCCTCCATCATCCCTCCTTCCTATCATCAATTTCGTTGGGTTGTTATCACAAAAGCTACAATACATGTATCAACTTTGATCGAGTAGCCCTAGGCACTGTCAGGAACTAATAATCACAACCAGACACGTGGTGTATTACAGAGCAACGTCTACATCTCTGAAGTACAACAACACTTTAATGTTCAGAAACTGAACATCAGTCGGCTCCGCTCAATGAAAGCAATATCTAGTTTCAGGCCTGCATGAGATAATATATTTATGAGGTCCATTACCAACTATGTTAGGTACAAAATGTGAGATTAGAAATCAGAGTTACCATAATCCCTTCTCACTGGTATCTATAAACCTTATATATAGCCATGGCTCATTGGTCAGGGCTATCTTGATTTAATTTATTAAGAGATCAAATTTTATTTTGCCTTCTATATTCAGGGGTTGTTTGTCGCGCTTATAAGTAGTTTATTGCCACATTAATGCATTTGGTAAACTAAGCAGTGTCAATTACTGTAATGATAGTTGTTTCCCCAAATACTGCACCTTTTCTTGCATCCAAAACAGCTGCAACACCACTTATAACAACATTTAACTAAACGGTGTCCTCTCTTTATCTCTTCATTCAATAAAATTTACTGCAGGCATCCTAATAACATTGCAAGCATGGCATTTGCAACACTACTTATAAAATAGATGTTGCATGGTATTCCCATTTACGATTAACCAAACAGCTTCCTCAGTTCAATGCAATCATTTGGGAAGAGCTGTAACTCGAATCAAATATAGACATTTTAATTGATGGACCGTCTCCACGGGATCTAAACAATGCATAAACTAACATAACTACCAACTACACGAGGACTAGAGGAAGAGAGGAAGAGGTTGTTACCAGGCATCTTCCCAAGGAGGATAGACGAGCGACGAAGCACATCCGCCTTCCTCTTGAGATTGCTCAGCCGCAGAAGGGTGCAGAGATCCCCGGGCCTGAACTCGGACGGCACGCCGAAGCAAGCAACGAGCAGGACGAGGCCGAGGGCGTCTATGGCACCTGCTTTCTCGACCCCTCCCTCGTGCTCCATCCTCCCCTTCCACTCCATGGCGGCCACCCTCGCGTCCTTCCTGACGGAGGGGTCCGGGGCAGGGTCGGGCCCTGCGAGGAGGTAGAGCTCGAGGAGGAGAATGCAGGCGCGGCGGAAGGAGACCGCGGGGGAGTTGGGGTGCTCGTAGGTCTTCCTCCCCTGGACGAAGAAGCGGCCGACAGCGCCGAGGACGAGGCGGGCGCGGCTCGGGGCGCGTCGCAGGGCCTCGGGGACTTCCTCGCGGAGGCGGCCGACGTCATGGAGGCGGGAGGTTATGTACTTGCGGAGGTCCTTGGAGGCCGTGTCCTTGCAGATTGTGTTGAGATCCAGCGAGTCCGAGTCCTTCTTCTTCTCTTCTTTCTTGGTCTCCTCTTTCTTGTTGTCGGGGTCGAGGGAGTTCAGGTTGGTCTGGATGGAGGTTAGGGTTTGGTTGAGGGAGTTGTAGTGGAGGAAGAAGTCCGAGAGGGCGGAGTGGAGGGTTTGGAGCTGCTGGATCGATTCGAGGACCGGAGGAACGAGAGGAGAAGGAGGAGGAGGAGCCGCTGCTTCTTTCTTCTCCTCCTCTTCTTCTTCCTCCTCTTCTTTCTCCTCCTCCTCCTCCTCCTCCTCTTCCTCTTCCTCCTCCTCTTCTTCTTCTTCTTCTTCTTCTTCTTCTTCTGGTTCCTCTTCCTCTTCCTCTTCTTCTTTTCTGGCAACGGCGGAGGACGACATTTTGGGAGGGGAAAGAAGGAAATAAACCCTAGCCGATTTTCTGGGGAAGAGATGCTCCCAGTCTCCCAAATTATTGTTGCTTGCTGCTCTCAAATAATAGAAAATTGCGTATAGGAATTTTGGTAAAATTACGTTTATGACTTAGAAGTTTATATTAGTCAAAAAATTAGAGAAAGTAAATGAGGGAAAGAAAAAAAAAACCAACAGAAAGAGAGAAACAAGGAGAGGAGAACTTGCTCTCAAACATTTGGGAGAGAGAAAGTATAAGTAAATATTCAAATTTGCTCCCAAACGTTTTTTTTGAAGATATTTTTGAGCAAATGTTCAAAACGTCCTTTTTAAGAGTATTTCTATACTTTTTTTCCGGAATAATACAAACTTTTATACCTTGGACGCAATTTTACCAAAATTTGATGCAATTTTCTGCTCAAATAATTATGCCTCCAACAAAAGAAAATTACTAAGAGCATCATTATTGTTGAGACTCCAATTTAATTTGGGACCAAAATTTCAAAAAAAAGGTAGATGTAGAATGAGTTGGATTTGTACGAGAATACTAGAAAATGATAAGTGAACTCTGGTTTCAAAGATTGTGTGGTCAAAAATTGATGTGAAAAAAAATAATGTAAAATCTAGAAAGTTGAACTTCAAATTGGGACTTACTATTCTACAAAATGAGTTACTACAATCTAGAACCTAGAAATTGGGAGGCTCAACCTATAGCTTCCATAAATGAGATGAGACCCAAAATCTAAAAATTAGAACTAGGGATGAAACTTACTATTTTACAAAATGAGCTACTCCATTTTAAATCTAGAATCTAGAATGTGGGATGGACCTTACTAATTATCCTCTAAGGACAACATACACAATTTTTTAAAATTTATTATTTTATGATATTCAAATTATTTTTGAAAAAAAATATGTTATGAGCTATTATATTGTTTGTATGAAAGAAGAGAAAATTATTTCTTTACACTTGTCTTCTTTCTCTCCTCCAAATTTCTTAATTCTATTATTCTTTTAAAAAAAAACCTGAACCCTAACCTAACTAATATTTTCTAAACATATTTCCTAAAAATTTGTGCAGTCCAAATCCCTAAATCCTAATATTCAGTGCCAGAATATCTAAGCATCGATTTGAATTAAGGAAAAAATAAATAACAAGGGTTAAGTGAAGAAAATTTAATTGAGGGAGAGGAGAGTCAATATATATAACTTCGCTTGGATTGGAGGGAGAGTTAAGTAGGGTGTGTTTAATAACTCTTGCTTGAATTGAAAGTTTTGAGTAGAAAAATATTAATAAAAATATAATATTTACCAAAATATCCTTATTACATATGGTCTAAAATTTGATTAATTTGATTGAATTTTTATTTAAAACTTGTCAAAATATTTTCACAAAAAATAATAGTTATAAATTGTTGGCTCATTCGGTCACAGTAAACTTGATTTTGATAGTTAACTAAACCATGACTAGATATGTGACAATGAAGGTATACAAGCATTGAAGGAAACGACGTCATGACTAATGTTCACACTGACGATTGTTGGAAGCTTGCGTCAACTCTTTTTCTATTTTATTATGTATTTTGTAATTTATTTGAGTCTAGGAGCAATATGAGTCGAGTCGCACTTGGTATCTAGTTGAACTCAAAGTCCACTTAATAAGCCAGCCCAAAACCCAAACCTAAAACCCACTCAAAAAGTCTGAACCCAAATTTGGACCAATCTGGAAATGAGATGACCGAACTCGGGCCGAACTCGGTCCCTGACCAAACTCAGGCCGAACTCAGTCCTTGACCGAACTCGGAACAAACTCGGTCTACCCAAAACCGAAATCCTTGTCAGCCTCCACTCCGTATTCTTCGGGCTCCATCGTTCGAGATCCTGAATGTTAGGAGGACCGAACTCTGCCCGAACTCGGTCTCAAGAACCCCTATAAATAGAGATTTTTTTTTCATTTATAATCACTCAATTCACTTTCACATCTCTTCTCTTCTGAGCTATACATCATTTCCATCTCCAAAGCAAAAACTTTCCAAGCTCGAAGTGTCAATGTGAGACTCGTCTCACAATATCTATATTGGTATATGGATACGTATTTTATACTGCATGTTTTGTTTTCTTGATTTTGGTATTTAAATTTTTTTCTTAAAAAATTAATTGAGACTGTGTTTTATATTCGTGCGTTTCATACTTGTTGTGTTTTCGTGATTGAATTTTTTACTTTTGATATTATAGACTACCCTTTGACCTGTAGAGACTTTTGTCATTGCCATAGACCCGTGTTAGGACCCGTACGTAGAACGGATAGTCCTGGAATTTCTCGAAGTGAAACTTTTTCCTTCACTCGGAAGATCCGTCGGTAATCCACAAAATTTCGACGAAAAATCCGACCAAAATATTTTTCCATGAATAGTGTTTGGATATTTTGTGAATAGTGCTTGATTCACTCTATTATCCAATAATTTCTTAGTTCTGAAGCATCATATTAACCAATGCATATATGATTTTTTTTGGATGGATGACATCTATTTGGATCGTGACTCGGATCGCTGACGTGGCAGATCCGACGGACACGATTAATTCTTGACTTCTATATATACTCATCTATTTTCTCTCTCCTCTTTTCATTTCTCTTTCTGTCTCTCTTCCCTTTCTCTCTCTTTATTCATTATCTCTCTATTTTTTGCGGGATCTTGGAGCTTAGTCTTGAGGCCTAAGAGTGTGGTTTCTGAAACCCTCTTGGTGGTAGAGTAGAAGGTTTAGGCTGGGAGCTCGACTGTAGGCAAGTACATCTTGCCAACTCTGTGAACCTTAGAATTAAGATTTATTTATTGCCACTATTTCTTGAATATTATTAGATAGAAATATTTTATATATAATTTCCTATTACTTTAGTTCTTGGCTTAATTTATTTTCATGTATTTTATATATGTATGTTTATGCTAATGCCCATTAGTTGATCTAACGGTGAGATACGGTGTATGTTCTTGGTATCGTGAGTGATGCCCTTGTTTTTATTGTGTATTTTGGTCCCATTTCTATATGAGACCCTTACATAGCCTTTGTATATTTTTGGTTTGATGTTTGGTGGAAATCGGAACACGTTTCGGTTTTCCAAAAATCTATTTTCTAAGTATTTTAAGGAATTAATCTATAAAATCTTAAAATTTATGAATCTAATGCTTCCATATTGTGTAAAATTTGATTTTATTCAATTTTGACTTTTGAAAATCCGAATTTTGAGTTAAAACGAAGTTTTTATGGCCGAAACAAGTTTTAGGAAATTACAAGTTCGAGCTGTTGTGCAGTTTCGGATTATTCGAAGGTAATCAGCGGATCACCGACGGAAGATCCAAATTTTTGCCTACAAAGCTGCTGTTTCGTATCAGATAATCCGTCGGTAATCCGAGGTAATCCGCCGGTAATCTGAATTAGGTTGTTTTTGCTGAAATTGACTGTTTTCGTCCGTTTTTGCTCGTTTCGATTTTTCTTCGAATATATATAAACTCTTTAGCGTGATTAGATGACCCTGTATAGGTAGGAAAGGATTATACACTCTATATACATTTTACATGAGTTTTTACACCCTATGTACACATCACCATTATATGTCCTTTATTGACACAATGTCTTTACTTATGTTTTACTGCCCAGACTCGGCTTCATGTATAGTTTGGGATACCTACGCATTATACACCTACCTAGACCTGACTCTTGTATAGTTAGGGAGCTTACCCTTTATACATCTGTCCGGACCTGCTACCTTGTATAGTTTTGGGGCCACCTACCCATTATACACCTGACGTGTATAGTTTTGGGAACACCTACCCATTATACATTTGACCAGACTCGCCATGTATAGTTTTGGTGCCACCTACCCATTATACAACTGTCGTGTATAATTTTAGGGACACCAACCCATTATACACCTACCCAGACCTGACATCATGTATAGTTTTGGGGCTACCTACCCATTATACACCTGCCGTGTATAGTTTTGGGGACACCTACCCATTATACATCTGTCTAGTCTCTTTATCCGGTATAGTTTGGGCCACCTACCCATTATACACCTGCCCAGTACATGCCTTATAGTGGCTCATAGTAGCGCACTCCTGTCTTATGACTTTTATATATATATATATATATATATATATATATATATATATATATATATATATATATATATATATATATATATATATATATATATATATATTCCTGTTGTGACTTGTCTTTACTTGTGCTTTTAACTGTTAATTTATTATCTTGTCTTATCCATCCCTGCGGGAAGCATCATGTCTAGGATAGATTCTGCGGAATGCCACACCCAGAATCCTAAAATAAACTGCTAAGGGTTAATGACTAGCGTTAATGATTAAAGCATCGGGAGGAAAGAATCTCCATGTTGCATGCAGTCCTATTAACTTGACGTCAGCCAGAATGGATTTGTGGCATGTCGTCGAGTAGGACATATTTCTAGCATACCGCTTAGTGGGGCACCAGTACATCTTTGTCTATTTTGTGGTCCAGATAGCTAGGACAGTCTGTAGGACATGGAACCATAGAAATTCTCAGTATTGCATTTGTTAGTGATTATAATTGTGATAACCTTAGTTAGCTAATGTAGCAAGCCGTAGATATTGCTTGACATGCTTTATTGATTGTTACTATTGATTGCCCAGTATTTTGTCTTTTCTTTCCTCATATTGTCATATTTATCGGTGGGTGGCCAGAGGCTAAGTTCGGCTCGAAAAAAGATCCATAACCTGGGTACTTGTTTGGTTTAGGGGTTATGGCTCCGATCTCGAGAAGTTTCCAAGCGCTCATGTCGCTTATCGACTTATCATTTCCATAGCCATTATATTCAGCTATTGCTCCTATATATGTCCACTACTTATGCCATGATCTAGATCTTATACCTACAGGCCATACATGATCCTTTGTACTGTCCATATTCACATGTCCCAGAATACCTTACACGATTCTTAGTTATTGTTCTGGCACATTACATGTTCACATGTCCATGTTTATTTTACTGGACCCATGGTTACTTTATGTCACTAGTTGCTTACTTTATGTCATATGTTACTTAGCTGATTATCTTTTCTTTTATCGAGACGATTGCATTGATAGCGCACGAGTCTCGAATCACATTCATTTATTTTTGTCTCTATCCGTTGTTGTGGGTTTTAGTTAATAGCATTGGCTTCCTTTGTGGTACTTGCTATTGGGGGTCTGGTCCCACTGGTTTTGCATGGACAAATCTCGTAGCAGACTCGGGGGATCTACTTTCACTTTCTCCAGACGGTTCGCACTCAGAGGATTACGGCTCGGATTAGCGAGTGGGTTACCTTATTCTCCCACTTCTTTTGTACCTTTATTTTGTGGTGTATTATCCAAGGACATGTGTTAGTCCTTGCTTTTGGGACTTTGTTTCCCTCAGTTTTTGGAGGATGTATTTGTATTTTCTGTATCGCAGCTAGTTGTACATTTACGTATTTATCTATATTTCAGTTGATGTAACTTTACATTATGCCAATTCTTATGATTATGTATGCATATATGTTTGGGACACCTTATCCATCGCATATATGATTTACTCTTTACTGTTTCTTGTGCTGTTTGGATTGAGGTAGGATTTGTCCGACCATAGGAGTCGTTAGTGGCATGCTAGAGTCCTCCCACTTGTCTTTTAGACAGCCGTGACGATATCTTATGGTGCCTTTGTACTATAATATACGTAGCTGGCTTTGTCTTGCCCTCGCTCTCCAGTATTCTGATTCTAGGGCATGACAACCAAAGTGTGAGTCGATTAGAAGTTTTTCAAGTTGTACTACCTTAGAATATTTTAAGTCTGCTTTCCATCTCAAAGTGTGAAGACTTCGTGCTTTTCAGACCAAAGCAAGTGTTTGTAAGAAGTTGCAAGCCTTCGGATCAAAGTTTATATTTTACTGATAGTGGATTAACACCGAGCAAGAGTACTCAGACTTGGATTAGTCCTCCACGAGAAAAACTAGGATAAAATCTCGATGTTGGCGTATTGTGATTTCTTACTCAGTTTTTCTTTCATATATTTGCTATATTCAATATCTGCTTACATAATTTATTAGTTGGTTATCGACCTTCATTTTTAATTGATAAATATTGTCACAAACTCTATTCATCCTCCTCTAGAGTTGCCTTCAATTGGTATCAGAGCATGTTCTCTTCTATAGGCTTTACATCCTAAGAGTAGAACATATGGCAACTGTGAAATCTATCTTCACTGGTGAAGGCCAATATGTGAGAGCACTGATTTTTATATCGGGTTATTCTTGGTAACTTATTTTTATTTATTATTTAAATATATTTAGTTGTTAATTAAAATATTTATTAGACATTCTTAAACCTTAGATACCTTTCACCGTGGTCTTTAAATCTTGAGTACAATACTAGACTTTTCCTTCCAACCAACTTTGTATGCAAGATTTATACGGGCAAATTTAGGCTCATGCTATGACTTTTAGTCACAAATTCATATTTCCATGCTTCGTTTTAGTCGCACAATTTTTGCGAAGCAATTACAAGAAATTGACCCTTAAACCCCTTTTTCCGTTACAGATGATTTTAATACGCAACGACAACTCAATTCTTCTGACAAATTTTATATTCATTAGCTTAACTGGTCTTACTGCACACATGAAACTTGTGTTGCATTTATTTGAACCCCTGCATGGCCCCAATATATTATTAATCATCTTGACTATTTATTATGGCCATACGAGACTTAATATTAGCTTGTCCACAACTGAGCCAAACACATAACCCAAACCCTCAAACCAACTTGTTTGACTCATGCCCAATACCACGCACCCATCCCCTTCTATCCAACACACAAATCACCCTAATTCTCACACCAAATCCCCTTTTTTACCCTATTGGAATTTGAATTCAGCCATACCTTGTTTTAAGTGTAAACTAATGAACTTTCCAACAAGAGTACAAATTGTACTACTCAAAATTGAGAGATGGCAACCACCCCACTGCCAAAGGCAGCCCCATGACCAGATTCCCAAGCCCTACTTCATTCTTGATCATAGGATTTCTCCTAAACACATCCATCCATCCCTTCACCCATTATATATATATATATATATATATATATATATATATATATATATATATATATATATATAACCCTAGGGAACTACATTAAGCCCCTCCAAAACCGTTAACACAGCAGCCTTACCTTCTCCTTATCCTCTTCTTCATCTTATCCTCCTTACCCTTACCTTCATCTCCCCTCCTTGGTGGTGCCAAACCAGGCTGCATCCAGCAATCTGAGAGCACCAAGGGAGGAAGTTCGGCCGACCACTTGCTGCACCCGTAGTTTGCAGCAACTGTTGCTGCCATTCCAGACGTGGAAGCCCCTCTTCCAGCCTTGAAGACCACCCCCTCGAGACAAGGAAGCCTATAGTGGTGTGCACAACCCCTTGTAGCCGAAACTTCAACCGGAGTTCAACCAGACTCCCTCCAACCTTAACTAAGTCCTTCCTCCTTTGGTATCACCTTCAACCTCTTCCCTCTTCCATTCATTCTTGATTTCTTTTGAGTGTTTGCATTAGAGCTATGAATACTTATCTCTATGTCTTGATAACAATATACAACTTGTGTTTAACCCATGCCTCAACCTTGCTAATAACCCTAGTGTATGCATAGGTTAATGATGAGAACATGATTTGGTTAATGAGTTTTATCTTGTTAATAAAAGAAAATAAAATTTTACAAATAAATATATATATATATATAAATTTTAGAATATTAAGTTGGTTAAATTCATGGTTTTAAAGCCCTAATGGTGGTTTAGTTGGAGTAATGTTGTGGGAGGTTTCAAGTTGCTTCATGAGGCGTTGTGTGTATAAACCTTCGTGTGTGTGTGTGTGTGTGTGTGTGTGTGTGTGTGTGTGTGTGTATTCGAAAAAGGTAGATATTATTAATAACCAGTGCTAAAAAAGAATACATTACTCTACTCACAACCACACTTGCCCCGTGAAGGCTGAAGTTCCCTCTCCCCCTCCGTATTGGCCACTAAACTGACTACTGAGTTGCGCTTTTATTCTCAAAGATTCTACGATTTTGTTTTCTCTAAATATGTCACATTGTGCATATTAACCTTACTCTGGCTTGTCTAAACCAGGTGGATCCTCTATGTTGAAAGTTGAATAGCCTCTTAATCATCTCATGCATCTTGTCATCTTGTATACATAGGATCCCCATTTTCTCCAATTGTTTCCCCCAAACATAATTGCTTTCATCACACTTAAAGAATAGATGCTCCACCATTTCTTCTTGTACTGTGCATAGAACACATTTGTTCTCTTCAATTTGAATACCCAATCTTTGTAGTCGATCAATTGTAAGTAGTCAGTCTTGTATCATCTTGTATATGTGTAATTGGAACTTGGGGGACAACTCCTTTGACCCATATAAAATCAAATCAGGCTATCTTTGTGTGTTTCTCCCAAATATCGTCGTATAGTTCCCGCAAGTTGAACTTCGTTGGCTTGCTGCTTCCCATTTGCTAATAATCCTCTGTAGCAAGTGAATCAATAGGGATAGTTTGCACACTATTTGCCAATAGCTGTCCTACCCGGGATCATTCGAGCGCCCATCTCCCATCTGTCAACAGAGCCTCCACTCTTTCATTTTGTCCTATTTATGCATACATCTCCCAACTGAGAACATCAATAGTCGACCTGTGATTTATCCAAGGATCTTGTCACAGGTCAGTTCCTTTCCCATTTGCAATCACCCTTGTAAAGTAATTTTTTATTTTCCCCCTATTTTTCAGAATCGCTTTCTTGCGTACAGAGTGATTGTTATCTATATTAGCCATCCAAAAATTAATTTTATTTGTGTACCTGTGTTTTATCCAGCATGCCCACAGGGAGTTTCCTTCCAAGAATCGCCAAGATAATTTAATTGTCAATGCTTCCTTCAGTGTTTTCAGGCTGCGCAATCCCACGTCACCTTCCTCTTTCGGTCTACATAAGTCCTTCCAGGCGATAGTATGTATACCCCCTCGCCAAACAAAGTTGGCGCATAGTTGTTCTACCTGTTTGATTGTGGAGACAGGGAGCACGATGGCTTGCATCCAATAACTAGTGATGGCCATAATCACAGACCGGATCAATTCTATACGACCTCCAAATGATAGCCTTTGGGCTTGCCACCCTTCCATCCGACCTTGTATGGATTCCAAGAGGTTGTTACAGTCCGCAGCTTTAGCATAAGAAATGGTGAGTGGCAACCTAAGATATATGATTGGTAATTTGCCTTCCTCGATTTGTATGATTTGCTTCATAGCCTCCCAATGTTGACATAATTTGTTGAAATAAATATGACTTTTGTCTTTATTTAATTGCAGCCCTGACAATCTTCCAAATTTTGTAAGAATAGATGCTAGATTTTGAGTACTCTTTTCAAACGGATGAATAAATACCAAGAGATCGTTTACGTAAATCAGGTGCAAAACAACTGGCTCCACTTTTTAAAATAGAGGAATAATCTTCCTATTATGTATGACAAGGTCCATCATGCATGTGAAATACTCCATAATGATATCGAATAAGTATGGCGATAAAGGATCTCCTTGGCATAGTCCACAGTTGTTGGAAATAAAACCATGCGGCTGGCCTTTAATGTTAATAGAGAACGTAGGAGTAGAAATAAATTCCTCAATCCTGTTAACCCACTAGTCATCAAATCCCATATCCCTCATTAACCGACATAGAAATCGTCTATTAACTGTATCACAGGCCTTGCGAAGGTCCAATTTAATGCAAGTGTTATCTCTGCCTGGTTTGTTGAAGTCTCTCACGAGTTTATGAGCCAGTAGATAGTTTTCTGAAATAGCTTTGCCCCGGATGAAAGTCGATTGATTGGAGGATATAAGCCATGGCATCAAATCTTGTATACGCTTGCACATAATGTGAGTAATGATTTTGTATACAAAATTACAGTATGCTATAGGAAAGAAATTCGATAGAGACGATGCCACCTTTTTTTTTTGGATCAACGTAAGGAACGTATGGTTAAGTTACTTCAGGAGTTTTCCAGTTCAAAAAAACTCATCCCCTGTCTCGTACATCGGGATTTTGAGCCTATCCCAATGATGTTGGAAGAATTTAGCAGAGAAACCATCCGGTCCCGGTGCTTTATTGGGTTTAGCAGTTTTAATGATGTTCTCAACTTCTTCTAGAGATATAGATTGACGAAGGGAGGTGTTACCTGCCGCTGTGACTATCTTTTTGCATACCAACCTGAGGAAGTCCTCAATGTAGTCTTGTTGGTTGAATAAGGCTTGATAAAAGGTGACATCTTCATTTGTAATGTCTTGGACCACAGTAATGTCATCTCCCGCAGTATTAATAAGCTTAGTAATGTGATTACGATGCTGGCACGCTTTAATAACTCCATAGTAGAACTTTGACTTATGGTCGCCGTTCTTTATCTAATCACACTTGGCCCTCTGTCTGACTTGTACATCTTCCTCGTGTTGGAGATGATTTACTTCCTTCATGAGCTTCTTTTCATGTTGTAGCAGATCACTATTATTTGGTTGTATCTGAGCCATTTGTTAGATTTTTGACAGTTCCTCCTCCTTTTCCGTGAGTTTGTTACTAGGTCACTTAATGGTTCCAAGCTTTAAGGCTTTTCTTTAATTGCTTCAACATGTAGCATAGGCAGAATTGGCAAGCCCACAGCAGGCCGTCCCATCCCTCTATTGACCACTTCTTCATACCCTGCGTTAAAGTACCAAGCATTGTTGTACTTAAATGGTAGCTTCTTCATCGGGGTTTTGGGTACTAGGCGAACGAGGAGAGGGGTGTGATTACTTGTGGAAGCCGATAATCCCTCGACTTGCATTTTCGGGTATAGATTAAACCATATATCATTACTTAGAACTCGGTCCATGTAACACCCCGTTCCGTTCCAGCGGACTGCCGACTCAAACGACAAAAGTGCAACTGTCCCGACCCGCTTTGCCTCAAATAAGAAGCAAAGGATATCCAGATTTGTCCCTACAGGATTTCAGCTTAGGCTTTCAGAAGCTCGCTTGACGTATCGCTCTACCGAGGCGAATCATCGCTAAGGTGGGTGGCTACGGTGAACTTGTCTTTGCTTAGCCAGCACACATAAAATCTGGAATGTTCATGCTAGTCGCTAGGTGAATCACCCCCTGCATGATAATAAGAATCCAACTCACCTAGCTAAGGGAATAATCCCAACTTGTATTTGCTTATATGCTAGAACATGGAAATGAAACATTGCTTTTATATATGTTCAGACCCTCGCATGCTACCATAGAACGTGCCGTTCGGGAAGTTCCCTAACGATTTAACTCTCGGCTTACCTTCGGGCCCGAGCTAACATGAATGTTGTGTTTATACAAATGCATGCTTGCCTGCTTGAATGTTGCCTTATTTTCATCCAAACCCCGGAAGACTACTAAGTAGTCGTTCCGTGCATGATTGAACCTGCAAGTATCCGGGACCGTTAGGTCACCCAAGGCAGCCCCGAACTAGGGGAATGCATCAAGGCAAAGTCATTCACTGAACAAAGAATCAAGATTCAAGTATCCCGTGTACTCGTATACTCGTGTTCCGTGCACTCGTGTTCTCGTGTTCTTGTGCACTCGTGTTTTTGTGTTCTCGTGTATCTCGTGATATTTGAAAGACCCAATAATTGCATGTCGCGGACAACTCGAAAATGAGGTATGGTTCCACGGATGGTTTCTGGGGCACTGGGGCCGATCCGATCCGTATGGAACCTTGCGGGTGGTCCATCGTGTGCGGGCGAGTGGTTTGTAGCGCCTCTTGTACTTACGTTGCATTCCACTTGGCCTGGGACCACCTCATGTGCAAATCCATCGTGTACGGGCGAGATGGTTCGTAGCGCATCGTGTACTCTCGTTGCATTCCATTCTCGTCTAGGATTAGTCCTTTATAGCTATGACAGCGACTCATGTTCATATAGATAAGTCATCCTCGCTTAGTGGCTATCCTGGTGCGAGTCATTGCATCGCATCAAGGAACAATCGAACACCTGAACGATCTTGAAATAACAGTACTCGTGTATATGCTATCGCCTGAATGTTTATACATGACCGTGCTTGAATTGTTAATGTTTGCCTTGGACAGGGAAGGACAAATGGTAAGTTGGTAAGTCTCGCCGTGTTTCCTCTCATGTCGCACGGCGTACTGCCACACGAGTTAGGCTATTCAATGTTTGCATGAAACTGATCCTAAGGCAACTAGAAAGACAACTGAATAGTTGGTGCATGAAACTTATATTACGTGTTTGGATTTGTCGAGCGGGCGAGTAGCTTCCCCACCAGTGCATTCAATGTACTAATAATCCACCAGTTTGTATGCAGGGTGCGGGAGAACCTCGTTCGCCCCAGTCCTAAAATACCAAGGGACTAGACACGTGGCAACGGCCAGCAGCACGCACCGATAGACAACCCAATTTAATGGATCCATCGAGGCATACTTAAGCTGTAATATAGGTCTACAACAATAAGTCAAAACTAATCTCATCCACACACAAATAATAAGAACAACAACAAATAAGGAAAGTACATCAATGTCTAGTCTCAGCAAAGTATTTCGGGGAACAACCCGATAAAAGTCTAAAACACTGATTCATCAGACCAGAACAAAGGAGTCCAAAATAAACTGTCTGATGAGTACATATAACATAAACTCAAGAAAAGTCTTCAGCCATCACCTCTGCTTCTAAGTTTGGTTCAGCTTCAGCAACAGCTTCTGGTACAGCTTCAGCTCCTGTCCAGTAAACCTCGGGATAATGCTCTTCTGCTAAACCTGGGGACATCATCCGGATCCAGGTCCTCAGGGGACATAGCAAGGTACAAATAATGCAAGCCAAAATAAATGCAGTGAAATAGTAAATGAAACAAGCAGGGTAACTACATAACCATCTATGTGAAAATGCAACTGAGAGCATCACTAGTACTCAGGCTGAGACCGCTACAAGCTCTGTATCGGGGAGCCGGTAGCAGTAATAACAAGTAATGGGTCTAGCTCTGCTCGAGAGTCTACAACCTCACAATAGTAGTAGATATATATATAGAACAGCCTGTAGCCTGTGTGTCTCTCCCCACCCAATGTAACCACACGTCTCATGTCCATAACGTCTCATGTCCATGTCACGTGAGATCATAACTAATGCAACAAGTCATAATCTAAGAATATAATGTCTATGTCCATCCTGTATCCTATACAGAATCACCATGAATATCTCAGGAAGATTCTGTCATATGTATGGTGTCAAGTGTCCTGGGTTATAATGTACTTGATAAAATAAGTACGAGAATGTAAAGGGTCACGCATGTCCATCTCTAAATGACGTACCCAACTCCGCGTACGGTGTTGGCACCCGACTATTAATCGGACGCTAAGTAGGTCATACGGTCCTAGGTTTAAGAATGTTCAATAATGTAGCTAATCAAGGAAATAAACAACAATACTGCACAAATTGGCAAGGTACACTTGCTTGGGGTTGGAATACCAGTAGCGGTCCCTGTATCCGTGGGTTCCGTAAATACTCCTCCAAAAGCTGAAATAAATATTACCAACAGTCTCAGAAAATATGAAATAGCTAGAAACGCCTGTCCTTAAGTCCATTTTGGACACAAGGGCAAAAACGACATTTCCTGGACAAAGCGGGGTCCATATGTGGGCCGCTTTGCACCAAAAATTGGGTCAGGGTCAAAGGTCTCCAAATTCAACCAACTTAGTGTCAACAAGTCAGGAACAACGATACGAACCCAACAAAACTTCCAGAATTGGATTCCGATGAGCCGTTCTCAAAATCGCTCGTCAAGTGGAGCTTGTGGGGCCCACGATACGCGATTTTGTCAACGTTCTCAGAATCGAACCAAACTTGGCTCACAGGACCAGCGTATTGCTACGAGTCCGATGGCGTAAGTTTTGTCTCGATCCGACGTGTGTACACTAAGTTACAGCGATATACAGAAAAGTCGGATACGGGGCGTTGTTCGCGGATACGCACTGATTCCGGTGTGCACGCACATCCGAATCAGCTTCTGCGAAATCCCGCACGTCCTTATCAATGACGCGCACGTATTGGTGAAGACCGCACGCGACCAAGTCGTCCCGTTTCGTGGGGCGTACTCAGTTCCGGGGTGAAACAAGGTATTGGTTTTTCCTGTTTTTGGATCGCGGTTCACGATCACCACAGGTCGCGATGCACCGAGCGGTTTGTACGGGCACCGAGGGGGTCATATAGGCTACGCGATACAACTGACAGAATAGAAATCCGGACAGCGAGAAGAAAGTTATGAGTACCTGAACAGGGCTCAAAAAGTTCGATTCACGCGTGTCCAAGTTGTCTTCTGTGTCCTGGACACTGTGTCCAAGCCGTGTCCTGGCTAGTACTCGAATTCTGGGTCGTGTCTGAGTTCACCGGAGTCAGTCTGGGATGCGGGCAGAGGCGGCACCGGTGCGGTGTTGGAGGGCGGCCGGATCTGGTGCTGTGGGCGGTCGGATGTCTGCTGGGACGGAGGGAATGGGGCTCGGGGTGGTTCTGGGGTGCGGCGGAGGGTTCCGGAGGTCTAGGCGGTGGCGCCGGGGTCTGGAGGTACTGGAGGGAGGTGGCCGGAGTTACAGAGCTCGCCGGAGAAGAAAGGTTCTGAAGGGGATTTCCGGCGGACGACTTGGGTATATATAGAGGTCGAGGGGAGTGGGATCGCCGGGGGTTATGGCCGAAAAAAGTAGGGGAAAGGTCGGCAGGTCGAGGGAGGTGAAGATGAGGGGTCCCGCCGGCGGCCACGGCGACGGAAACGGCCGCCGGCAGCGGTAACGTCGGGACGATACGAATTTGGGGGTTAGGGTTTTCAACCGGGTCGGGTCGGGTACTGGCGGGTCGGGTCTGAACCGGATCCGACCCGTTAATGGGTTAGGCCGGTTCGGGCAGACCGGCCGGTCCGGTTCGGTTCTATTTTGGGTTCGGTTCGGTTTTATTTTATATTGGTTTAATTAATTAGGTTAAATTAATCAATAGTTTTTAATGCTTTAAAAATCCATCCGGGATCCAATAAATTCCCGAAAGATTACCCTATGTCCGGTTTTTAATTTTACACTAGAAAATATAATTTTCATCATATTTTAATATTATTTAATATCTTTTAAAAATTTATTTTAAATCAGATTACCTTAGTTTATTTGTTTAAAAATTACAGAAAAATGCTAATTAAATTCAGAAAATTAATTTCTAAAATTCTAAAATTTTCAGGTGATTACAATCTACCCCCCTTAAAAAAATTGCGTCCTCGCAATTAAAGATTAAGCTACTAAAGAACAGAATTATGGGATTTACAAAAATTACTTAGGATATACCTGCACCCTCGAATAAATGGGGATATCGCTGGCGCATGATATCCTCCCTCTCCCAGGTAGATTCACCAGGAGAGTGTTGCTTCCAAGCCACACGAACCAGTTTAATTGTCTGCCCTCGCAGTGTCTTCTCACTGGTGCCGAGTATACCCACTGGTTGTTCTTCATATCTCAGGCTTGGGCCTACTGCGATCTCAGAATGATCAACTACGTGACTTGGGTCAGTCACGTACCTTCTCAGCTGTGAGACATGGAATACATCATGCACTCCCTCTAAAGATGGAGGTAATGCAAGACGATAAGCCACCTCACCAATGCGCTCCAGTATATCAAAGGGCCCAATGTACCTTGGACTCAACTTGCCTCTGCTCCCTAATCGAATGGTACCTCGGGTAGGTGAAATCCTCAAGAATACATGCTCTCCTTCCTTGAACTTCAGGGGACGTCGGTGTGTATCAGCCCAATGCTTCTGTCTGTCCTGAGCTGCACGAAGATGATTCTGGATTTGTTTCACCTTCTCCACTGTTTGCATTATCAACTCTGGACCCAATATTTGACGCTCTCCAACGTCACTCCAGCATATCGGCGATCTGCACTTCCTACCGTATAATGCCTCGAAAGGTGCTATCTGGATGCTTGCTTGATAACTGTTATTGTATGAGAACTCCACCAAATGCGAATGATCTTCCTAAGACCCTCCAAAGTCTAACATACATGATCGCAGCATATCCTCCAAGATCTGGATTGTACGTTCTGATTGGCCATCTGTCTGTGGATGATAGGCAGTGCTGAATTTGAGTCTGGTGCCAAGACTCTCTTGCATGCTTCGCCAGAAATGAGATGTAAATCTCGAGTCTCGATCTGATACAATACTAACCGGCACTCCATGCAATCTTACGATTTGTCGCATATACATGTCGGCTAGTACTTCTATGGACTGTCCAACTCTAAATGGCAAGAAATGTGTCGATTTAGTGAGTCGATCCACGATAACCCATACCGCATCTCTACCGTTGGGGCTTCTTGGGAATCCTGTGACGAAGTCCATAGTGATATGTTCCCACTTCCATTCTGGTATGGGAAGCGGCTGCAACATTCCAGCAGTCCTCTGATGCTCGGCTTTTACTTGTTGGCAGGCTAAACATTTAGCCACAAATCTTACAATCTTCCTCTTTATTCCATGCCACCAATAATACTTCCTTAGATCTCTGTACATCTTTGTTCCTCCTGGATGAACAGAGTACATGGAGCTATGTGCTTCAGTCATTAACTCCTGTCTCAATTCTCTATTTGGAACATATAGGCGATCTCCGCACCTTAATGTCCCATCCTCATGTATGCGAAGTCCTGTCTGCATGCCTGCTTCTATCTTCTCTTTAAGTCTTCAAAATCTAGCATCGGTAGGCAAAGCTTCTTTAATCCTCTCCACAAGCGATGCCTTCACTTCCAGATTAGCCAGCAAGCTACTCTGTCCTGGTAAAATAACCTCTATCTGAAGCTCCTGTAGATCTCTCAATAGCTCAGGCTGCATCGTCAAGAAATAAGCCGTAGGCTTCCTGCTGAGTGCGTCTGCTACTACATTCGCCTTCCCTGGGTGGTACTGCAGATCTATATCAAAGTCCACCATCAACTCAAGCCAGCATCTTTGCCTCATGTTAAGCTCCTTTTGAGTATATACATACTTCAGACTTTTGTGATCAGTAAAGATTTTCACCTTCTCTCCGTAAAGATAGTGCCTCCAAATCTTCAGTACAAATATTACTGCAGCTAGCTCCAGATCATGCGTTGGATGTCCTACCCCGATCACGTAGGGTCGATCGTCCTCGCTTGGTCCCTACGGAACCATTCATCCTCGCTTGGGCGCGATGCCGTGCAAGCCTAAGTTACGCTTGCACCAGGCAACGTACCTGCACAAGACACAAGAGAGACAAAAATATACATATATAGGCACAGAATAAATACAGAGAACCAGAGTTGAACATATTTGATAGCACACAAAATACTTTCTTTTATTGAATACTTGAAGATTGGATTACAAGAGCTTGCTTGGCTGAGTTACAAAATATGCCTTAGAAGGCTTACAATTCTTTTTACATTCCCAAAATTAGCCACAACGCCCATTACATAATGTCCTTGTAGTAGGACCAAAATAGCAAAACATCTAGCAGAAGAAGAAGTAGCCTACTGGAGAGGTAAGCAGCGGAGGAAACAGCACGAACACAGTCCTAAGGAAGGGTGCGCACACTCTGATTCAGATTCAGGAAGCTTGCCAAACTCTCGCTTTCAGCACCTGAATATATGCCCACAAACGTGGGTCAGTACTACCACATGTACTGGTGAGCGACCGTGGCCAAACTCACCTTAGAA
The DNA here is from genome assembly GCA_036927795.1 of Iris macrosiphon. Taxonomy (NCBI): domain Eukaryota; kingdom Viridiplantae; phylum Streptophyta; class Magnoliopsida; order Asparagales; family Iridaceae; genus Iris; species Iris macrosiphon. The sequence continues at coordinate 152,386,636 of JAYESA010000002.1, read as the reverse complement.
ATCCACACTAAGTAAGCATATGAAGCTAGCATTATTAGGTGATCTTTCTCGTTGTCTAGTTTCTTTTTAACAATTCATATAAGAAAACATAGACGATGTAGCATATGCATATGATAATTCTTACCCACAGCCGAGCGGTTATCCCTGCAGCAGACACACAAGTTAGGCACAATATGTATATATGCATAAACTTATGTATCCATCTTCTGGTGTCACAAATAATAGGTATGCAAGAAGGTAAACCTAGCATGCGCCCTATCTATATGACGGTCCATGAGTTTCCCCATTATTGGACAACAACACCCTCCAAGATCCCGTAGGACCGGACGTCAGGGTGTCCCCACAAATCCCTTCCGGACCGACCGGTTCCCAGTGCCCCAGAAACCGATCGAGAGACTATTATACCTTGTGCACAAGTTGTCCGAGACCCATGCATGGCAAGCAAACATTTATAAACTGTAAACTCCCTCACCCAAAATAGGTATTTTATGTATATTTTATATTATTATATTTATTATATATGTTGAATTTATTTAGAATATGCTCTTAGTTAATTAGAAAATAAATTTTTTGATATACTTACTTATATAAATATTCATTTAGAATTATTTTAGGTTATTTTAGATTTTTGGAGATTTTTCTAGAATTTTTGGTAATTAAAACTTAGAAAACATAAATTTCTAGGACTTCTATGATTTACTATACGACCATACTTGCATGTCGTTCCTACCAAATATTTATTTTAGTTTAAAATATTTAATTATATTTTTTTGTAATTTATTTAGAATTTTAAGAAATTTATTTAGATTTTAAAATTATTTAGGATTTATTTGGATATATATAGTCTTAATATTAGATAGATGCTAATTTAGTGTTAATAGATATTAATAAGATTTTATAAATTATTTGTATTATCTTTAATTATATTTAAGATTATAAATTATTGAGATAAATTCAAACTCTATTTTAAATTAATTCAAATCCTGAACCTATTAGGAAATCAACTTCATGCATATCCTATCCTTATTTAAATTCATTATAATCCTATCCAAATTAACCAATTCTAGTCGTATTTAATTAAGTAGTGTCCACCATTATAAATACCTCATCCTTCATATTTTTCTTCCCCAAATTCCTCTCTTTTTCGTCCAAAAATAGTCAAAATTCGTCATAAATTCAGCCTCATTTTCTACTAGTTATGACGAATTAAAAAGACGATATCTCCTAGCTCCGAACTCCAAACGTGCTCTAATTTTTTTTGTTAGAACGATATTGAGGTTAGCTTTCTTTTTATATAAATTTTTTTACGAAATTATGAGTATTAAATTCTGGAAAATTCGTAGAGCACAGCATGTCCGAAAATAGATGTGTGTCGATGTTTTCGCGATTCCGGGAGAACTAGGAATCAGAATCATGAACCGTTTAAATTTTCGGAAAGCTAATGTCGAGATCATTGACATATATTTTTATCAGAATTTATTTCAAAGTATTTACATACTGTTAATTCTGTAGAACTTCTAGGTTAGAATTTAACCATCGGTGCACAATACAAAATTTGTATGTGCCATAATTTTTAAACAAATTTGAATTCAGATGAGCCGTAAATTTCAGTATATTTTTGATGCTAAAATCTACAGGAAATTATGCATGAAAGTCGAGTTTGTATCGGTTAACTTTTTGGTCAACAGATCGCCTCGATTTGCGTGCCATGAGTCTCGAGTTGATAAAATTCAGTTTCTTTGGACAAAATTTAGGAATTAACATAAAAATCAGAATAATAAAATTAAAATAGGATTTTAGAGTAATTATTCTAGAATTAAATAAATTAAAATAAATTATCTTTTGACGTGATAAATTTGTAATACATAGGCTATTTGGACTTGTGACTTGGACTCTGATTCATACCAGCAGCAGGACCCCAGGCAAGATACCTTGCCAAATTATTTACAGTACTTTGCATGCTATTTATATTTCTGTTTATTTATTGCATTATGTATATTTCTTGCATGTGTAGTTTTTTTTTCAGTCATTACTATGTATTAGATATGTTGACACACACATGGCACTTAGTATCATAGAGGACAATTATTAGGCGTATAGGATTTTAACAACTCTGGTAAACTGTAGTATATAGCTCGCACTACGGGCGTGTGTCGCGCTGGTCGCTACCCCCGCGGTATGTCGATTTCTGGAGTCTCGCTGGTCGCTACCCCCGCGGTATGTCAATTTCTGATGTCCATTGACGTGTGTGTGAGTTGTGAGGTAGATCGAGTAGCCTACCCTTGCCTATACGTCGAAAAGTTGTCCTCATTTGCATTCATATAGATTGTCTTGTACAGCGTACTTATTTATTTTTAAACCATATGCATGTTTACTGTATTCAAATTGGCTCGTATTTTCTGTATCTTGTTACGTCCCTCTGAGGACCTGGTCCGCTGCCAGGTGTATATTTTCTTGAGTATTTGCAGGAGCGCAGATTTGGATGGTTACATGTGATCCGAGGATGTCTTCTCTTCGAGCTGTGATGGATAGCTGGTATTCTTATATTGTGTTGTGGTGTTGTACTCATATTGTATTTGCTCTTATATTCGAGTTGGTAGTGGATTTGTTTCCATCCAACTATCATCCTTAGATACTTCTTATTGAGATCTAGTTTCATAGATACTGGTTATTTATTTCTATATAATTTTGGTGGATGAGATTTAGATTTTACCCTGTGACTTGTATTACATTTTATACCACTTGTGGATTTTATATTCATATTACAGCGTACGTACGGATTTGGTTTCCATATATTGGAGTTGCCATATCCATGCGGCTGACATGCTTACGTGTCCTAGTCCTACGTATTTTTGGGACTGGGACGTGACATAAACCAACTCTTAGGATGCACAACTTTAGCAAGCATATAATAGCCACACCCCACAAGATCCCGTAGGACCGGACGTTAGGGCGAACTACTAGACCCATCTTCTCTTCTTCTTTTACACTTGACACAAACACTAACCATGAATGTTCAATGCACGATATAGTGATGCAACAAGTAAGTAAGGGGCAATATTTAACTGAAGTAAAGCAGAACTCTATTTATAGCATGCAGTTCATTTCTTAGCTTATCTTTTTAGTGAGGCAACATTTAGTGAACTAGAGATTCTTTTCATTTAGGCATGTGAACTGAAAGATTCATCGAAGGGCCTAAGCCACTCACTGAATGAATCGAACGAGAGGATGGAGAAGCCTTAAGCGACGTTCACTCTTTGGTTATGCATCCTGAAAATGCAACAATACCTGGTTAGCATACTTCATTCTCTTTCCCTTACGATTCAAAAAGAAAGCGCAAGCGAGAAAGCGAAATCATGAAAACCAAGTCATCGAAAGCAACTCAAAACCCAAAGCAACACAAAACCAAGAAGCAAAGCAAACAACGAAAACTCTTGGACTTATTTCAATAGAAGTCGTTCGATCAATTCGAACGGTTCATTGCACTTCGTCCGTGTTGATCTGGCGGTAAGGTTTCCCCGAGACTCGATTCTCAACTGAGTCGAAGCAGCGTAGTGTTTCTTAAGTAACCGTTTGGAGCAGGGTGTTACATACTACCCCACTGAGAAAAAGTTTCGTCCTCGAAACTTAAGAAATCAAGGAGGCGATAAACAAGGCATCAAGAGATCAAAGGAATCAGACTCACCAACATCGTGTCCACTCTTATCACGCTCTAAATTTAACTGATAAACTCTCGGCCTTCGTATCTGATCAGTTGGATCAAGAGCAGGACCCGATGTGCCATCCCCTGGGTTCTCAGAGGCTCTCCTCTTTGGGCAATTTCGAGATTCATGTCCAGCTTGCCCACACTTAAAATACAGCCTATTGAAGGCATAACAAGTCTCTTTTATGTGACCAGAACGGCCACAATAGCTGCACACTTTTTCGCGGTTCTCACCCGCATCGACCTGTTTCTCCGTATCAGACTTTTTCTCACCATTATGGTATCGTTTAGCAGGAGAGTTTCGAGGAGTGGGTGCCTTCTCCGGAGCACTTTGTGGAGTGAAGTGCTCATTCTGTACTGCTGCCTCAAAGGCTTGTATGTAGGTCTTGTACTCCCGATTCATAATATCTTTTCTTAGATTATTGTTTAAGCCTTTTATGAATCGATGTGTGCGGGCTCCCTCATCAGGAATCATCGAGCTAGCAAACTTAGCAAGTTTGGAAAATTCTGACTCATAATCTTCGACGGACATGTTTCCTTGCTTAAGTTCGGTAAACTCGTCTTCATTTCTCTGCCTGACAGCTGGCAGAAGATAATGTGCAAGGAATGCTTCCTTGAACATTCCCCAGGTGATCCTACCATCATGATGCTTGGTGGCTAGATCTGCTTTTTTTACTTCCCACCAGTCGTGTGCACGTAACCGCAGCTGCATATCTGCACACGCCACCCTCTTGTTTGCAGGTACAGAAGCAAAGCTAAACAAGCTCTCCATCTTTGCGATCCAGTCCATCACCCTATCCGGCGTGGTCCTTCCTTCGAACTCCGGAGGGTTCAACTTCAGAAACTCAACACCTTTAAAGGTAGACTTTCCGGCCATACGAGGAGGCTCGTTAGTCTCTGCTACTCCTGCTCCATGAGGCATGGTCGGGGCAGTCATTGGTGTTGCAGCGGTTCCTGATGCACCACTCTGTGCTACAAGTGATGTCACAATCTGAGCCAGGGACTCGATCTGCTGCTGTTGTGCTAAGGCTCTAGCATCTGCTCGTTGCTGCTGAGCCTCAACTCGTTCTTGTTGTGCAGCGTAACGATCATTCTGATTTTGAAACATTGCAATCAGCCTATCGATTTGATCATCGCTCATGCTCGTTGCGCACGATGTCTCAGGGTTACCAGCACCTGTTTTTATTATCTTTGCTGCAAAAGAGAGTAGCTTTCATTAGTCTCATAACGTATTATGTACTTATTGCATGGGACGTTGGGTTTTCATACTCTTAGGGACCTTTCATACTCTTGATTTACCTCTTATAGATTTGAAATCTATTTTCAAAATTCGGGACTTTTGAAACGGTTTGAAAACTTATATCATTTTCGAAAACGATATTTGAAGAGGCCAAGGACGTAAAGCCATGCTCTGATACCACCTGTCGTGCCCCGATCCCGTAGGGTCGATCGTCCTCGCTTGGTCCCTACGGAACCATTCGTCCTCGCTTGGGCGCGATGCCGTGCAAGCCTAAGTTGCGCTTGCACCAGGCAACGTACCTGCACAAGACACAAGAGAGACAAAACTATACATATATAGGCACAACATAAATGCAGAGAACCAGAGTTGAACACATTTGATAGCACACAAAATACTTTCTTTCATCGAATACTTGAAGATTGGATTACAAGAGCTTGCTTGGCTGAGTTACAAAATATGCCTTAGAAGGCTTACAATTCTTTTTATATTTGTTTGTGGTATTAAACGAAAAGAATGAAAGATGTATTCAATATGGGGTTTACACAGAACCCGCCTTCTTTGGTTTACAAACAAACTTGTACAATATAATCCTATACGAGGATGTGGGAGTACAATTTATTTAATCTGGGTATAAATTGCTATAGGCGTCTGATCTGCAGTCGATCACTTTAGCCCTTGGACCACACGATGGTGAAGAAGTACCGTAGAAGACAGGAAGCAGCCTCGGGGGTTGCAGAAAAGGGTGGATGCACGATGCCCAGGTCGCCGATCCCTATCCTTTGCCCGAGCTCCGGGTTCCTCTCTCTCTCTCTCTCTCTCTCTCTCTCTCTCTCTCTCTCGATCTCCTCTCTCCTTGCTCGATCTTCAATTGTTCGACCTCTTCTTTGAGTCTTCAATTGTTCGATCTTTTAATTTGTCGACCTTTTTCCCCATTGATAGGGGTCTCTATTTATAGAGTTTTTTGTGACAGTGACCACTCAGTTGGTGTAAAAATCGAGGAGCGAACAACACAGCACCCTTTTACACGATGGTTAAAGTAACCAATGCCTTCGTATGGATGATCTTTTGAATGAGCGTGTGACGCGGGTCCAACTAAGGGACACAACACGTACAATTGCTACGAAGATCACGGCGTAAAAGCCACGTAGGTAGGTATCCCCCGTGTAGAAGAGGTGGGCGTAAAAGTCGATGTCTGTCATCGTGGTATAGAAGCCAAGTAGGCATGGAAGCCGGGTGGGCGTAGAAGCCCGGTAGGCATAGAAGCCGAACAGGCATAGAAGCCGAGCAGGCATAGAAGCCGAACAGGCATAGAAGCCGAGCAGGCATAGAAGTCGAATGGTCGTAGAGACGGAGTGGGCGTTGAAGCCGAACAGGCGTTGAAGCCGAATAGGCACAGATCCTGGGCGTAGAAGCCGCTGCATACCGTGCCAAAATGCTGATGTGGACGTCTTTAGCCGAAATCACGGCTTTTGAAGATATAATCAAATTCCTTGCATTAAATGCAGAGATCCGCCATCATTCTGTGCATTAAATGCGGAGGCGTGTTTTTGAAGGCCTGCAGCTCTCCTGTGTGTTCGTCGCAGAGACGTGCCTCGAGAAGACTGTTACCGCCTTATCCGCCAATCACAGAGACGTGCCTCGAGCCCTGCGCAACGTGCAGCTTTTGATGTGGCAGGCAGTTTGTCCGCTGTGGAGCGTAAACAGCTCACGTCTGCCCGTATAAAACAAGGCGATGTATCCCCTTGCACGCAAAAGAGCGGTTTATGCTGAGGGGACTTCAGTGAGCGACGGTTTGGTGATATTTTAACCAAATCTTCTGCATTAAATGCAGAGATCTGCCATCATACTGTGGAGCGCGTCTCGAGGGGTCTGCCACTGTTTCCAGCCGTCGTCTGGGTAGCCGTACAGCACTTTTTGTCAGAAGTCAGGGGTCAGATTCACTGCGTGACTTGACAGGTTCGTTTCGGGGAAGACGAAGCATCCCTCGTACGCTTTAAGCTGCTTTGAGAGCGGCTGAGTTTTACGCCATGGAGGTGATGAAGAACTCTCTTTTATGCTGGGGCGGCTTGGACGTACCGTACTTACGCGGATGGTCCTTTGAGCTCATATTTCACGCTGTATTTGGCGAAAGAGCTATGTTGCATGTTCGACGGCTCTGGAGGCCTCTGTTTGCGCTGCTCTGTATTAAGATGTCGCGTAGATCCTCCCAGCGTATTTTTTCATGCTTCTACAAGACCCCCTTCAAAGCTTTTAAATTCATCGGAATTTGAAACGCTTTGAATGAAGCATGAACGGCCCCTCGTAACTCGAAACGTTTCTGAGTGGGGCGTTGAAACGGTCAAGTTTTGACGCGTTCTTTCAGGCCGATCTTGATGGCGGATTTATTGGGGGTAGGTGTGACCTCGCTTGCCTATAAAAGGGCTGAGGAGTTAACCTGTTTCTTCCCACATTTCCTTTCACCATGCTGAGATGATCGCCGGAGTTCGTCGGGTCGACCTGAGGAAGAAGAAGACCATGTTCTTCCAGTATGTAAGGAGCCAAAAAAGACGGTGTCTTCGAGCAAATGTCTATTGCAACGATGGATCATGGAAGGATATCTTAGCCTCCCTTGCTCGGGATAATCAGCAACTTTATGCGGCCTCTCACTCGGAGAGTGGGGAGGGGTCACTTTTGACTAGGCTGCTTGCAAGTGGCTCCTCCTCTCGTCACCTTTGGTGACGAGAGGCAGACAGACCGGCCAGAGTGGCACACGGAGCTTGGGATCTGCAAAATCTATGCGAGCCCCAACTCTGTCGTGTTCTGCTAGTGATCATTGCCATGTCAGCCAGTTTGCAGGAACTGACTGGGCCGCTGGAGAAGACGGATGAAGAATTGACGCCCAGGCGAGAACCTGTCAGAACAGCTTCTGGGCGATCTTCGGACGACGATGAGGAAATCCTTTGTAGAAGGGATTTCCCTCATATGTAATCACGGAAAATGAAGAAAAATCCCCTGTAGACAGGATTTCCCTCATATATAATTATGATTTTAACTTTAAATAAAGCTGTCTTTCTTCTCTGCATATGATCGTCTTTGCCATATGTTGCTGTGAAGTCTGAATATGTATAGCTTCAACACGTCTGATTCTTTACACTGACTCTGATAAAAAGAGTACTAGGCCCTGTCCATAGAACGCTGTTGAGCATTTTGTTGAACGTTTTGGAACTGTCCTGTTGCTAGGACTGAGGGACCGCGTAGAGTTTTTCTGATGAACAGAACTTTTTGTTCAGACTTCGTCTTCAAGAATGATCTCTCGAAAAATCCCTTGGAACAGGGTCGAGGCTTTGGCCGTCAAAAACTGAATTGCCATCTTGATAGACGAGATGTTCAGACTGAAGTCTGGATGAACCTCCAATTTTGACCCGAGGAGAGTAATTTCTCAATGTTTGAACTCTGCATGCTTCGGGTACTTGGGATGCTTTGGGTCAAGAACGAGTATCTTCTGTGTGAACTCTTTGTAATCGACCACTTGGAGAACTCGTCCGGAGACACGGAAAGTCAGAGATCCGTAGTGTAGATAAGCTGGGAATCCTGAGTTCATAGCTTATTGAGCGTAGAAAGCCACCGAGCGTAAGATCGTGGGTTTGTATCTGCTAAGCGTAAAGTCGTAAGTTTGTAGCCTCTCGAGCATGGGAGCTACTGAGCACAAAAGGCATCCGGGCATAAAACCATAGACTTGTAGCTGGCGAGCGTAAAACCGTAGATCCGTTGCTGTCGAGCGTAGAAAGCCCCTTAGCGTAGAACTGTAGATTCGTAGCCTGTTTAGAGAAAGAAATCTTCGAGCGTAGGGTCTGTGGACCTGTTGCTTCCGAGCGTAAACTAAATACCACCGAGCGTGAGATCGTAGGTTTGGTAACTGCTGAGCGTGAAGTCGTAGGTTTGTAGCCTCTCAAGCATGAAAGCTACTGAGCACAAAAAGGCATCCGGGCGTAAAACCATAGACTTGTAGCTTGCGAGCGTAAAACCGTAGATCTGTTGCTGTCGAGCGTAGAAAGCTCTTTAGCGTAGAACCACGAACCTGTTTTGCACGAAAACTCTTCGAATTTGCTGACTGTTCGTCTTCCGAGAGTAGTGGGCTAACGTAGCATCCAATCATAACCAACTATTAATTGCGAGATTTGGTTAGGGTCTCGAGGAATCCGTCCGAGGATTCGAGGAGTCGATCCGCCCCTATATATATCTCGAGTTTTTGGAGAGAAAACTTTTCATTCGTCTGCTGCGAAAGAGAGTCTTCGTCTGTTCGAGTTTTTCTCCGTTGCTTCTCCGAGCACTCAGAGTTTTCAGAAATGGCGCCGAAGCAAACCTCCTTCGCTAAGGGAAAGAGTGTAGGTTCTTCTTCCCATTCTTCCGCCCCGGCGAGGGAGTCTTCGGTTGGGCAAGGCGAACTTCATCCTGAGCAAAGTATCCTGCCGACGAGCAGCGCTCCTGGCCTTAGAGGTAGAGCCCTTTTGGATGACATAGAATGACGAAAAATCCTTCGCACACGTTGAACGTGACCGCGCTAGGTCGTCTTCTGTGCTGATAGCCTCTTTGAGAAAGATGATGCACGGAGACGTTTTCATCTTTTACGCTCACATTTCTAATGTGCCAGCGTAAGGGCTCCATCATTTTCTCAGTTCTGGGCGTAACAGCTCCGACTGTCGAAAACTTGGTGTATACTATAAAATTTTTAGTTTTACGTCTGGGGGCGGAGCCTCCGGCGTAATAACTAGAATTTTCGGTAGGCCGGCGTAAAGCACGGATCGTACGCTGCCAGTTACGTCTCTGGATGAGACTTCCTGCGTAAAATGACCAAATTTGTACAGTCTTGGCGTAAAGCGCAGACTGTCGTTTCTCAGTCCTCATGCTGCAAGATTTCTAATGAATATTTTTCTTGTGCTTTTGCAGTTAATTTGGGTGAGTCTCCCCTGGCTGAGGTGATGGGTTCTGCCGTCGGGATGCTGCATTCGAACTATCTGGAGGATCTGTCCCACGTGGCATTTCCTATCTCCGGACCCCAGTATCCTGAGGGAAGGAAGATTTTGATATCGGCCCAGGGTGAGCGGACGCTGCTGAATATGATTAACGGGGAGCCCCTGACGTATATAGACGGGGAGCAGTATATAAAGCCAGCTTTTCTCTTTGGGGACATGATCGATAAACGGTCCCAGACGAAGCCTAAGAGAGAACCTTGGGTATTTCCTGCCGGGAACCTGGTTTTGTACCTGCCGACGATGCCGAGGGATTATCCCATCTCGGCCTTCTTCCATGCGACACACCGTAGGAGGATGTCGTGGAACCTGACGCCCGATCTTCACGGCAAACCGGGGAAGATCTTTCATCTGAAAGGAGCTGACCAGGGGTCATTTGTCAGTCGTCCTTCTGGCCTCGTGACGTCGTTCAGGGGACTGAGCCCGGGCAGTGCTCCGAGCGAGGACAATCTAGTGATCCAGCCGGTCCAGTTGCCGACTTTCTGCAACGACTTCATGGGGCGAGGGGGAGTATATCCCAAGGAGAATCCTCGATGCAATGGGTGGATCACTCCAACAAACCGTCGATGGGCCTACCTTGTTGACTGGGCCTTGAAGCACTGTCAGAGAGAGCTGGAGTGCATTGGGCTGTATGCCGCTGTGAGTGCGACCAGTGTTGGGTTGCCCGCTAACCCTAACCTGTACTTGGCACTGATGGAGCGATATATTTCGCTCACTGGGACTTTCGCCACTCCGCTGGGGGAGTTGGGATTGGCCCTACATGAGATGGCAGCGATCTCGGGGCTGCCGATGGGGGATACCCCATATGAAGAGTATGTCCCCACCAATCGGGAGTTGGGGGATTCGGACCCTCGGGTAGTAGAGGTGTATCAGGAGCTGATGTGCCACTACTTCGCGTGCACGGCCTTTTATGACGAGCCTTCTGATTTGGCCCATACTACCAAGTGGACGTCCTACCTCTTCTTCCACCGGGCCAGGGCTGCCAAGCCGGAGAAAGTCACGGGGGGCAAGGATGAGCCCATAAATTATTTGGGCGTGCTTAGTGCCCAGGTCGTCGAGGCTCTTATGGATGACGCCAAGGCTTCGGACCAGATTCTTAATGACGGGGTAGGAAAGTATCCCGAAGGCACTAAGGCCTATAGCTACTTGAGGCGTTGCCGGAGACCTCTGTCCAAGGAAGCCCAGCTGGCTGGTTTCCTCTCCATATGGCTGCGTCGAGTAGTGGTGCCCGGCACTGCATCTGCGGACCGCATTCACCGAAACATCCTGTGGCCCGCGGTGCATCTGGTGTTTGGGGCAAGACTGGGCCTGCTCCCTGCTATGGTGTGCCGTATACAGGCTGGCCTGAGGGCCATGACTGACGGGCTGCTCGCCGATGAGACTCGGCGTGAAAGCTTTCCTCGGGTGGAATTACCATACCTGTATTTGATGGGATGGTTAATTCTGCACAACCCTCGGGTGATGTCCCCTGGCTCCGGTAGTAGCCCGGGGGGTAGCTTCCTGCTGAATTATAAGGACTCCCCCTGGAATGTGAATACAGTTTTAGACTGTAGGCTGACACTGGGCCTCAGTCATGGCTGGAAGCTCCTTTGCATTGCTCCCCCGGTACATCGTAATCAATCGGGGATCAGGCTGGAGGATTTAGGTGGAGAGAAGACTAATCTTTCTCTGGAGGCCTTCAAGTGGTTGATCTGTATCAGGCCTTCCCACTTGTTGTATAGAAGTGAAGATCATTGCTTCCTCGAGCCTTACTTGCCTAGCCGGTTCGCAAGGCAATTTGGGTACGACCAGTTGCACGTGGGCAATGCCGTTACCAGCTTCAGGTCCAGGGGCGGCCTCATTGATGGAGCCAGAGGATGGCGATACTTCATCATGGGATGCACTGGAGCAATCTTTATCGTGCCGGTCGTCACACCCTCCACGGAGCTGCGCATCCTACATTCGTATGCCCAGTTCTACGTGGCGGTTAACACCTTCCACCGTAATTTTGACATGCGTGGGAGTTTTAGGGTGCCGCCTTCCACGCCTGGGGGAAAAGTCGAAGTCCCTTCGGTTTCTCCTGACGAGGGTGAGGAGTTCGCTACTCCTGATGAGCCATTGGTGACGGTGCCGAGGTGTGAAGTGCCTCTGCCTGCGGGGGCTTTGGTAGTCTCTGGGAAGCGAAGGGCCGCTGCTCCCCAGGAGATTTCTCCTCGCAAGAGGAAGAGGACGATCAATCGTTCTCTTCGAATTCCTGGCATCGAGGCTCCTAGAGAGGAACCTGCTGTTTCGCCTGTCGAGGATGTTTCCCTGATCGGGGGTTCCTCGCCTTCTAGAGAGGGACCCTCAATTTCGGCTGGCGGTGCTGTGGCATTCCGTCTTGAGGATGTCGTCGTCGCTACTGCCTCCGGTAGTGGTACGAGATTGTCGGCATGGCCGGGGCAGATGGAAGGATCTTCCCTTAGACCAGCAACGGATGAAACCCCTGCCGTGTGCGTGAGTATGCCTGGCGAGGTCCCAACTGACGAACCTCGACCGCGCCTTGGTGGAGGCTTAGTAGAGCTCCTGGCGATGTCGGTTGGCCCACCCCCTTCTCCAGGTATGACAGTTCGCATTACGTCATTAAGGCGTGATTTAGCTACATCGACTGCAGATGCGTCGTATATACCGCTGGCCACGGGTAAATGTCATCTTTATGCCTCATTTTTAGAAAGAATACCATTATATTGATATCAACTCTCTTGTCCTTTTCCCAGGGGATGGCGTCCACGGGGAATATAGCTTTGAGGTGCCTTCTGGCTCTGCTCCGGCTCCTAGCGATGATACGGAGACGTTTGATCTTGAGGAGGAAATATCTTCGGGGGCCGGTTCGCCTATTGGAGAGGCTTCGATATCCCAGGAAGAAGAAGAGCCTGTCATTGCGACTACTTCGGTTGACGTGCCTCTTTTGGTCGTACCACCTGTCGAGGCGACGGTTGTGACCACTTCGTCCGCAATCGTTCCTGGAGGGGGATTTGCCAATGCCGCGGCCACTCCTGGGGCCCAATCGAATTTAGCTGCGCTGTCCGAGCAATATACCCGTGTCTTCTATGCTACTTTGAGAGCGCTGATACCGATGGTGCTGAAGGGGAATCTGGATCTCGAGCGCCTGAAGAAGTCCTCTCGGATTCCGATAGAGGCGATCCGGGATTTTGACGGCACCGGGATAGCTGATGCCCTGGAGGCGATGGTTAATGGTTTGGAGCAACCCATTAACGAATATTTGCAGCTAACTCGGGGCAATATTGAAGCTGAGGTCCGGTCCAGATATGACTTCATGACTGCGCAGTTTGCCAAACGGATGGAGAGCTTAGATAAACTCGCTCAAACACGTCAGTTGGAGATGGACGAAAGAAAGACCGTCGAGGAGGAGGCCCTTGCCCTTCAACTGAAGTGCCAATCCGAGCATGAAGGGAACGTAGCGAGGGCTCGCAGGTTGAAAGAGGAGCTCGCTCAGGCAGAGGAGTGGGCTTCCCAGTCGTTGGCAGGTCTAGACGTAGCTACCACTCGATTGAGTGCGGCACGACGGGACCTGGATCGTGCAGAAGCTGCCCGCGCGGGTGTTCGTCGGGCGAGGGCCGAATTGTCCCTTAGGGGAGACAACGAAGCACGGCTGGAGCAGGCCCGTGCCGATACCTTGGCCTGCAGGGATGAGAGGATAGCCGTACTGGCGCGGCAGATTCATGATCTGACTGCTCCCCCGCAATGATGTACCCTCTTTTTTTTTCTTCCTTGCCAGTGTAATTCTGCTCTTTCTTGGGAATAAAGCGAACTCTTTTTTGACTTTGTGGACCCATCATTTTGGAATATAAATGACAGGTTTGGGCGAGAGTGATATCAGAGGTAGTATGGACGTGATAAACTCTCAGGAAACCCTAGCAGGACATATTTATTCAGAGGTCATACGGACATGATAGAATATGCTCTGACTAAGGCTGGTGGGTAAGATACTATCAGAGGTGATATGGACATGATAGGCTCTCAAGAAACTTCAGCAGGACACATTTATTCAGAGGTCATACGGACATGATAGAATATGCTCTGACTAAGGCTTGTGGGTAAGATACTATCAGAGGTGATATGGACATGATAGGCTCTCAAGAAACTTTAGCAAGACACATTTATTCAGAGGTCATACGGACATGATAGAATATGCTCTGACTAAGGCTTGTGGGTAAGATACTATCAGAGGTGATATGGACATGATAGGCTCTCAAGAAACTTCAGCAGGACACATTTATGCAGAGGTCATATGGACATGATAGAATATGCTCTGACTAAGGCTTGTGGGTAAGATACTATCAGAGGTGATATTGACATGATAGGCTCTCAAGAAACTTCAGCAGGACACATTTATGCAGAGGTCATACGGACATGATAGAATATGCTCTGGCGAAGGTTTGTTCTGGAAGTAGTTTTGTCAGAATTGAGGTTTCCGCTATATTCTACCCGAGCAGAGGAGATTAAGCATAGTACCTTTTTAGGAATTTGTCGTTGATAGGAGCCATTAACAGGTCTCCATTAGGCTGGGCTAACCTGTAAGCGCCATTTGAGAACGTTGTCTCGACCACATAAGGACCCTCCCATTTGGGCTGGAATTTACCTTTACTCCTGTGGGTAAGAATCATCGGCCTTCTTACGGCTAGAACTAGCTCGCCGACTCTGAACACTTTCCTTTACTTTATGATTGAAAGCTCTGAAAATGCGTGCTTGGTAGAGCGCGATGCGCTGCTGAGCTTGGAGGCGTTTCTCGTCTAATCCTTCTAGCTCCTGAAGTCTTAAAAGGTCGTTCTTCTCTTGAGTCAGCTCGTTAGCCACGGCTATTCTGAGTGACGGGATCTGGACTTCAATGGGAAGAACTGCTTCGCTCCCGTAGACCAGTGAGAATGGAGTACAACCTGTCGGTATTCGTACCGTTGTGCAATATGCCCAGAGGCATTCGCCCAGTCTCTCGTTCCAATCTCTCTTGTTTGAAGAGACGAACTTCTTCAAGAGTTTGATAATGGTTTTGTTGAAAGCTTCCGCCAAACCATTAGCAGCTGGATAATATGCCGTAGAGGCAATATTATGTATCCGATTTTTATCGCAAAATCGATGAAACGCTTGACTGATGAACTGAGGCCCATTGTCGTGAATTATCCTCCGAGGTACCCCGAAGCGATAGATGACGTGATGCTTGATGAAGGTGATCACATTAGACGCTTTTACCTCCGCGAGAGGGATTGCCTCTGCCCACTTGGAGAAGTAATCCGTGATGGCCAGTATGAACTGGTGACCCCTAGAAGAAGACGGGTGGATAGGACCAATGACATCCATACCCCATGCTTCGAAAGGCCAGGATGCAACCGTAGGATGTAGATATTCAGACGGTTGATGTATGAAGTCTGCATGGACCTGACAGGCCTTGCATTATTTTGCATAGCTGATCGCGTCTGTGATCATAGTGGGCCAGTAGTAGCCCATTCTCCTGATACGATCCTGTAGCTTAGGACCGGGTTGATGCACTCCGCATATGCCGTCGTAAGCTTCACGGATGATCATTTGTGCCTCGTCGTCAGAGAGGCATCTTAGTAGCAGTCCGTCATAGGTCCGACGATATAGGCATTGTGAAGATGCGTCGAAGTAGAAGCGTAAGGACCGCCTCTTGACGGATACTGCTTCTTTAGGGTCTTCCGGCAAGATCCCGTATGCCACGAAATCTATGAAAGGACTCTTCCAATCTCGTCCGGGAGGATTGGCGTATGCAGCGTAGCTGCGTTCTATGTGAGAGTTGTTTTTCACACAGAATAAATCTCTGTTAAGAAGGATTACTGAGTCCTGCCTTCTTATAGGAGTAGCCAGATCTGCGGCTAGACTGGCTAGGGCATCAGCTTCAAGGTTCAGGGATCGAGGTACATGCTCCAGGAAGAACCCTTTGAATGTCATGGCTATCTCGACCGTTGCTTGGTGATAGGGGATGAGGTCTGGATTTCGGACTTCATATATTCCTCTGACTTGATTGACGATAAGCAGGGAATCACCGAAAGCTTCCAGGGATTCGACCCCCAGCTCTTTAGCGACTTGGAGTCTGATTAGAAGAGCGTTATACTCTGCCACGTTGTTGGAGCAGGGCTCGTTGAGAGAGTATGCCCGGTAGATGACGAGTTTGTCGAGAGTAACTAGGACGATCCCTACTCCTGAGACCACACTTCCCCTAGGACCGGTTCTGGAGGCACCATCAAAGAATAGTTGCCATGCGTCACTTTCTGTCGCGGAATTACATTCTGCGACTTCGTCAGGGATGTCCTCGTACAACATGGAGGTCTCCGGGATTGGATGAGCAGCTAGGAAGTCGGCCAATGCTTGGCCTTTGATGGACTTCTGAGGGACGTACACCATGTTATATGGTGTTAACATCATCGCCCACGTTGCAAGTCAGGAATTAAGAGCACTTGGCTTGCTCATTAGTACTCGAAGAGGGTTGATCCTGGAGATGATATGGATAGTCTGGCCGGTGACATAGTGCCGCATCTTCTGGATAGCGAACATCAGAGCCAAGCATTCTTTCTCCACTGGGTTGTACCGGTGTTCGGCTCCGACCATCATTCTACTTAGATAGTAGATAGCCTGTTCATGCCCTACATCGTTCTTCTGTGCAAGAAGAGCTCCCAGGGAATGGTCCATTGCTCGAACGTATAGGAAGAATGGTCTTCCTACGACGGGGGGCACCAGAACTGGCGGATGAGTGAGGTAGCGTTTGATATCGTTAAACGCTTGTTGACAGGCTTCGTCCCATACGAAGGATACACCTTTCTTCATGAGGCAAAAAAAAGGCTGACATCTTCCGGAGAGGTTGGATATGAATCTCCGGATGTAAGCCAGGCGACCCTGAAATCCCCTAAGTTTTCTCAGATTGCGAGGCGATCGCATTTCTACGATGGCTTGGACTTTCTCAGGGTCCACTTGGATGCCTTTGGCGGTAATGACAAATCCCAGGAATTTGCCGCTAGATACACCCAGAAAGGACTTCGTAGGATTCATCTTGAGTTGATGTTGGCGCATTAACTCGAACACCGACCTCAAGTCTCGAATGTGATCGTCCTTGAGGCAACTTTTGACAGCTATGTCATCTACGTAGCATTCTACCGTTTTGCGTAAATGCTCGTGGAATATGTTACTCATAGCTCGTTGGTATGTTGCCCCGACATTTTTTAATTCGAAGGGCATTACTGTATAGCAATATACCCCCAGTAGTGTTCGAAAGGCGGTATGCTTCTCGTCTCCAGGATGCATCTTGATCTGATTATACCCCGAGAATCCGTCCATGAAAGACATGCGTTCAAAACCGCAGGTGTTGTCGATCATGATGTTTGTGATGGGAAGAGGGAACTCATCCTTGGGGCAGGCCGTATTCAGATCCCGGTAATCGATGCAGATGCGTATTTTCCTATTTTTCTTCACGACTAGGACAACGTTGGCGACCCAGTCGGGATGTTGTTCCTCCCGAATAAAACCGCAGGCTATCAACTTTTTGACTTCGGCTTCAATGGCGTCCATCATATCCGGGCGGAACCGGCGCTGGTGTTGCTTCACCGGCTTTGAATCGGGTGATATGTTGAGTTTGTGAGTAGCCATCTCTGGATCAAGTCCTGGCATATCCTCATAATTCCATGCGAAGACGTCGATGTATTCTTTTATCAGTTGAATAACTTCTTCCCTTTCAGCTGAAGAAAGATTGTTACTGATAAATATTGGCCTCAGTGAGAGTTCATCCCCAACGTCGATCTGGATAACTTTATCTTCAGTGGGAGGTTCTCTCTGCTCGAAGCAGAACTCCCATTGTGTATCCATCTGTTGAGCCCAAGAGTCATTTTCGAACGGCTCAGACTCTGGCTCGTTTGCTCCGCAGGGATCTGTCATTACCATATTTACTGACAATGTCCGTTCGAGAGCGTCTGGTGAGTCGGGAGGTGACGAGCCGTCTCGATAGGAGGAAAGGACATTCTTGCCTGATTTGGAGGAGGCAATATACCCTAACCCGAAATGGGTCTGTTGATAGCGGGGATTGCCGAACAGTGGCGTTCGTCTGCCCTTCCCGTAGTTGAGGCCTGGCTTTCCCTCCAAGTCATAGCCCATGCTTTGCATGATCCTCAATGCCTGTGGGCTGTATTGGTGGACCTGCATTTTCCCAGTATCGTTATCGAGAGGATCCTCTTGGACCGTCGGTTGATTGCGCATGCGGCCGAAGACTATTGTACGCTGGTTGCCGCAGGTAGACGGGACGAGGAAGATAGAGTCCTCTTGTGGTCCGTATGCTGCGACGACATTGGATGATGATGTCACCTCCCATATGTACGGGTGATAGGAATCCATAGCTGCCAAGAATTTTTGTGCTATAGGTTCTATATCGCCATGGGGAGAGGATTCCTGGTTCGGAATCAGAGCGTTGACATACTGGAAAAGAGGATGTTTATTATCATCTGGGGCTCGGTTCCCGGTTGTATTTACATCAGTTGGCTGCTTGTGGCGCCGGAGGTTGATGACCAAGGGAGGAAGCTTCCGGTTTGAAGTGAGAGGATCACCCCCTTTTCCTAAACCGGATCTGTTAAGGCGGATAGCCATAGGCTCCATGGCTCTTGGACGAGTGGTTCGTCCCTTTACCCTGATTGACAGTGGTAGTGCGACAGAGGGTTCTTCTGGCTCCCGGTGGGATTCCTTCTCTGCCTCGTCTGACACCTCTTTCGTGTGGTCATGAGAGTACAATACGACATCGGAATAGTAGGATTCTACTCCTTTGAATGGGTTTAAGTCAACAACCTCCGTTCGTACTGTCCCTTGTGCGTCTATATATTTAAGACATTGATGTAGAGTTGAAGGAACATTGTTGTGGTCGTGGATCCACGGCCTTCCCAGCAAGATGTTGTAGGATACCTCTGAATCGATGACGTAACATGTGGCTACCGATCTGAGGTCGCCAATTTGGATCCTCAGGCGAATTTTTCCCAAAGGCTTGCTCTTTCCAGCGTTGAAACCCACGATCGTGGTGGTAGTGAAAGCTAACTCGCTAGTAGGGATCCTCAGTGGCCTGAGCAGACTGTGGGGGATTATGCTGATTGACGATCCCGGATCTATGTGAATCCGGTCGACCTCCATGGAACCGACGTAACCGGTGTAATAGAGGGGCCTGTCATGCCTGTTATGTTTCAATAGCATATCGTCTTGAGTGAAAGTGATATTCGGTACCACCTCCATCACACTATGGCACTGGGGACACGCCACTGGTTCTTCGTCGGGGGACTTGAGCTGGGTCAAGCATGCCTCTGCCTGCATTAGTACTTCACTCAGGGCTAGACGAGTGTCCTAGGAGAGCCTGAGTAGCTCGAAGATGGACAGCCTGGCTGGTGTATTAGCCAGTTGGGCCAGGATGTCGAAGTTGTAGGGATTTTCTAAACCTTTGTTAGGGATGTTTCTCACAGGTTTATCAAAGCGAACTTCCTTCTGCTTCCCCTTGTCCGTTGGAGTCGGCCTTGCAGGGTCGGTCTCTGGCATGACGGACTCGGGTCCCGCAGGTTTGGTGGCTGAAGTATCCGCCGGTGCACCTTCCTGATTTGCTTGGTAGTCATTGAGGTAAGCTCTCCCTGAACGGGTTGCGGCTAGTACCTCGTCCTCGTCTGACGGTGCAGAAGTTGCAACCATATGACATGGTTTGCATTTGGAGCTCTTTCTAGACGCAGCTCTAGGAGCATTAGGTTCTTTCTCGAGCTCTGACACCAGATCCGGATGAACCCACATGATCTCGCCTCGTCGGGTGGTTAGGGGTACCAGGTCGTGATTTTGACCCCTAGCTGGAGGGAGATTGATGATGTTCATCGTGGTCCGAGAGATAGGTGCAACACCATTCGGGACCTCCTGGGGAGGCAGATTGCCAAACTGTAGAGAGACCATGTTAGCTGTGACTGTCTTCTCAGTGTTGTGCAGGGTTATGGCTTTGGCATCGATCAAACCCTGGATCTTCCTTTTCAGTATGTAATACACCTTTGTCGGGTGGTGCACATATCTGTGAAAGACGCAGTATTTGGGGTCGTCAGTACTGCCGACTTCTTGGGGCCGTTTCAACTCCGGAAGGGTGATCTTGCCACTTTTGACGAGACACTCGAATATACTTAGGATATCCTCGTCGTCAAAGGAGTAGACTTCTACGGGCCTGGATGTCCCTGGTCTCGTTTGCGTGGTTGCCGCAATCTTTTGTCTGGACGTATTGACCGTCAGAGCTTCTTTCCCTTTTGGACCACGAGGATGGTCGCTGCTGGGAGATGACTTCTTGCCTTTGTCAGAGGCGGAGATCATAATGCCATTGTCGCGCGCCTTGCGACTGTTGTCTTCAGCGGCTACGGCCGAGAGGATGAACGAGGGCCAATCACGAAACTGATATGGTCCTGTGAACACCGAGACCATGGGAAGGAGGTTTTTCCTGCAAATGTCTACCAATGCAGAGTCTGGAACTCCTGGAGGCATCTGTAAGGTGGCCTGACGAAAACGCTCGATGAAGGCGCGAACGTCTTCTTTTTCTCTTTGCTTGACTTCGATGAGAGAGGACATGGACATGTCCATTCCTCCCTCGTAGAATCGCGTGAAGAATAAAGCTTTGAAGTCCTCGAAGGAAGTGATGCAGTTGTCCGCCAAGCTACGGTACCACTGATAGGCTACTCCTGAGAGGCAGCCTTTGAACACCTGGGTGAGGAGGGCGTCGTTCCCTTGCAGCAACACCGTCATCATACTAAAATAGTTCATGTACTGACTTGGTGATGTTTTCCCCTCGAACAGGGCCATGGTCTGAGGTTTGTACCTCGGAGGGAAAGGGACCTCTTCCCAGATAGCCGGGTAAGGCTGGTTAATTCCCAGTTTCTTGAGCTGATCTTTGTGCTTCAAGGCGTCAAACTGGGCTTTCAACTCTCGCACTTCCTGCATCGGATTTTCAGCCGGAGGCGGGACTACGGAGTGGTGCAGAGTTGGCTGCATTGTGACTCCAACGGGAGGCAATATATTCTCCGAAAGCGGAGGAACTGCTGACTCTTGATCTAGAGCAGGTCCTTGGCTTGGATTAGATGGTGGCAAGTCCACCCCCACACGTATCTGAGTTGGCGGGACCGATGCTTGAGCCATGGCAGTTGCGTGCTGGGTTAGCATCATCTGGTGCATATTTTCCATCATGGATTGCATTTGTTTCAGAGATATTTCCAGCGTAGTGATGCGTTGCTCCGCGTTTCCTGATGGTGAAGCCTCCTCGCGTTTATCTTCAACGACGTAAACTCCCATCTCCCTGGGTGTCGTCGAAGGATGAGTGTAGGTCGCTGTAGAAGTCGACTCTACGCTTTCAGCATCTGATTCAGGGCCTGGCGATCCTCAGCGTCGGAATCAGAAGGGGATGAAGCTGATCGTCGTGATCTTGCACGTGTGTTTTGGAACACCCCGGCTTCAGCGTTTCTGAGGAGTTCATTGAACCCCCTTCGGCTCGGAGGCCTGGAGGGATGACGCCTTGAGTTCGAACCCCATCTAGGCATGTGTGAAGCCATGTTCACAGATCCATGCGCGGGCTCCTTTCCCTGAAAAGACAGAGAGTAGCTTAACCGGTCGAAGACCGGTCGTCTTGTATTAGAGCAGCGACAGTTAATCACAACTCTATGGCTATTGCAACAGTGCTCGTCAGGAGGCGTAATAGACACATTGGAAGGTTCCCTCTCTTTGCGCTTCTGGATTAGATATTTGCGCAGGTCAGGAGGAGTTGCAGAAGAGGATGATTGTTTGCTTCTTCTGCTCCCATCAGTGGTTATGCGGAGGTTGGGCACCATGGCCCTTGCTGCGCCACCTGTGTACAACAGGTTGGCCGTCTGGGTGGCGGGTAACCCCCGGCGTATCTTGGAGATTTGCTCAGGTTGGCGTGAAGCTGAAGAGGTCCTCAGTCGGCCATCGGCTTCTTGCGTAATCCGGAGGGTATGCAGATTGTTCCCTCGCTGGCGTAAGGGCCGAGCAGTTACGCATTCCGCCGCCTGTTTTCCTCTGCGGAGGTCACAGCGCTCATCTGGTTCCCCGTAGAGGTCAGACGTCGTCTTGTGTGCGGAGCGTGACCTGTACTTCTGTTTTGGCGCTAAGGCATCATCAGAAGTTTTGTCTGTACCGCGCGTAGCGGGAGACTGATTTCTGCACGTAAGGCGCAGTGGATACTCCTGGGTCAGTGCTGAGGCTTTGCCCGAAGTTTTGTCTGTACCGCGCATAGCGGGAGACTGGTTTCTACGCGTAGAGCGCAGTGGATACTTCTGGTTTAGCGCTAAGGCTTTGCCCGAAGTTTTGTCTGTACCACGCATAGCGGGAGACTGAATTTTACGTGCGGGGCACGGAGGGAGCGATGCTACAACCTCATTGGTCGGAGAGATCGGAGAGATCGGAGAGTACACAGGAACAGTAGAGGATGTCTTGGGCATCCAGACTTTGCGTAGCTTCCTGTTGCCTTGGACGGAGAGAGGGTGAGAGCTACCCCCGGTTCGAAGCATGTCTTCGTAGGCAGACTGGTCGAATTGGACGACCAGTGTCTTCTTCACGGTTCTTATAGATACCGCATCGTGTTGAGCAATTACTTCCTCATTGGAAGAGAAAGCTGTCCCCAGCAGAGTCGCCATCTTGTTTGTGGTATTAAACGAAAAGAATAAAAGATGTATTCAATATGGGGTTTACACAGAACCTGCCTTCTTTGGTTTACAAACAAACTTGTACAATGTAATCCTATACGAGGATGTGGGAGTACAATTTATTTAATCTGGGTATAAATTGCTATAGGCGTCTGATCTGCAGTCGATCACTTTAGCCCTTGGACCACACGATGGTGAAGAAGCGCCGTAGAAGACAGGAAGCAGCCTCGGGGGTTGCAGAAAAGGGTGGATGCACGATGTCCAGGTCGCCGATCCCTATCCTTTGCCCGAGCTCCGGGTTCCTCTCTCTCTCTCTCTCTCTCTCTCTCTCTCGATCTCCTCTCTCCTTGCTCGATCTTCAATTGTTCGACCTCTTCTTTGAGTCTTCAATTGTTCGATCTTTTAATTTGTCGACCTTTTTCCCCATTGATAGGGGTCTCTATTTATAGAGTTTTTTGTGACAGTGACCACTCAGTTGGTGTAAAAACCGAGGAGCGGACAACACAGCACCCTTTTACACGACGGTTAAAGTAACCAATGCCTGCGTATGGATAATCTTTTGAATGAGCGTGTGACGCGGGTCCAACTAAGGGACACAACGCGTACAATTGCTACGAAGATCACGGCGTAAAAGCTACGTAGGTAGGTATCCCCCGTGTAGAAGAGGTGGGCGTAAAAGCCGATGTCTATCATCGTGGCATAGAAGCCAAGTAGGCATGGAAGCCGGGTGGGCGTAGAAGCCCGGTAGGCATAGAAGCCGAACAGGCATAGAAGCCGAGCAGGCATAGAAGCCGAACAGGCATAGAAGCCGAGCAGGCATAGAAGCCGAATGGTCGTAGAGAAGGAGTGGGCGTTGAAGCCGAACAGGCGTTGAAGTCGAATAGGCACAGATCCTGGGCGTAGAAGCCGCTGCGTACCGTGCCAAAATGCTGATGTGGACGTCTTTAGCCGGAATCACGACTTTTGAAGATATAATCAAATCCCTTGCATTAAATGCAGAGATCCGCCATCATTCTGTGCATTAAATACGGAGGCGTGTTTTTGAAGGCCTGCAGCTCTCCTGTGTGTTCGTCGCAGAGACGTGCCTCGAGAAGACTGTTACCGCCTTGTCCGCCAATCGCAGAGACGTGCCTCGAGCCCTGCGCAACGTGCAGCTTTTAACGTGGCAGGCGGTTTGTCTGTTGTAGAGCGTAAACAGCTCACGTCTGCCCGTGTAAAATAAGGCGATGTATCCCCTTGCAATCGAAAGAGCGGTTTATGCTGAGGGGACTTCAGTGAGCGACGGTTTGGTGATATTTTAACCAAATCCTCTGTATTAAATGCAGAGATCTGCCATCATACTGTGGAGCGCATCCCGAGGGGTCTGCCACTGTTTCCAACCGTCGTCTGGGTAGCCGTGCATCACTTTTTGTCAGAAGTCAGGGGTCAGATTCACTGCGTGACTTGACAGGTTCGTTTCGGGAAAGACGAAGCGTCCCTCGTACGCTTTAAGCTGCTTTGAGAGCGGCTGAGTTTTACGCCATGGAGGCGATGAAGAACTCTATTTTATGCTGGGGCGGCTTGGACGTACCGTACTTACGCGGATGGTCCTTTGAGCTCATATTTCACGCTGTATTTGGCGGAAGAGCTCTGTTGCATGTTCGACGGCTCTGGAGGCCTCTGCTTGCGCTGCTCTGTATTAAGATGCCGCGTAGATCCTCCCAGCGTATTTTTTCATGCTTCTACAACATTCCCAAAATTAGCCACAACGCCCATTACATAATGTCCTTGTAGTAGGACCAAAATAGCAAAACATCTAGCAGAAGAAGAAGTAGCCCACTGGAGAGGTAAGCAGCGGAGGAAACAGCACGAACACAGTCCTAAGGAAGGGTGCGCACACTCTGATTCAGATTCAGGAAGCTTGCCAAACTCTCGCTTCGAGCACCTGAATATATGCCCACAAACGTGGGTCAGTACTACCACATGTACTGGTGAGCGACCGTGGCCAAACTCACCTTAGAAATCCACACTAAGTAAGCATATGAAGCTAGCAATATTAGGTGATCTTTCTCGTTGTCTAGTTTATTTTTAACAACTCATATAAGAAAACATAGACGATGTAGCATATGCATATGATAATTCTTACCCACAGCCGAGCGGTTATCCCTGCAGCAGACACACAAGTTAGGCACAATATGTATATATGCATAAACTTATGTATCCATCTTCTGGTGTCACAAATGATAGGTATGCAAGAAGGTAAACCTAGCATGCACCCTATCTATATGATGGTCCATGAGTTTCCCCATTATTGGACAACAACACCCTCCAAGATCCCGTAGGACCGGAAGTCAGGGTGTCCCCACAAATCTCTTCCGGACCGACCGGTTCCCAGTGCCCCAGAAACCGATCGAGAGACTATTATACCTTGTGCACAAGTTGTCCGAGACCCATGCATGGCAAGCAAACATTTATAAACCAACTCTTAGGATGCACAACTTTAGCAAGCATATAACAATCTAATAGCCACACCCCCCAAGATCCCGTAGGACCGGACGTTAGGGCGAACTACTAGACCCATCTTCTCTTCTTCTTTTACACTTGACACAAACACTAACCATGAATGTTCAATGCACGATATAGTGATGCAACAAGTAAGTAAGGGGCAACATTTAACTGAAGTAAAGCAGAACTCTATTTATAGCATGCAGTTCATTTCTTAGCTTATCTTTTTAGTGAGGCAACATTTAGTGAACTAGAGATTCTTTTCATTTAGGCATGTGAACTGAAAGATTCATCGAAGGGCCTAAGCCACTCACCGAATGAATCGAATGAGAGGATGGGGAAGCCTTAAGCGACGTTCACTCTTTGGTTATGCGTCCTGAAAATGCAACAATACCTGGTTAGCATACTTCAATCTCTTTCCTTTACAATTCGAAAAGAAAGCGCAAGCGAGAAAGCGAAATCATGAAAACCAAGTCATCGAAAGCAACTCAAAACCCAAAGCAACACAAAACCAAGAATCAAAGCAACCAACGAAAACTCTTAGACTTATTTCAATAGAAGTCGTTCTATCAATTCGAACGGTTCATTGTACTTCGTCCGTGTTGATCTGGCGGTAAGGTTTCCCCGAGACTCGATTCTCAACCGAGTCGAAGCAGCGTAGTGTTTCTTAAGTAACCGTTTGGAGCGGGGCGTTACATTGGGTAGTTCTTCTCATGGACCTTCAACTGTCTCGATGCATAAGCAATAACTTTGCCATGTTGCATCAAAACATATCCTAGGCCACTACCTGACGCATCGCTATAAACAACAAAACCTCCTGACCCTGAAGGAAGAGTCAAGACTGGTGCTGTTGTTAGACGCCTCTTCAATTCTTCAAAGGCCTTCTGACATTCTTCTGTCCATGCAAACTCTTGATCTTTACGTGTCAACTTCGTCATCGGCTCCGCAATCCTTAAAAAATTTTCTACGAACCTTCTATAATATCCAGCAAGTCCTAGAAAACCTCTCACCTCAGCAACTGATGTTGGTGTAGGCCAAGTCTCAATGGCAGCAACCTTCTCTGGATCAAATGATAGTCCTTCTTCTGAGATAATATATCCTAAGAAAGGCACCTTATCCATACAAAACTCATATTTACTGAGCTTAGCATATAGCTTCTCCTGCCTTAACGTCTCTAGCACGATTCTGAGATGCTCCTCGTGCTCTTCGTGGCTTTTGAAATATACCAGAATATCATCAATAAACACAACCACAAATTTGTCCAAGTACTGATGAAAAACTCTATTCATCAAGCTCATGAACACAGCAGGCGCGTTGGTTAAACCAAACGGCATTACTAAGAACTCATAGTGTCCATACTTGGTCCTGAAGGCTGTCTTTGGTATATCTTCCTTCCTCACTCTAATCTGGTGATAACCGGATCTAAGGTCAATCTTCGAGAATACCCTAGCACCACTCAATTGATCAAATAAGTCATCAATGCGTGGCAAGGGATACCGGTTCTTAATGGTCACAGCGTTTAACGCCCTGTAATCAATACACAGGCGAACTGTTCCATCCTTCTTAGGTACAAAAAGTATGGGTGCTCCCCAAGGTGAAATACTAGGCCGGATGAAACCTTTCTCCAGAATATTATCCACTTGATTCTTCAACTCCACTAACTCCTTAGGTGCTAGCCGATATACCGATGAAGTGATAGGCTCTGCTCCTGGAGTTAAGTCTATGGTGAATTCTATTTCCCGATTAGGTGGTAAACCTGGTAGATCATCAGGAAATACATCCACAAACTCTGATATGACTCTTGGGTAACCTGACTCCTCTTCTACAGATAATACCCTAAGAGTTGGCTGAACACCTTGCTCTACAGCTCCCCGAAGAAACTCAAACTCTGAATGCCCAGGTGGTCTAAATATAACCTTTCCAAGACGAAAATCAAGAGTCGCATGATACTGACTTAACCAGTCCATACCAAGTACGACATCATAATCAGGCATATAAAAGATCAGAAATTAGGCTCGCATCTCTCTTCCACAGACTACTACCGAACATGATCTACAGATATCACTAACCGGTATAATTCCACCTCCCGTAAGAATTCTCTTAGTCTTCGGAAGGGGTGCAGTAGCTACTCTATGGGTGGCTATGAAGCTAGCAGCTATGAATGAATATGATGCTCCAGAATCAAATAAAGCTACAGCAGGTAATAAAGCTACTAAAATAGTACCTGCTATAACTTCTCCAGCAGTAGCTTCTTCCTGAACAGCCAATGCAAATGCCTGACCTCGTCCCTGAGCTGGACCCCTCTGCTGACGAGCCTGCTGGAATAGTGCTGCCTGAGGTGGTAATGGTGGTCTCTGCTGATATTCTCCTGGAGCTGGTGGTCTGACTCCTCCAACTCCCGTCGGCTGTGCTCCCACTGCTGGATAATCTGGCCTTGGTGCAGGTAAAGCTAGTCGTGGTGCTCCCTCTCTGCGTTCAGAGCAGTCCCAGGAGAGATGCTGGTTGGATCCGTAAACCAGGCACAGTCCCAACTTGTGTCTGCACTCCTTTTCAATGTGACCTAACTTGCCGCAGAAATGACAAGTAGGTAGGGTTCTTGGTGCTGCTCTCTGAGGTAGATTCTTCTGGAGTCGCTTTGCAGAATCCCCCTGTGATGCCTTAGATGGTACTGAGGTAAATGGCCGCTTCAGACTTGACTCCCTCCTGGTGACGTGCTCTATGCGTCGTGCTGCGGCAAGGACGTCGGTGTACGATGTAGGTGCAACAGATCCGATCAACCTCTGAAGCTCGAACCTGAGTCCGTCAAAGAACTTCTCCGCCTTCTCTTCTTCGGTAGGAATTAGAGAAGGGGCAAAACGACTCAGGCGAATGAATTCGGCATTATACTCCTCCACCGACATATTGCCTTGGATAAGGCGGTTGAACTTGTCTCGGAGTTCTGACCGAGCAACAGCTGGGATATACATCTCTTGGAAGAGTCTGGAGAACTCCTCCCAAGTGACTCGGTCATGTCCGAGCCTCCTCTCTTCGGCTAGCCACCAATGGTGCGCATTGTCCGTCAGTTGCATCCTGACAACAGTCATCCATCTCTCCCGCGGAAGTTCAGCTGCTTCCAATTGATGTTGTATGTTTGTGAGCCACTCGTGCACTTCAGTTGGTCCTTCCTTGCCCGAAAAGGTACGGGGCTTGAGTTGACGGAAATCAGTGATAGATCCCGTTGCTGGTCGCCTAGCTTGTGGGTTCGCCTGCTCCAATGCGTTTACTAGGCTGGTTCTCAGAATCTCTGCCTCATGATGCTGCGCCTCCTGTTGAACTTGCTGTTGGACTTGCATCATGGCGTAAAACATCTGGAACATCTGCTGCCCGTCCATTGCTTGCCCTGGTGGAAAGACAGGCATCTGTGGAGTGAACTGTGGCGGAGGTGGGATGTCGTCACGCCTGAACCTTGAGTTATGTTGTTCAGCTTGACCACTTTGAGAGGATTGCCCTCTGTTCTCTGGTGTAACTCCATCTCCATAGGTAACCACAGCGTCTTGTGGTGTACTCAAAGAAATTTCATCTCCAATTCTTGGATCCATTATTCTGCATCCAAAATAAACTTTATGAGAACGTTCAGTAGAATCAAAGTAGGATGCAAATCAAGTACTTAATTCGAATTCGATATAGAGATCAAAAACAGTTCAACCAATGGATGAGATCCTATAACCTATCCTATCCTTTTGCAGGCTTGTTCGGTCCCTAAGTTAAAACCAAACAATTTTGTCGTCGACCTGCATGGGCCACCACAAAAACCATGTCACGCCCCAGTCCCAAAATACCAAGGGACTAGACACGTGGCAACGGCCAGCAGCACGCACCGATGGACAACCCAATTTAATGGATCCATCGAGGCATACTTAAGCTGTAATATAGGTCTACAACAATAAGTTAAAACTAATCTCATCCACACACAAATAATAAGAACAACAACAAATAAGGAAAGTACATCAATGTCCAGTCTCAGCAAAGTATTTCGGGGAACAACCCGATAAAAGTCTAAAACACTGATTCATCATACCAGAACAAAAGAGTCCAAAATAAACTGTCTGATGAGTACATATAACATAAACTCAAGAAAAGTCTTCAGCCATCACCTCTGCTTCTAAGTTTGGTTCAGCTTCAGCAACAGCTTCTGGTACAGCTTCAGCTCCTGTCCCGTAAACCTCAGGATAATGCTCTTCTGCTAAACCTGGGGACATCATCCGGATCCAGGTCCTCAGGGGACATAGCAAGGTATAAATAATACAAGTCAAAATAAATGCAGTAAAATAGTAAATGAAACAAGCAGGGTAACTACATAACCATCTATGTGAAAATGCAACTGAGAGCATCACTAGTACTCAGGCTGAGACCGCTACAAGCTCTGTGTCGGGGAGCCGGTAGCAGTAATAACAAGTAATGGGTCTAGCTCTGCTCGAGAGTCTACAACCTCACAATAGTAGTAGATATATATAGAACAGTCTGTAGCCTGTGTGTCTCTCTCCACCCAATGTAACCACACGTCTCATGTCCATAACGTCTCATGTCCATGTCACGTGAGATCATAACTAATACAACAAGTCATAATCTAAGAATATAATGTCTATGTCCATCCTGTATCCTACACAGAATCACCATGAATATCTCAGGAAGATTCTGTCAAATGTATGGTGTCAAGTGTCCTGGGTTATAATGTACTTGATAAAATAAGTACGAGAATGTAAAGGGTCACGCAAGTCCATCTCTAAATGACGTACCAAACTCCGCGTACGGTGTTGGCACCCGACTATTAATCGGACGCTAATTAGGTCATACGGTCCTAGGTTTAAGCATGTTCAATAATGTAACTAAGCAAGGAAATAAACAACAATACTACACAAATTGGCAAGGTACACTTGCCTGGGGTTGGAATACCAGTAGCGGTCCCTGTATCTGTGGGTTCCAGAAATACTCCTCCAAAAGCTGAAATGAACATTACCAACAGTCTCAGAAAATATAAAATAGCTAGAACCGCCTGTCCTTAAGTCCAGTTTGGACACAAGGACAAAAATAACATTTCCTGGATAAAGCGGGGTCCATATGTGGGCCGCTTTGCACCAAAAATTGGGTCAGGGTCAAAGGTCTCCAAATTCAACCAACTTTGTGTCAACAAGTCAGGAACGACGATACGAACCCAACGGAACTTCCAGAATTGGATTCCGATGAGCCGTTCTCAAAATCGCTCGTCAAGTGGAGCTGTGGGGCCCACGATACGCGATTTTGTCAACGTTCTCAGAATCGTACCAAACTTGGCTCACAGGACCAGCGTATTGCTACGAGTCTGATGGTACAAGTTTTGTCTCGATCCGACGTGTGTACACTAAGTTACAGCGACATACAGAAAAGTCAAATACGGGGCGTTGTCCGCGGATACGCACTGATTTCGGTGTGCACGCACATCCGAATCAGCTTCTGCGAAATCTTGCACATCCGTATCAACGACGTGCACGCATCGGTGAAGACCGCACGCGACCAAGTCGTCCCGTTTGGCGGGGCGTACTCAGTTCCGGGGTAAAACAGGGTGTTGGTTTTTCCTATTTTTGGATCGCGGTTCGCGATGCACCGAGCGGTTTGCACGGGCACCGAGGGGGTCATACAGGCTATGTGATACAACTGACGGAATAGAAATCCGGGCAGCGAGAAGAAAGTTATGAGTACCTGAACAGGGCTCAAAAAGTCCGATTCATGTGTGTCCAAGTTGAGTCTTCTGTGTCCTGGATACTGTGTCCAAGCCGTGTCCTGGCTACTCGAATTCTGGTCGTGTCTGAGTTCACCGGAGTCAGTCTGGGATGCGGGCGGAGGCGGCGCCGGTGCGGTATTGGAGGGCGGCCGGATCTGGTGCTGTGGGCGGTCGGATGTCGGCTGGGACGGAGGGAATGGGGCTCGGGGTGGTTCTGGGGTGCGGCGGAGGGTTCCGGAGGTCTGGGCGATGGCGCCGGGGTCTGGAGGTGCTGGAGGGAGGTGGCCGGAGTTACAGAGCTCGCCGGAGAAGAAAGGTTCTGAAGGGGATTTCCGACGGACGACTTGGGTATATATAGAGGTCGAGGGGAGTGGTATCGCCGGGGATTATGGCCGGAAAAAGTAGGGGAAATGTCGGCAGGTCGAGGGAGGTAAAGAGGAGGGGTCCCGCCGGCGGCCACGGCGGCGAAAACGGCCGCCGGCAGCGGTAACGTCGGGACGATACGAATTTGGGGGTTAGGGTTTTCAACCGGGTCGGGTCGGGTACTGGCGGGTCGGGTCTGACCCAGATCCGACCCGTTAATGGGTTGGGCCGGTTCGGGCAGACCGGCCGGTCCGGTTCGGTTCTATTTTGGGTTCGGTTCGGTTTTATTTTATATTGGTTTAATTAATTAGGTTAAATTAATCAATAGTTTTTAATGCTTTAAAAATCCATCCGGGATCCAATAAATTCTCGAAAAATTACCCTATGTCCGGTTTTCAATTTTACACTAGAAAATATAATTTTCATCATATTTTAATATTATTTAATATCTTTTAAAATTTTATTTTAAATCAGATTACCTTAGTTTATTTGTTTAAAAATTACAGAAAAGTGCTAATTAAATTCAGAAAATTAATTTCTAAAATTCTAAAATTTTCAGGTGATTACAGTGCATGATTGAACCTGCAAGTATCCGGGACCGTTAGGCCACCCAAGGCAGCCCCGAACCAGGGAAATGCATCAAGGCAAAGTCATTCACTGAACAAAGAATCAAGATTCAAGTATCCCGTGTACTCGTGTACTCGTGTTCCCGTGCACTCGTGTTCTCGTGTTCTTGTGCACTCGTGTTTTCGTGTTCTCGTGTATCTCGTGATATTTGAAAGACCCAATAATTGCATGTCGCGGACAACTCGGAAACGAGGTATGGTTCTACGGACGGTTTCTGGGGCACTGGGGCCGATCTGATCCGGATAGAACCTTGTGGGTGGTCCATTGTGTGCGGGCGAGTGGTTTATAGCGCCTCTTGTACTTACGTTGCATTCCACTTGGCCTGGGACCACCTCATGTGCAAATCTATCGTGTACTGGCGAGATGGTTCTTAACACATCGTGTACTCTCATTGCATTCCATTCTCGTCTGGGATTAGTCCTTTATGGCTATGCCAGCGACTCATGTTCATATAGATAAGTCATCCTCACTTAGTGGCTATCCGTGTGCGAGTCATTGCATCACATCAAGGAACAATCGAACACCTGAACGATCTTGAAATAACAGTACTCGTGTTGCATATGCTATCGCCTGAATGTTTATACATGCCCGTGCTTGAATTGTTAATGTTTGCCCTGGACAGGGAAGGACAAATGGTAAGTTGGTAAGTCTCGCCGTGTTTCCTCTCATGTCGCACGGCGCTTGCGACACGAGTTAGGCTATTCAATATTTGCATAAAACTGATCCTAAGGCAACTAGAAAGACAACTGAATAGTTGGTGCACGAAACTTATATTACGTGTTTGGATTTGTCGAGCGGGTGAGTAGCTTCCCCACCAGTGCATTCAATGTACTGATAATCTACCAGTTTGTATGCAGGGTGCGGGAGAACCTCGTTCAGTGCAGATGCCTCCTTCGGGCGTGCTAAGGTATGGAGATCACTCCGAAGCAGCGGTGTATCCGGAACTGAAGCACATATATAAGACATAATATTGTGAACATCGCGTGTACAATCATTCCATAATTATAGCCACTTGGCATACTTTTACTGTTTCAGAGAGAGAGAGGCTTGAGCGACTTGTAATCTCGGCTATGCGCCGCCTGTAACACATATTTATATCAATAAAGAGTTGCTTTACTTCAACTTGTGTTTCAATGCTTCCGCTATATTGTCGACTCAGTGAACTTGTTACCAAATCGCTATACATTTATGACTCCGCTGCACTCGGACAATCGGTGCGACTCTGTGGCTTTGAACTCTTACCGCCAGCCAATGAACTACGGCCTTGCACGGGCGTGGCTCACGCTCGTACGGCATCACGCCCGGATGGGTCATAAAGCGATCGTTCCGCTGGAGCGCTGGCGCGGTGATTCTCGCCTAGCGAGATCGGCCGATTTAGCCTGTGGGAGATCGGGGCGTGACATGTTGGTATCAGAGCCTGGCTTCTACGCCTTTGGACTTTATTTCAAATATCTCTGTTTCGAAAGCTCGTTCGTGGGTTATGTGCATGCTCTCTCTCAATGCCTCGATGTGATGTTCCAACAATAAGTCTAAATACTTTCAAAATGTATTTTGAATGATATGATATGCTTGCTTGTATGATATTGTGCTGCGAGTGGCCTTTGTGCCAACCTGTATGAACCCTTGAGAGTATCGCTAGTAGCTTGTCCGATTTTACTAACTCTAAGTTTGGTTGAATGTATCTATTCGAGGGACGCCTTGAACTTGTGCACGATCCAAGACTTAAGAAAAGGTGAAACTCGAGTGCTAAGACTTCGCTATCACTAAGCTGGTTGACGTGCTCACGCTAGAAGTGCACTTCGAAAGTGCGCACGATCCAGACTAAGCGATATGCCGATCTCGATGCTTGTGCAAGTGAATATCCAATAAACAAGTACAACAACTTGTGTAGGTTTGCCTCAGCCTTGTATCGTCAAATCAAAATTGATTAAAATATACTACTTGTCCTCAGTAAGTCTCGAGGATGAGACTTTTTCTGAGTTGGGTAGGATGTACCACCCCATTCCGTTCCAGCGGACTGCCGACTCAAACGGCAAAAGTACAACTGTCCCGACCCGTTTTGCCTCAAACAAGAAGCAAAGGATATCCAGACTTGTCCCTATAGGATTCCAGCTTAGGCTTTCAGAGGCTCGCTTGATGTATCGCTCTACCGAGGCGAATCATCGCTAAGGTGGGTGGCTACGGTAAACTTGTCTTTGCTTAGCCAGCACACATAAAATCTAAAATATTCATGCTAGTCGCTAGGTGAATCACCCCTGTATGCTAATAAGAATCCAACTCACCTAGCTAAGGGAATAATCCCAACTTGTATTTGCTTATATGCTAGAACATGGAAATGAAACATTGCTTTTATATATGTTCATACCCTCGCATGCTACCATAAAATGTACCACTCGGGAAGTTCCCTAACGATTTAACTCTCGGCTTACCTTCGGGCCCGAGCTAACATGAATGTTGTGTTTATACAAATGCATGCTTGCCTGCTTGAATATTGCATTATTTTCATCCAAATCCCGGAAGACTACTAAGTAGTCATTCCGTGCATGATTGAACCTGCAAGTATCCAAGACCGTTGGGTCACCCAAGGCAGCCTCGAACCAGGGGAATGCCTCAAGGCAAAGTCATTCACTGAACAAAGAATCAAGATTCAAGTATCTCGTGTACTCGTGTACTCATGTTCCCGTGCACTCGTGTTCTCGTGTTCTTGTGCACTCGTGTTCTCGTGTTTTCGTGTATCTCGTGATAATTGAAAGACCCAATAATTGCATGTCGCGGACAACTCGAAAATGAGGTATGGTTCTACGGACGGTTTCTGGGCCACTGGGGCCGATCCGATCCGGATGGAACCTTGCGGGTGGTCTATCGTATGCGGGCTAGTGGTTTGTAGCGCCTCTTGTACTTACGTTGTATTCCACTTGGCCTAGGGCCACCTCATGTGCAAATCTATCGTGTACGGGCGAGATGGTTCGTAGCGCATCGTGTACTCTCATTGCGTTCCATTCTCGTCTGGGATTAGTCCTTTATGGCTATGCCAGCGACTCATGTTCATATAGATAAGTCATCCTCGCTTAGTGGCTATCCACGTGCGAGTCATTGCATCAAGGAACAATCGAACACCTGAACGATCTTGAAATAACAGTACTCGTGTTGCATATGCTATCGCCTGAATATTTATACATGCCCGTGCTTGAATTGTTAATGTTTGCCTTGGACAGGGAATGACAAATGGTAAGTTGGCAAGTCTCGCCGTGTTTCCTCTCATGTCGCACGATGCACTGCCACACGAGTTAGGCTATTCAATATTTGCATGAAACTAATCCTAAGGCAACTAGAAAGACAACTGAATAGTTGGTGCACGGAACTTATATTACGTGTTTGGATTTGTCGAGCGGGCGAGTAGCTTCCCCACCAGTGCATTCAATGTACTGATAATCCACCAGTTTGTATGCAGGGTGCGAGAGAACCTCG
This sequence comes from Iris macrosiphon, assembly GCA_036927795.1. Taxonomy (NCBI): domain Eukaryota; kingdom Viridiplantae; phylum Streptophyta; class Magnoliopsida; order Asparagales; family Iridaceae; genus Iris; species Iris macrosiphon. The sequence goes on along the minus strand of JAYESA010000002.1, from coordinate 152,351,325 downwards.
TTCGGTGCGGATGCCTCATTCGTGCGTGCTAAGGTGTAGAGATCACTCTGAAGCAGCGGTGCGTCCGGAACTGAAGCACATATACAAGACATAATATTGTGAACATCGCCTGAACATCGCCTGTACAATCATTCCACAATTGTATCCACTTGGCACGCTTTTACTGTTTCAGAGAGAGAGGCTTGAGCGACTTGTAATCTCGGCTATGCGCCGCCTGTAATACATGTTTATATCAATAAAGAGTTGCTTTACTTCAACTTGTGTTTCAATGCTTCCGCTATATTGTCGACTCAGTGAACTTGTTACCAAATTGCTATGCGTTTATGACTCCGCTGCACTCGGACAATCTGTGCGACTCTGTGGCTTAGAACTCTTACCGCCAGCCAATGAACCACGGCCTTGCACGGGCGTGGCTCACGCTCATACGGCATCACGTCCGGATGGGTCATAAAGCGATCGTTCCGCGGGAGCGCTGGCACGGTGATTCTCGCCTAGCGGGAACGACCGATTTAGCCTGCTGGAGATCGGGGCGTGACAGTCCAATTGGCAGGAGATGCGGTTACGAGTAGCTTGATTATTCCATGTCCATAGCAGTCCACTTTGCTTTAAACAACTTAGACCCTACCTAGGCAAGCAATTTTGAAAATCTTATAGGATTGACTCTTGAACTGGATGTCCTCCCCGCTTTCTTTACCATATATCATGGCATTAAAATCACCCATCAAAAGAAGCAACTTTTCTCGACCACTATCATGGCTGACTTTGATAATATCTCTCCACAGTTTAAAACATAGTCTTCTATCATTGTGATCATAAATAGCTCCTATCAGAATGTTGAACCCGACCTGATTGTGAAATTCTACCACCAATAATTGTTCTGACTCGAATCGAACAGTTCCATTCCACGTATTACTTTCCCATAACACCTATATTTGCTATGCTCCCCATCAATAGGTTGTGTGCCGACTTACAATTGTGGGGGGTACGAGCTTCTAACAATTCTTCAGACCTAATCTTAGATTCCAATATAATACCAATAGTACATTGATATTTACATAAATGATCTTTTATAGACCTCCATCTACCCATCGAGTTTGCTCCTCAAACATTCTATGTCAAAATCGACATTAATAATGAGTATTAGTGCCTTCGTTTGTTCGTGGGCTCACCCGTAGAGGGACGAGTGACCCTTCTTCTCGTGCTTGATTCTTCCATTGGTGATTCCCCGTATCTGCATCTTCCTGTCGTAGAAGTAACTTTCAGTCAGGGTTATCCGTCGTATATGGTTCGATATTTTCTTTTATCAACTCTTGTTGTCTTCCTGATTCCCTGAATTGTAGAAGCTTTTTGGAGGTATCAACTCTTTTTCTAAACTTGGGCTCTCTTTGTATTGTTGTATCTCTTAGATTTACATTATTTGGAGTTAAAGGAAGATCTATTGGTCCTTTTCCACCTGACTCGACCAAGGCCAATTCAGGGTTTGGAACATACTATACATCATAGTCAGTAGAGGCATCCATATTTGTGTTCAAATGCCATTTTTCTGACATCCTGTGCCCTTGCCCGATATCTTCAGTCCAGGTAGGTTGTTTGTCTCCATCATCTTCTCCTTGTCTCTTGCCTAGTATACTGCTAGTTGAACCATCCTTGCTCATCTCTGGTTCAGTAGGTTTATTGCCATCTGAGTTGTCTTCTTCCATATGTTGATCTGGATAGTCTTTATCCTCTACATCCTTCTTTTTTGCGGGCTTTTGTTTTGACTATCCATCGCTCCCCATGGTATCAGGGGCCTTCTCATTACACAAAGTTTTTGTATGTCCAAAGCAATTGCATATCGAGCAAGAGGAGGGAACCCATTCATATTCAACATTCTGTTCTATGTATTCTCCACTCGGTAATTCTACTGGAACCAAGGTCAGAAGGGCCTCTGAAGCTGCTATTTTGACGATCATCCTTGTATAATCAATCCGAGACAGGGAGATAGTATGTTCATCTATCTTAAGAGGCATACCCATCGAGCTGGATAGCTTCATGATCAATGTCTCGCTCCACAGCCTTGGAAAAAGGTTGGGGAAACGTATCCAGACCGGAATAGTTGTGAGCTATTCTCTTTCATATTTGAAGTCTGCCAGCCATCTTCTCATAATTATAATGCGACCATCGAAGGTCCAAGGACCCTCTTGGAGAATTTTGTCTAGATCTTTTTCCCGTTCAAATCTCACCAGATAATAACTGTTATCTCGAGAGTAGATATCTGTAAACCCCCTGATTTTTAGATTTAATTTTAAATTTATTTTAAATTGGTATTATGTAATTATTGTGATTAAGAGAGAATTGTTCATTATTTTTTAGCTAATTAGTAAATATAATATTCATGTATAGATAAATTGTGTATATTTAATTAATTAATAATATTACACAGAAATTATATTTTTGGGTGTGCAACTATTATTAGATTATTATATAATTTTTCTGGAAATTATTTGGGATTCAAACCTAATTTTAATGGCTATATATATACATATATATTAATTAATAATAATAAATAAACCCAAACCAACTCGAACCAGAACCCAAACCAGAACCCGAACCCTAAACCCGAAACCTACCCATACCCGCACCCTACCGCTACAGTAGCAGAAAACCCCCGTACCCCCTCCGTTTTCTCTTCCTAAAACCGATCGCGTCTGTCATGCCCCAGTCCCAAAAATATAAGGAACTAGGCCACGTGGCATTGGCCAGCTGACACGTCACTAAGGATTTAATCCATTTTTATGGACCCAAAGGAACGTGCTACGCTGTCCTAAAATACTACAAGTCTAATACAGGCAAATCTATCTCATTCACAGAAAATATAAGGAAATAGTGCTGAATATATATAATGCTGAGTCTGAAAATGTCATATTACACATCTTGTGGGAACAACCCACTACAAAAGAAAATAATAGCAGAAAATAGGATAGACTAAAGTATCGTCTATCTAAGGAAAATAGCACCATCTCCAGGTGAACCCGCTTCTAGGATCATGTAGATTCTGATGGTGTCTCTTCTAGTTCTTCCTCTGTGGCATGCCTAGTCTCCTGTCCTGGACCATACACCGTGGGGTAGTAGGCCTCGTCTAAATTTGGAAGGGAACCAGGTCCTCAGTGGGACATAACAAGATACAGGAAAATAACATGCCAGGTATGTAATTACTGAATAAATAAATAAATAAATACAGGATGCTAACCATCTATGTGAATGCAAGTAAAAACCTCGCAGTACGCATGGGAAAGTGTAGGCCAGACATATGCTGACTTAATTCACCAATCGTGTCGACTGGCTAGTATATGTGTCATATGCCCCCAGACGCATGGGCACTCTGCAATCGTCCATCTCCGAGGAGTATGGAACGAAGGTAAAACATACAAGGAGGGGGTGTCCCATAAGACTACTAGTTATCTTTTCCGTCCAATGTAACTATTGCC
>JAYESA010000002.1:152337858-152342858 GCA_036927795.1 Iris macrosiphon | reverse complement strand
ATCTTTGTGCCACCTGGATGTATAGAGTAGGTTGAGCTATGAGCTTCTGACATCAGCTCCTCACGAAGTTCTCCATTTGGAACATAAAGACGTTCTCCACATCTTAGAGTTCCATCTTCGTGTATGCGATATCCTGTCTGGATTCCAGCCTCTGTTCTTTGGCGAAGCCTCTGAAATCTTGCATCTGCTGGTAGCGCAGCTTTGATTCTTTCGACCAATGTTGATTGTAGCTGGTAGTTAGATAATTGGCCGTCAATTCCTGGCATAATGACCTTTATTCCCAACTTTTCTAGATCTCTCAATAGACCTGGTTGGGTGATCATAAAGAATGCCGAGGGTCTTCTGCTTAGTGCATCAGCTACTACATTAGCCTTTCCAGGATGGTACTGCAGATCGATCTCGAAATCCGTCATCACTTTGAGCCATCGTCTTTGTCTTAAGTTCAGGTCCTTCTGAGTGTAGACGTATTTCAGGCTCTTATGATCGGTGAATATCTCTACTCGTTCGTCGTATAGATAATGTCTCCATAGCTTCAGGGCGAAGATGACTGCAGCAAGCTCCAAGTCGTGAGTGGGGTAATTCTTCTCATGAGTCCTCAGTTGTCTTGAGGCATAAGCTACAACCTTCCCATGTTGCATTAAGACACAACCCAATCCTTTTTCGGATGCATCGCTATAGATTACGAAACCTCCGGATCCAGATGGTATGGTCAAGATGGGGGCAGTAGTCAGACGCTTCTTCAACTCATCGAAAGCTGTCTGGAATTCCTCAGACCAGATGAACTCCTGATCCTTGCGGGTAAGACGGGTAATTGGCTCCGCGATTCTTACAAAGTTTTCTATGAACCTCCGGTAATATCCGGCAAGTCCTAGAAAGCTTCTCACCTCTGAGACATTGGTCGGGGTTGGCCATGTCTCCACAGATGAGATCTTTGCTGGGTCCACCGAGATGCCTTCTCCTGTGATCACGTGTCCCAGAAAAGCAACACGATCAAGGAAGAACTCGCACATGCTTAGTTTAGCATAAAGGCTCTCCCGTCTTAGCGTCTCTAGCACTAGTCTCAAGTGCTCTTCGTGCTCCTCGTGGCTCTTCGAGTACACCAAGATGTCGTCGATGAAGACTACCACGAACTGGTCCAGATATTGGTGGAAGACTCTGTTCATCAGGTTCATGAATACGGCTGGTGCATTAGTTAGTCCAAAAGGCATCACCAGGAACTTGTAATGACCATAGCGAGTCCTGAATGCTGTCTTTGGAATATCTTCTCTCCGTACTTTGACCTGATGATAGCCTGATCTCAAGTCTATCTTTGAGAATACCACTACTCCCGTCAGTTGATCGAACAGATCATCGATCCGCGGCAAGGGGTACTTGTTTTTTATTGTCAAAGCGTTGAGGGCTCTGTAATCAATACACATGCGATATGTTCCGTCCTTCTTAGGTACAAACAACACTGGTGCTCCCCAGGGTGATGCACTAGGACGAACAAATCCCTTGATTTACAATTCTTCAAGTTGTAGCTTCAGCTCGTCAAGCTCCTTCTTCGCCAGTCGGTACACATTTGAGGATACCGGTGCAGCTCCGGGTATCAGCTCAATAGTGAACTCTACTTCTCTGTCAGGCGGTAGGCCTGGCAATTCCTCCGGGAATACGTCTTCGAATTCTGCAACGAGTGCTGGGGGTTCTATCTCCATCGCCATGTAAGCTCTAGGAGTCTGGCCTACTCCTTGCTCGATGGTACCTCGTACGTATTCGAACTCCGGGTATCCTGGTGGTCTAAAGGTGATACTACCTTTTCGGCAGTCTAGGATAGCATTGTTCTGGATTAACCAGTCCATGCCTAAGACGACGTCAAAATTTGGCATTGGGAGTACCAAAAATCACGCTCTTAGCTCTCTACTACAAACGACTATCGAGCATGTTTCAATAATGTTGGTAACTGGAACAATACCTCCTCCGGTAAAAATTTTCCAGCACTTAGGTAGTGGGGAAGTGACTAGTTTGTGTATGGCTACGAAACTACTAAATATGAATGACAGGGTAGCGCCAGAATCAAATAATATGGTTGCAGGTAATGATGCAACTAAAATGGTACCTGCGATGGTTTCTCCTTCGGGTTCTTCGGCAACTGCAGCTAAAGCAAAGGCTTGCCCATGCCTTTGTCCTCCGGATTGCTGTCTGGCTTTGAACTGGCTCTCCTGAGTGGCCAGGGGTGCTCCCTTCTGATATCCTCCTGATGTGGAGGGTAGCATCTTTTGGACAGGTGTTCCTGATTTCTGCCCGTTCTGAGGTACTGCATCTCTACGTTGCGGGCAGTCCCTAGCCATATGTTGGCTAGCTCCACATACTAGGCAGAGTCCTTTCTTCTTTCTGCAGTCATTGGCAAAATGCCCCTTCTTGCCACAATAGTGACAAGTCGGGAGCTCCTTCTTCTGGTAGGGCCCCGTCGTCTGCTGCGTCTGATTTTGTGGACGACGGATAGGGCCTCCTGCTCCTTGCTGGTTTTTGGCCGGGAAGGTTGGATTAGAGCGTCTCGCTCCTCGGCCAATAGCTTCTTGTACCCTCGCTTCTGTAAGAACCTCCTCGTAGGAGATCCTTGACTGCGTTGTCGTATACCTCTGGAGCTCGCAGGTGAGGCCGTAGTGGAATCTTTTGGCCTTCTCCAGCTCATTCGATATCAAGATGGTACCGAATCGACTTAGTCTGCTGAACTCCGCGTCGTAGGCATCAACAGTCATGTTCCCTTGTTCCAGGTGCAGGAACTGGGAGTATAGGGCATTTTGGACTGTTGCAGGGAAGTACTTAGCATTGAAGTGCTCCAAGAATTGTTTCCAAGTTTGATCTTTGCCGATGCTACGCTCTATGGATTTCCACCAGTGATGGGCATTGCCTAAGAGTTGAGCTCTTACGGCGGTCATCCACAGGTCGGGGGTAAGTTGCGAGCCTTCCAGCAGCATTTCTGTATTGGAGATCCAATCTGAGATCTCCTTTGGGATTTTGCTGCCTTTAAAGGTTCTCGGGCTCATTTGTCGGAAGCCTCGGACTGTGCCCACTGGTTGGACAGGTGCTGGTGTCGGGGCAGTCATTCTTTCCAAGGCCGTCATCAAAGTCTGTCTCAAGGCCTCAGTCTGTTGCCACTGAGACTGTCTCAGGGCTTCAGTCTGTTGCCATTGAGTTTGCAACATGGCCTGGAGGAGCTGGAACATTTGAGTTTGTCCCTCAAGCTGAGGCATTTGGGCAGAGAAGGCGGGAGGTGGAGGCAGTAGTGTCTCCGCCTGCGGTATTGGGGCCTGGAAGGTTTGCCCTTCATGCTGGGTTGGTGTTCCTGTCTGGACAGGATTCTGATGGATGTACGAGGTTGGCGGGTAGACCAACATCCTTCTAGGGGATTGGTCTCTCGGGGTGGACGGGGTTCCTTGGACATCGGGAGAGGGGTCTGTTGCTTGGTCAGCCCCATCAATCGCATGTCCTCCGGGTATGTCCATATTTCTGAAGAAAATAGAATAATTAGAAAAGCACAAGGAATTAATAATTGATAATCAAGCAGGATGCAAAATTTTTGATGAAGTTAGTGTGGATGAGACCTAGTATTTCTATCATATTGCAGGCTTGCTGGGTATGTCATCATACCACTAGCAATAAACTAGACCTGCATGGGCCACCACTAAAACCATGTCACGCCCCAGTCCCAAAAATGTAAGAAACTAGGCCACGTGGCATTGGCCAGCTGACACGTCACTAAGGGTTTAATCCATTTTTATGGACCCAAAGGAACGTGCTACGCTGTCCTAAAATACTACAAGTCTAATACATGCAAATCTATCTCATCCATAGAAAATGTCAGGAAATAGTGCTGAATATATATAATGCTGAGTCTGAAAATGTCATATTACACATCTTGTGGGAACAACCCACTACAAAAGATAATAATAGCAGAAAATAGGATAGACTAAAGTATCGTCTATCTAAGGAAAATAGCACCATCTCCAGGTGAACCCGCTTCTAGGATCAGGTAGATTCTGATGGTGTCTCTTCTAGTTCTTCCTCTGTGGCATGCCTAGTCTCCTGTCCTGGACCATACACCGTGGGGTAGTAGGCCTCGTCTAAATCTGGAAGGAAACCAGGTCCTCAGTGGGACATAACAAGATACAGGAAAATAACATGCCAAGTATGTAATTACTGAATAAATAAATAAATAAATACAGGGTGCTAACCATCTATGTGAATGCAAGTAAAGACCTCGCAGTACGCATGGGAAAGTGTAGGCCAGACATATGCTGACTTAATTCACCAATCGTGTCGACTGGCTAGTATATGTGTCATATGCCCCCAGACGCATGTGCACTCTGCAATCGTCCATCTCCGAGGAGTATGGAACGAAGGTAAAACATACAAGGAGGGGGTGTCCCATACGACTACTAGTTATCTTTCCCGCCCAATGTAACTAATGCCAAGTCATAATTATTCCTGAGTTCTCCTGATTTTAAGCTAAGCCGTGATGCACGTCACACGTACTGGTAGCTAATCAAATACGCAGCTCGCATTCCAATATGTATTGCAATCATGTTGCGTGTTCCCGTGACAGGGTCTAGGAGGATATTAGGATACCCTCTCAGTTGTTGGTAAGTCTGTAAAAGACTAAATTTATTTATACTACGTGTCAACGTATCAGTTGACTGTACCTGAGGCAATCTCAGGTACTCACAGTCATATGAAATTCAGGAGAAAATAGCATATAACAGCATTTGAATTTAAACAGTAACTTGACAAGGTATACTTGCCTACTTCCTGATTGTGTTGGAAACCTGGTCTCACAGTCAGTTCTGAGGGTTCTGGTGATAGGGGGTCACTGACTGTGCTGGAGATGTTTTCTGTTTAAGACGTATAGGTCTCGTAAATATAATTTAAATAAAGGCACAATAATATAGTATATATATATACTTATGTAAATATTTACACATAAGCCAATATATATATATATATATAGGGTTCATATATAT
>JAYESA010000002.1:152180867-152337758 GCA_036927795.1 Iris macrosiphon | reverse complement strand
CAAATTTTCTGCAGCCAATACCCCTTGCACTTTAGTGCAACCTAAGCGAATAGAGGTGTTGTATGAGAATTTGGCAATTACACATCGCCAATAGTTCATCCAACCCCTATTGCATGGACTGCTCCTGGCTGCAGAAGAAATTGGCTTCAAAGGATTTGAATTCTAAGAAGTATAATAGTTTTATACTGAAGAGCTTATCTTTCCAAAGGTTAAAAAATTGGAGGAGACAACAATTTATGATGCTTAAAAGTCATATAGAAATATATATTTTCTAGTGGGACAAAATCCATTAACTGTTGATCATGATAAGAATCTGTCCAAGATTGATTCTGGAAGACCTAACATCCTGTTTGTGTCAAAGGGTTGTCAAGTCAGATTAAGGGATTACTATTACTGTTACTGCTAGTTTTATTCATTGGACTGGCATTTCTATGCTTGGACTTAAAAATAACAGAAGGGAAGTTACTGATTGGAGGCGGCTGCCATAGAAGACGACCTGTATGTAGAGCTCTGGGAACTCCCCAACAGTGCCGATGATGTCCCCCTGGACTAGAGCATAAAAAAAACCAGACAGCTTGATTGCAACCAGGTGACACCATATGCACCGTAAAGCCCCGCCCTCCCCAAATTTCATCCCTTAAACAATTCCGAATATCCTTCTTTTCCCTCGCAAAACCCTACCAGCCACACTTATACCTTGGACCTTCATTTTCCACCTTTACACCCTCCATATCATTCCAAAGGATCCAAAACCCTCTCTTTCACTGTTGTCCATAATTGAAAATCATCAAAAAAAACCTAAATTCAAAATTTCCCACCATTACATAAAAACCCCCAAATCTTTGACACTTTTTCATCCAAAACTGATCATCATGACATCATCATCCCCTTCCCCGATAATCAAGATTCAATCATTTAAGTAAAGGTGTTGATCATTCAGATGGACATGAAGTCTCCCGAAGCGAACAAAGGTCAACCTAGAACAAGATTTGGCTTATTAGAATATGTGGGCCTATTTTACAATCCTCAAGTGCAAAACCTAGCTTTGCTCTTGATTCGATTGCGATTATTGTGATCTTTTAGGGGTTTTACTATTGGAGTTGTTAATATTTTTTTATCTCTACTTTATTTGCGTCTATCTCATTGTTTGTCATTGCATAAACCCATCTAGGTTTCCCTTTAGTTATTATCACGCATTAATTTCCCACAAAACTTCATTATTATATAGGATTATCATATTCATTATATCTTTTCTCTTAGGATAATTTGATATCTAATGTTACCCTTCAGGTTCCAACTAGCTTTCCACTTCAAATCCATTACTTTTTTTATGAGATTTCCTGATCAAACTAATCTAACATTCGTGTGTACATTATAGAATGTTTCCGAATCTTGATCACCAAACTGGTATATATGAGTAATTCTCACAGTATCTGGACTTGCTATGGAGTTGCCAAGATATACCAGCAAATTCCAAATTACTGATAACTTACTACTAGAGTTGCTGAACTTCCCATAAATCCATATAAGTTCCATGTAAACAGAACCCACTGTAGTAGGTGGAGTTTTGCTTGGGCTTAGTGCTAACTGCTGATTCTTAAGTAGGAAGAATTGATTGGCCAAAGGATCCCATTCAAAGGTTAGCATGTGTTCCAATATGCTTTTCAGGCATACTATGCCCATACCTAAGGAGAAGATGAAAAAATACAGCATTCATGATATGACAGATGAAAAAAGTCAACTTCCTATGACTTGAAGGATGCCTGAGCGAATGAACAAATGTTAGTTTGACACTGATGAAGTATATTCAAATATTACATTGTCAACTGTGCTCTACAGAAAAAGAAAAGGAAAGAGATACACCAAGTTGAAACAAATGTCAAGGAATTAAGCTTTATTAGCCATACCGTGAAATAACAAAAGAGAGTAAGTGATCAAATATTAAACAAAATAAACTTAAACTTTAGAGAATCATTTGGTTTTTTTGCCAAGGAGTTAAATTATTGAAGTAATTTACTTATTAAGAAGATCAATGGAAAACTTTAGAGAGAGAAATTTACATTGGTTTTTATTGACACAAAGAAAGCTTATGATAGAGTTCCTAGGGAGATGATAGGTAGGCTTTAACGAAAAAACAAGTTCCTAGTAGCTTTGAGATCATTAAGGATATGTATGAAGCTACGACGTCCGTACGAGTCATTGGAAGAGACATCAAATCATTTCCTAAAAAGTTGGAGGTGGGCAATTAAGGACAAGATGAGAAAATATTGTGGTTTGGAGACATGTGCAACATAAACTAATAGATGCTCTGGTGATGAGGAACTATGAGAGAGTCATTAAAGAATATGTTAGGACTAGAAGTAGGCCTAAACTAAAATGGATTGAAGTTTTAAAGAATGGTTTGGATTCAAACAGCCAACCCAAAACTTTGGAATAGAGGCTTTGTTGTTGTAACCGTGCTCAATAGAACTTACGCAAGCAACCAAATTCTATAATCACCATAATTGTAAGTTGTAACACAACTTTGAGTTGGATAGTTTAAAACCTAGTTTATACTTAGAGATCTAATTTAACAAAAGCTTACAAGATTGGAGTAAACAACCCATTATGAATATGTTGTATTCTTAGATTCAAAAGTCATGACTGCCTCACAGCACTCTTATTGAGAATCAGCTCTATTCGATTTGTCTTCTAAAAATCTCAGTAAAAGAGTTTGACTGCGTCGCCCAAAAAAACCTGGTTGTAGTCTAGATTGAACACCTTTTTATTTAAAGCCTGTCCATTATTAGCAAGAAGATGAATTTTACATAAACAAGCAAGGGTGCTAGACAATCTACTAAAATTCTTCAATCTTGAGACGTCGAGATTCCATGCTTGATGATGACGATGATGGAGGGTCTTGCGGCATCCCAGCCATTGAGGGTCTTGCGGCATCCCAGCCATTAGACATGAGAAGATTGAAAGGTTCTGCATATTATTTCTGTTCTGGAAGAAGAGGGGTTTCCCCTAGGAAGTACGGACAGTGCCGCCACTGTCTCATGGTTGTTCCACACTGTAGTGTCCCGCTCCTAGCGGTACACTATATAAGGCTTGTGGCTCGATTGATTCAGTCAAAATTGAGTATGGAAAAACTTTACGGCGGAATCGATCACGGACAATGCAATGAACATTTCCAATTGATGGATCGGCTTCTGTTGGAATGAGTCCAGTAGCTTTCGTTGGATTTTTTGTTGGCTTTTTTGGATTTTCGCTGATTGGTTTTGATGAATGCGTTTTCGTGATTGGTTTTCGATGATTGATTGTTTAACCCATTGAGAGAAATGAAGACGATAATCTAACCAAATGTTGGTGCCAATGCAAATAGACGCGTGACCGGAGCCTGAGCGAACAAGCATCTTTTCTCTCTCGGCATTCTCTATTTGGTGAGCGGTTCTGTCCCTTCTTCTCTACTCCTTAATGTCAATAATCAATAATGTTCTCTTGTAACCTTGCTAAGTCCAATGATCGATAAAGCCACTAATGCCACAAGTTTCATACCACTATTATAAATCAATGGAATTGCATTGATAAGAGGAAAGTTCAATTATGTAACACAAGAAATGATATAATCATTGTGTCGTGGTTTGGTGCCATGACTTAGCGGTAAATTGGAGTCTACGGACTACCAATCGAATCAAATGAATAAGTATGCTGAAACGAGAATGGAAAAATATACATTGTTGCTCTGAATGTTTCAATACCTTACACTGCTATTTATGCTTATCATATAGTCATAGATGTATTGTATAGTCATGGACAACTTGTGCACAAGGTAGTAAATTTTTTCGAACGGAACATGGGGCACTGTGGACCGTTCGGTCCGGAAAAAATAGTAACGCTTTGGTAGCATCGGGTATAAGCGAGACATTCATTGAAGCTTGCTACCTGCTATGAATGGCGCATCCCACGCCCATAGAAGTCCTATAAGGCATGTCCATAGTGGTGCTACACCACAAATGACCCAGTGAGAATGAGTTGCATACTAATAATGTCTTATACAGGGGCGGTAAGAACAATCCTGTAAATTATACGGGAACGGCCATTGGCCGGGATAAGGATTCCATATGTATATATTTCACTGCATGAACTGTTGCCTATTGTAATGTTGCATTTATAATGTTGCCTATTTAACTGCTGCCTTAATTAATAAGTGTTGGTTTAGGTGAGTCGACCAGTCCTGCTCACCAATACAAGTTAAGTACTGACCCACGTCTCTGTGGGCAAACCAGGTGACCGAGATATCGGGGGCGCTCAAGAAAATTAAAGATTTTATTGCAGTCTTTTCAAGCTTCTTCCTATTTCCAAAGTATTTCAAAGATTTCTAGTAGCTGCTTTCAAGTTTCCAATAAATAATAAAGGGGCATAATATATGGGATAAGAACATTATTTCATGTCAGCCTATCAGTCTTTCTTTTATGCAAAGCTATGATAGCCGTTCAGACATTTCCATTTCGGTGCTGAGAAAATTGTACTTTGTTGCAATGAATCGATAAAAGAATTATTTTCTTCCTATATCAAATGTGTGTTTTATAATCTGCTGATGTGTTGTGGAACTGTTTACAAAAGATATTTGACACATGTGCACGTTCTTGCCTTGTACAAGTGCAACCCCAAACTTATACGACATCACGTCCAGCAAGGACGATCGGTTCTGCGGACCCGAATGCGAGGACGAATCGGTCATGCGGAACTGGGACGTGACACACGACACAATCCCTCCAAAATACTCTAAGATAAGCCAAAATCGATGTCGTGTCTGTATATGTATTGACTCCCCTCCCCCTTAGTTATTATAGTTACTAAAATACCCTTATCAACAAATGCATCAACAATTTAAAAAAAATTAATCATCAGCTCAACAAATACATCACGAACGGTTTATCTTATCAATAATGAGTATTAAAGTATGAGAAAGCAAGAAGAGACAGGACGCACTTGGACAAAATCATGAAACTACGGACGAGAATGTTGAAAGCAAGAAAAATGTAAAAAAAAATCATGTTATTTTATAAGACAAATAAAGGACATTTATGAATTTTTAAACAAAACCCCTTGCTTAACGTCGATAACCCTCCAATTTGGAGGTTAAAAAATTTACAAAAGAAGGCTAAACAACACTCCCACTTAACCCTGTATTACTCCCCCTCCCAAATCTCCACTCTCAAATCAAGCAAAGTTTTTTTTTCCCTCACTTAACTCTCTAAACCCTCATCCAAGTAGACCCTACGATAAGCCAAAATCGATATCGTGTTTGTATAGCGACTCCCTCTTAACATTGCGGGTTCCACTCAGTGTTCTAAAAAGCGGCCTAGGCGGCGCCTAGGCGCTAGGCGGCCGCCCACCGCACCGAATTCGGACAATTCGGCCTCCTAGGCGCCTGTTCGGGCCTAGGCGGCCCTAGGCGGCCAGTTCGGCCTAGGCGGCCAGTTCGGCCAGTTCGGCCGAATCAAAATTTTAAAAATTCAAATTTTGAAATTATGAAATTTGAAATTTCAGATTTGAAATTTCAAAAAAAATTCAAATTTCAAAAAAATTTAAAAGAAATGCAAAAAAAATTCAAAATATCAGGAAAAAAATCAAAATATTAAAAAAAATTCAAATTTTTTAAAAAAATTTAAAACTAAAAATTCAAACTTTCAAAAAAAAAAAAATTTCCCTGTTCGGCCGCCTAGGCGGCCTAGGCGCTAGGCGGACCTTCGGCGCACCGATTCCGCCTAGCGCAATTTATAACATTGGTTCCACTAACAACACATTGAGCAATCTCTACTCCAAAATAAAGTTTTTTTTCTTCCCACCACCCAACGGACAGAGCAGAAAAGAAGTGCTTTCCAAGGGCTCTTGATAAAGGCACTACAAAATTCACTCGGGATAGCCCAAATTTTCACCATTGATAATTACAAATTTGTCACTCCCAAAAATTACTCACCGGGTTGCCCACTTCCATTTGATTTTTTTTATAATCAAGACTGTCAAAATTTTGACAGTCCTACCAATTGTAAGGACTGTCAAAATTTTGACAGTCCTACCAATTGGTAGGATTGTCAAAATTTTGACAGTCCTAAATATATATGTTGATTGGAAGGACTGTCAAAATTTTGACAGTCCTCCACGACGCTGGAGTTGGTTGGAGTTGAGGACCGGGGGGGTAGCGGCGGAGGAAGGAGGGGAGGGACGAGCGGCAGACGCTCGCGCATGACCTCGACGGTGACGGGGAGCTCCAGGCCGTCGAGCATGTCGGAGAGGATGTCGAGGCCGCGGAGGAAGTCGTAGACGCGGGAGCGGGTCTCGGCGGAGTCACGCTTGAGCTGGGCGAGGGTGGGACGGGGGTAGAGGGAGGTGGGGGGTGGGTTCGGGTAGTGGATCTTGCACGGAGGCCGAAAGGGGGACGAGGCGGAGGAGCGGGAGGGGAAGGCGGCGGCGGGAGGCGGGAGAGGAGACGGAGGCAGGAGACGGCGGTGGAGGACGGGGGAGGAGGCTGTTGTTGTGCGCGGGGACGCCGGCGGACGGTGGGCGCGGGGGGGGGGGGGGGGGGGGGGGGGGAGAGCAGGAGGAGGGAGGTGAAGAGGATGAAATGCCCTAGTAAAATTTGGGCTAGCCTTAGTAAAATTTCTTTATAACTGGGGTACCCCAATACTGGACTAGCCTGAGTGTACTTTATAGCGCCTTTATCACAAACCTTTCCAAGCTAAGAAGCGCAGGACAGTCCAACGATGGCGTGGCGTGTCAAAAATCAAGATTCATGGATGACTATTGGTACTAAAATAATGAAATAACAGGAAAACCGAGAGTACCGACCGGAGGCGGCCGTGCCGGAGAATACGGCCTGCATGTAGCGCTCTGGGAGCTCGCCGGCGGCGCCGATGACGCCTCCCTGGACCAGAGCATCAGCGATTCCCGACAGTGCCACGGCAGCAACAGTGACGTCATAGGCGCCGTAGATCCCCGTCCTCCCCTTGACGAACAGCGCGTCCATTATAGGCACGACGAGGAGGGAGGCGACGAACAGGGAGAGGCCCGCGTTGATCCGCACCGACGCGGCGGAGCGGTGGGCCCCGTAGCCGACAACGACGACGACGAGGACGAGGAGGCCGGCGAGCATGTAGGCTACGGAGAAGACGCGGTCGACGGGGGCGGCCGGGTAGAGGTAGGAGAAGTAGTCGACGGCGGTGATGAAGGCGTTCCACGGGAGGAGGAACCCCGCGCCGAGGAGGAAGTAAATCAGGTACGCCACGTGGAAGGAGTCTTCCGGCGGCGGCGAAGGCGGCGAAGGCGGCGGGGGAGGACGACGAGGGGCCTCGTCGGCGTCGACGACGACGGCGAGGAGGCTCCGGCGCTGGTCGGCGTCTTCTCCGTCGACGCCCATGATTTTGGTTTCGTCTTCCTCCTGGTTTCTCGGAATTGAATCTGTGGATTGGGGAATCTACGAAAGCATTGATCTACGAGGAGAGAGAGAGAGAGAGAGAGAGAGAGAAAGTGAATTGGAGCATGTTAGGCAACGGAGGGCTAGGTTTGGGTGGGGTCCACCAGACGGCGAAGGCATGAGCCGCATGCGGAATTATTAGTCTTAATTAAGACTTTTTATAAAGACACTACAAAATTTATTTATTTTGTTGGCCTTCCATAAAAGCACCGCAAAAAATACTCAGAACAGACCAAAATTTTACCCTTAATAATTATAATTTATCACTTCTAAAAGTTGCTTAAGACTGTCTATACCAACATATATAAGATACAACCATTTGGTCAAGTCCCAAAATATAAGAAAAATCTAAAATCTGGTTCCATCATTCTCTCAAGTTCCAAAAAACTAAATCTAAATAGGAATTGGATTGTTGTGATCCCAAGTTGAAGAAAATTCAAACTTGGAAGAAAATTATTTCTTAAATTCGGTATATTTTCGATAACATACGATGAATTAGTTTCTCAAGCATTCGATTATTACCTTATTCTTCATATTTATTCGACCATTGTAGGAGTCATGTACGAAATTATCTTCTACGAAAAAAATCGGATCATGCAATCCATCCATTAAATCTTTACTCCGCTTCTTCCGAAGAACACGCCGCTTGTTCCGAAGCACCTTCGGTACGCGAAATGATAACCATATTTCGACGTTGATCGTGTTAGGACTATATAAATTATGGCACTCCTATATAAATATAGGACTGTCATAATCTATACAGTCCTTTATACTGAGTGGACTGCCATAATTAGTACATTCATAATTTGAACAGTCATATTATCTTCAGGACTGTAGAACTATTGACAGTCCATTCAGTACATAGGTCTGTAGAAATTATGGCAGTCCTAATTTGGACAGCCAATAATTTACAAGTTATTAATTATTAATTTATTTTATATTGGTTATAGGACCTACATTGTACAGATGTGGTGGTACATCCTGCTATTGTGTTTGATGTGGAGAATGTATTCTCAACGGATATTCGCTTTGCATCTCATGAAGAAGCATTAAATTGGTGTAGAGTTGGAAGACAACATAACATAGTCATTGTCATTGAAAGATCGATCAGATCTCGGTCGGACAAGAAATATTTAGAGCTGGGTTGTGAAAGAAGCGGTATATTTAGACATCATGGGGAAGAAAAATTTAGTTGTTGACAAAAAAGTCCCTAAGAAAAACGCCGGGACGAAAAAATATTGTTGTCTATTTAAGGTATTGATTATAAATGTAGAAGATGTGAAGTAGATAGTCGAAGTCAAGAATGGAAAACACAATTATCTTAGTGCAAAGACAATTACGGGTCATGCCTACGTGGCACAGTTGAACAAGAATGAGAGAAAGTTGGTTGAAGAATTATCTATTTTCGGAGTTGCACCCAAACAAATTTTTTCTGCCGTGCGACAAAAAGAAGAGAACAAGTCAACCATGAGGACGATCTACAATACTTTAACGAGAGCGAAATATAATAGTATAAAAGTAAGAATGACGACGCAACAAGTATTGAAGTTGCTTGGCGAGCATCACTATATGGAGTACCATAGAAGACATCCAGAAAATAATGAACTCCTTTCATTATTTTGGGCTCATCCTGATTGCACACACTTGGCCAGGTCCTTCGCAGACGTATTGGCCCTTGATTGTACATATAAGACTAACAAGTTCAAGATGCCTCTTTTTCACATTGTCTGGTTTATATCTATGAAAAAAATATTTTCAGTCGCTTTTTGTTTTATGAAGAATGAGACAGTTGAGGATTACACATGAGCGTTGAGAAAACTACAATCCCTTTACACATGATACAAATAGTCCTCTATTTTTGTTACCGACAGAGAATATGCCCTAATAAATGCTATAGATATCGTATTTCCTCACAGGCATAGACTACTAAGCTCTTGGCATATAAATTAGAATATCCAAGCTCAATGCAAGAGCAAATTTAAAAATATGGATGGTAAAATTTAAAATCGTCATACAAGACTGTCATAATCTATACAGTCCTTTATACTGAGTGGACTGCCATAATTAGTACATTCATAATTTGAACAGTCATATTATCTTCAGGACTGTAGAACTATTGACAGTCCATTCAGTACATAGGTCTGTAGAAATTATGGCAGTCCTAATTTGGACAGCCAATAATTTACAAGTTATTAATTATTAATTTATTTTATATTGGTTATAGGACCTACATTGTACAGATGTGGTGGTACATCCTGCTATTGTGTTTGATGTGGAGAATGTATTCTCAACGGATATTCGCTTTGCATCTCATGAAGAAGCATTAAATTGGTGTAGAGTTGGAAGACAACATAACATAGTCATTGTCATTGAAAGATCGATCAGATCTCGGTCGGACAAGAAATATTTAGAGCTGGGTTGTGAAAGAAGCGGTATATTTAGACATCATGGGGAAGAAAAATTTAGTTGTTGACAAAAAAGTCCCTAAGAAAAACGCCGGGACGAAAAAATATTGTTGTCTATTTAAGGTATTGATTATAAATGTAGAAGATGTGAAGTAGATAGTCGAAGTCAAGAATGGAAAACACAATTATCTTAGTGCAAAGACAATTACGGGTCATGCCTACGTGGCACAGTTGAACAAGAATGAGAGAAAGTTGGTTGAAGAATTATCTATTTTCGGAGTTGCACCCAAACAAATTTTTTCTGCCGTACGACAAAAAGAAGAGAACAAGTCAACCATGAGGACGATCTACAATACTTTAACGAGAGCGAAATATAATAGTATAAAAGTAAGAATGACGACGCAACAAGTATTGAAGTTGCTTGGCGAGCATCACTATATGGAGTACCATAGAAGACATCCAGAAAATAATGAACTCCTTTCATTATTTTGGGCTCATCCTGATTGCACACACTTGGCCAGGTCCTTCGCAGACGTATTGGCCCTTGATTGTACATATAAGACTAACAAGTTCAAGATGCCTCTTTTTCACATTGTCTGGTTTATATCTATGAAAAAAATATTTTCAGTCGCTTTTTGTTTTATGAAGAATGAGACAGTTGAGGATTACACATGAGCGTTGAAAAAACTACAATCCCTTTACACATGATACAAATAGTCCTCTATTTTTGTTACCGACAGAGAATATGCCCTAATAAATGCTATAGATATCGTATTTCCTCACAGGCATAGACTACTAAGCTCTTGGCATATAAATTAGAATATCCAAGCTCAATGCAAGAGCAAATTTAAAAATATGGATGGTAAAATTGACATGCTTCGTTTCGAGGAATTCTACAACGACTAAAATCTTGTATGACGAGCAAGTACCAAAGACAGCTACGACAAAATATGGTAAATGTTCAAACAGAAGTGGGAGACGAGTAACCCGACATACATTTCTTATATCAAAAATACTTGGATAAAACCACATAAAGAATATTTTGTCATAGCATGGACGAACATGGTGAAGCATTATGGCACAATAACTACCAACCGGGTCGAAGGATCACACCCAAGTTTGAAAAGCCAAATACGGTCATCGGTTAGTAATTTTGTCTCTGTTTGGCAATCGATTCACTTGATGACTATTTCAACGGTGAATGAGATTGTAGCATCATTTGAGATGAGCCTCAATATTGCAAAGCATGAATATAAGCATGAACACATCTTGGATGCTTTAATCCATATAATATCTCACAAGGCATTGGACTTATTGTTTGAGGAGATTAGTAGGTAGAAGTTCGTTGGTTTTGATCCCGAGGTTTGCGGTTGTTTTGTCACACCCAGTCCCAAAATACGTAGGACTAGAAATACGTAAGCATGCCAACTATATGTTTATGACAACTCTAATATATGGAACCCATAACACATATGTACGCTGTATTTTGAATAATAATTCATAAGTGGTATATAATGTCACAGGCAATACTAATCTCATCCACAAAACCAAATATAAATAAATAACCAAATATGACAATGAACCAAGTATGAAATAGTCAAAAAGACCAATGGTTGGGATGAGACAAATTCACTACCAGCTAGAATATAAAAGAAAATATAATGAGTACACCATCTAATGATAAGAGAGGCTCGAAGGAAAGACCTCCTCGAAAGAGAAATAAGTAGCAAGTCCTGATCCGTGCTCCTACAAATAGTCATGATCGTCTATACCTGAAAAGGGACCAGGTCCTCAGAGGGACGTAACAAGATACATAAAAGCATGTCACAATAAACTGCAATAAATATCCAACAAGGTTTCTAACCATTCTAAGTGATATATAGTTTAAGAACTAGTTTCTCGCGTATGGACTATCTGGCTAAAATAATGGGATGGACATAGTTTTCTCGAAAATCCAGGGGCCTCGTGCATAACGTATTTCGATCGTCATAGGCCTGCAGTATATATAAGGGTCATAACGTCTTGCGTCTCCGGCGGAGCTTACGGATAAATAAGAAAAAGTGTAAAGGAGCCACATACGCTTACTCATTGTTCTCCCCACCCAATGCTACTAATATGTCAAATCCATAAAACTCTACACCTCTAATAACTTCTAAGTCTGCTAAAATAATATATCTCTATTAGCAGTTATTCCTATCGCACGTCCCATACATAATGATGATCAGTCAATACGCAAGTCCGTGATCTATATGAGACTCACAACTCGTGTAACACATGTGTCATGGCCAAATGAAACATAACGATGCCTCAAAGTCATGGGGTAGTCTCTTAATGCTAAATCAATATGCATAATATAAATAAATGGACAATTAATGACGCATCTCGTCATTGCACCCAAGTCTTCTTGGACGCACAGTTTAATAATATAAAATAATAAGAAAATAAATAACAGAAATGAAACATGCATAAATAAATATAAATAACCAGTAATCGTGGCAAGTTATACTTGCCTAGCAAGTAATCAGTGTAGTATAGACGTCTAGACGACAAGCACAAGAAACTGAAAAGTAGGGACCCTGAATGAACGTCTGCGGATGCTGAAATAAATATCACCAACGTCTCCAATATCAGTGAGATAGTAAAAAAATACTACCCTTTTGTCTATTTTGGACACAGGGGTTAAAATGATCATTTTGGGTCAGCGATGTCCACATATGGACCATTTTGCATGAGGTGGTCCCGTTTGGCGGGGCGCACTCCGTATCACAAAATTTTGGATTTTGAAAATACTATTTTTGTCATTTTTGAAACAGAATAGTTTGACAAATAATGCAAACTAAGAAAAACTAACATAAGAGAAATAATCTTGGTTATGTTGTGAATAAGTCCTTTTAAATAGATTTTGAAAATATTTAATGAGTTGGTAGAAAACTGGGCATGAACATGGGTACTTGGACTAATTTTATGAACTATTTTGAAACAGTTTTTCGTCAACTTTGAGTCGACTTTACAATCAATCCAGGGATCCAAAAATTATTATATTTGAACGAGTTCCTAGAGAGTCATGTTGTGAGCGTGTACAAGAAATCGTTCATTTAAGAAATCGTTCATAAAATGAATGAGATGTGAGGAAGATATCGTACCTAGCAGTCGGGTTGGTGGAGTAGTGCATTGTCCAGCGCGGGGGCGGAGTCGACAGTCGGCCGACGGTCAGCGTGGTTCCGACGGTGGCACAATGGTCAGTTGGTAAGGCAGGTGGCCGAGGGGGTGCTGTGGATTAGAGAGTCCTCTGGATTCCATAGAATCGAACTCGAGATGGGGTACGATGGTAGAAAGGAAAATTTAGGTATATATATGTGTGTGTGTGTGTGAGGAGGGATCAAGATCCCCCCATTTTTGCATCCTCCAAGCATCCCCCTACTCACACCGTTGGATGGTGATTCAAGTCATCTAATCTTAACCGTTGATTTATCAGTGGCTAAAATTAGATGACTTAAAGCACATCCAACGGGTGCGAATAAGGGGATATCTGGAGATGCAAAAAGTGTAAGTATGTCTATCCTTCCTCATATATATATATATATATATATATATATATATATATCCTACACTACTCCTATACTACTCATCCCCCCATCCGTGCAAGAGCCAAGCCCGCACATCCCCCCCCCCCCCAATGCACTGGTGGTGCTACCACTGCACCACACACCTAAGTGCTTTATATATATATATATATATATATATATATATATATATATATATATATATATATATATATATATATTAAGTTGAATAAAAATAGTTCTATGAAATACTCCTAAATAAATATTTATACAAATAAATAAATTAAGAGTTTTATTTCCAATTAACTAAGAAATAACCTAAAAAAATTCAATAATTAAAAAAATAAAAATAAAATACTTAAAAGTGTAATTTAAAATTATGGGGTTTATATTCTACCCAACTTAAAAGAATTTTGTCCTCGAAATTAAAGATAACCCACAATTTAAGAAAAAGAGAATGCCATGTGGCAGAAAGGTGTCAAGTACGAGATATCATACCTCAACTCGGAAAGGTGAGACAAAAATAATTGCATTAATTCTAAGGATGTCACCTTCAAGATATATAATTTTTTTAACTAAATTAAATCATAATCATTCTTCTAAAAAAATTTAAAATTAAAATGACTTAAATCTCTCAATCTTATCTTACTTGATTACCTTTTTAGCCATAATCTAAGATTTTTACCTTCATATAAAATTTTAGCTCAAGTTGACAATGCAACTTCTACCCAACTTAAAATTTATCGATCTGTCACACAAGACTATATTTTTAAGGAAAACTTCCTCAAATTATTTAATAGTGTGCATCAATCCTCAAAATTATATCATATGTGATACACTTTTAATCACAAAAGATAATGACCTAGTAATATGATTTACCTATGGGGTATGTACCTAGTACTATCCATATGTCAAACTACCATCAAGCACGAGCGTTCGTATTTCTAAAATAGGGAAAGACAGAAAACAATAATAATAAGTTCAAGAAAGACGTGATCGAATACAAATACGGGGTTCAAAGGCGATTACAGAATTCAAAAGAGAGTTGTCAAGGCAGTGGTGAATTGAGATCATATTTTCATCTATTCCTATTCGTAGGCTCGCATCGGTATAGTTACGTAACCGATACGATATTCTTTAACTTGTCTAGAAGGCAAGTATATTCGTCTAATAAGCTAAGGCTACTATATCTCAATCTACATAAAATAGTCATACGAAGAGCGAACTAAGTACACTAAGGTTGATCAGACCATAATATACCGATTCTAATTAGACAATGTATTAGTGGGAATCCCCAGTAACACATATGTCATGAACAAGCTCAATAAAAGAATAAGCTTGCAAAACTAGGCTATAATAGCAGCATAAGTCAATATAGTCCAAAAATATAAGTACGTGAGATTATGATGAATGTAAGTATAAATAGTTTAAGTTTTTCAAGAATATAAGACTCGTCCGATGTTTGTACCTCTACAATTGTCATACTAACTTCTTGTCTAAGTCTATGGTTGACCAATTAGGGTTCGGACATGTAGAATTATGCAGTCTTGGCAAACACTATCTTCTTACGCTAGCATATATTCAGGTGTCGTTCAATTATGCCCCATTAGTTTATTTTAACGACTATGGGATTCCATGTTGCAAGACATGCTACCCAACTTACAAAATTCAACTAGTATTGTAATTGCCTTATTAAGATTCTATAAAATAGCCTTATTCTTGTAAATAAAATAGAAACTCTCGTTAAGGTATACAAGGAAAGGATCTTTGTACTATTAGGGTATTCTAGTGCATTATAAAACTTCTTAGGTAATGGTCATCCCTAAAGTCTTAATTATAGTGCTTATAGAACAAAATGTGTTAATATTAAGAATGAAGAAGTTTTTGGCTCTCAATGTGAGAGAGAATATAATTTGTATTGAGATATAGGGATAAGGATTACATGATTTGAAACTAAAGGATAATTACCAAATCATAATCTAAACTAAATGAATAACTCAACCTATCAAGTTCTAAAAACTAACCATAAATCAGAATTTAAAACTAACAAGCTATAATCCTGACGTAATAAAGGAATTATTTGTCCAACAATTAGAAGGTAAAGTGGCACGATATGATTTCCATTATTGTTTAAGGTCAACGGTTATGGAACGAGATTACGAGATTCACGTAGAAGAATAATGAGTAAACCTCAATAAAGGAACAAAATAATTTGAAGGAGAAGATATTCTAATAGTATTGGATTCAGTGAACGTGACACGATTTAAAGACGAATGAAAGTTTTGTCATCGCACAAAATAGCGAGCATCAAAATTTATGGTTACAGAAAAACAAGATGTAAAAGTAAATAGAGACTCTTGATGATAATATTGTTTTATAAGAGGAGGTAGTAGGCTAGTTCCCGAGGTCAGAGGATGATCGAGAAAAATAATCTATTCAATTGCTAGGTTCCATTGATTATAGAATAATGATGATAGGGCTACGTTTGAGGGAAAGAGTAGTAACTTATAGATAGTCAAATGACCACATAGTTTTCTAAGATGAGGTGTAGACTAGGGTTATTATAGTTTCCTAGGTTGGCACGATTAGGGAATAGACGTAAATTATTGCGAGGTTGGATGAACCAAAGCAACACCAAGGGATCTATGATAAGTAATGCAAGAGAAAGGATATATCTTAGTCGATGACTAACTAAAACTTATGAATGCAAAATAGGTGGCCTCTAGGCGATCTGTTAGGCTATAGATGTATGTCTCTTCATGTTGGTTTCCTCAGATACCGTTCTGCTAACTATCAAGGCATGAATCTAAATTTATAATTCTCTTATATTATCTCACTATGGAAGTTAGGTTTAGTCCTAATATCCAACCTTAAATTTATATTGGTTCCTTAATACTAAGGTCAAACAATATGGTCAAATTTCTAACTAAACCTAGTAGTGTCTATACTACTCTCAAGTAATACCTAAATATAGCAAGGGTTAATGGTCAATCAACTTACATGTGCCGGATACTAGGGTTCATTGGGTATACTAAAATTTTGGGAGCTGTCAATATTCTAGTTTATTTTCTTAGTAGGTATGCTATCCTAATTGTCTTCTAAACCTAACAAAATGATTTCTATATTCTGTAGAAGGCTATACTCAAGAAAATATTAGAGGAGTATATTTGTCCCTCCAAAATAGGGTGATATGAGGAAATGATAAGAGTGACGTCAATAAAATTAAGATAATACAATTTCGAAGGCCAAGGGTGATAGTCAAGTTCAAAGAATTTTGGAAATAAATCAAGGAAGGAAGTCAAATATGTGGATGAGATCCTATACTCTAATCATAGGTGCAGGGTTGCTCGGTACAATAAATCAAGACATAAATGTCTATGAAGGAATTTTGCTCACAACAAAATCTGTTGAAATAGAACACTTCTACCAGAAGGCAAATGATGTCAGAAGTGAAGTAAATTACAGCAAAATAATTATTCGTCACATAATCACTCCTCAATCATGGGGACTGCATCCGAATTGAACTAAATTACTAGTTCATAAAGAAAAGAATATCAATATGCCTTACTCCTACTAGGATTACATCGAGGCATTTACCAAAGTGTTTTATTTTGATAATAGCAAACAGAAACACTCTTGGTTTATTCGTATTTGTCCTGAAATCCTTAAACAGGACATTCCAACTTGGTTTATCCGATGGTGGTTACAATTTGGAGCCACACTGGAAATCCTTCCACCATCCTTGCAAGAATTATTTGTAACCTGGACTCACTCCTATCCTCTCTGTCAGAATGCTGATCAACTTTTGGAAGGGGAGAGTACTATGTACTTTTTATCCATTTCGAAATCCCAAATATTTTCAAATGTATAATTAAATGTGAATTTAATCACCTTAACTTTCCTGTTCTAGTCAGAAAATTTCTGATTAAATGGTGGAACAAATTAGATGAAAAGGATAAAGTACAAATTGTACAAAAATCCATAAAGGAGAATGAGATCCTTGTTGAAGCTAAGCTTAAAAAGGAAATAATAGATGATAGTCCTTTGAAAAAGCTGAAGGAGTCTCTGAGAAGACAGAATCTTCGAATTACCGAGGAAGAATTAAAGAAGAAATGTTTGAAATATATGCAAACCCAATTTGATTCAATATTCGAGACAGATAGCATGTCTGTTAGTTCTACTAAATCGGAACATGAAGAAGAAGACTCAGAAATATTCTTCAAAAGAATGCTCAAGAGAGTCACTACTCCATCAGATGAAGAAAGTGATGATGCGAGCATGCACTAAGGGGGTACTGTTGCCAGAATACATGTGGCAACTACTGTTCATATTACTTTATCAAAAGAGAATCTCTTTAAATGATGGCCGACAATGGAGGACCCCACTTACTTTATTTTTTGTCATGAATGATGCTACGTGTACGAAGGAAATGTAAAGAGAAAAGCAAAGTGACGTTGACGTGCACTCACTTCAGCAACGATAAGAAGGAATCTTTGGCTACCTATTACTGTCAGTTCACTTACCTGCAGCTGCCGGTGACTTAGTCTTCCAATGAGGACACCCTTGTATTATAAATATAGGCAGAGACCTTTTTATGATGTACGTTTCGATTTCTGCACTTCCGTTTTGTGTCTCAGTTTGTAGTAAGAGTGTTTGTACTACTTTCTTCTCTAATATTAATAAAATTCTGTTTAAGCGCTCTACTTCTCATCCTCTGTACGATCCTTCCTCTTTTTGGTATCAGAGCCAACATGGCTCAAGGCTAAGGTAATTCTACTTCCTCACAAGCATGTAGATATATGAATTAGTTATTGTGTTTAAGCTATCTTTTTGTTATGGTTATTATTATCGTTAAAGCTGTTGCTTTGGTTAACTGCGATAGAGCTAGGATTTATCGACACGATGTGTCTTCTACCTAGTGGGACGGCATCAAAGTCGCGTAGCCTTGTTATGCCGAGAGGGCAGTTGATGGCGTAAATCATTGACAGCCGTGCTAGGTCTTTACTATAGTTAGATATGTCTAAGACTTAAAATTAGTTAACTAAAACAATAGAATTTTCATAATAATTTCCATTAACAGATTGATAACTTGGGTATAATAACTAGCCATAGGTACATGTAAGTGAAGAAAGTAGAACCTCATAACTTTAATGAGTAAAGAGTTAGCAATCAACTTTAATAAGAAAGCCCTTACTAAGGGTAAAGCAATTAAAAATGCTCACAATGTTAAGTATCTCTCTGAATTAGAGGAATTAAATAAATGGACAATTCCAAAAGTAAAGCCAAATTTTTTTTACCAAATTGGTACTTTTGACTTCAAATCATCTATCTCTATTAAAACAATGGAAATAACTATTTCTGTGAATAACACAGAGCATTTCTTTCAGGTAATAAGCGAAGAAGATATTGGGCATGTTCGTGATGCTTATAATTATGTCCATATTGGACTAATACAAGTTGCGTTTAAGCCCTTGACTTTACCAGGGTTAAATGCATCAATAATGACATCTCTTAGAGATGCGAGATGCTTAGACTGGAGCCAATCTCTAATGGGAGTCATGCAGACTAGTCTATGTCATGGTCCGATTTATTTTAATGTTTATCCAAATCTGACTCTATTAATGATAGATAATCATCTATATGAATCTGTAACCTTAAATCTGAAAACTAATGGTTACAACTTTTTATCTAGATTTGAGACTATAGCAATAATCTATAGAATTTACTACAAGGTAATGAATACCATTGTCCCGAATGCTAGACATATTACTACACCTGGTAAAACTACTTTGGTAGAAATAAATTTGTTAACCTCCAAAGTAGCAACTAACAGGATAATTAGATGGGATAAAATAAACTTCCCTAAAGAATGGATATTAAGTCAAGCTGTGTTACCACAACCAATAGTAAACACAGATATTGACCAAATAATCCAAACAAATGATGGTGAAGTAGAAGTAAAATTTACTCCTCATGATATATCTCGACTATCAATATCAGGAAGAAAATCTCTACCTTCCACAAGAGGATCGACTTCTTCTAATAAAGAAGAAGTTAATAAAATTAAAATTACTGATAATGCAATAGCACATCCTTTGTATAAAGAAAAGAGCAAGATAAGCTCTCCGACAATGTCGGAAATGGAATTCACTTCTATTTAATGGGATTTAAAGTCCATCAAGAAATTAGGGACATTCTCAATAGAATGTACTATGAGAACAACGAATTTGTGGCATGGTTTGAGAAAACCTACCCCACTAAACAGAGATATAAATTTAAAGATGAATATTACAATCATCTAGAAAAGAAAAGAAAGATAATACCTTTCGTTGATTGGTTTGTCCAAAAATATGTGGACACAGAATTAACACAAATAAATGTGTTAGAAGAATATTACAAAATCTGGAATACAAATACAGGATCAAGTAGTAGTACAACTAGATCAATGTATCCACCCAATGAATCAATTAAACTTACTGTCAAGAATATGACAGATAAAATTGATGCTGTTTCATTTGTCAAAATAATTGACAACAAAGAAGCAGTTATCACAGAATTGCAAAAAGCTTTAAGGCAGAATAATTATACCAATGTGTTTATTCAAGTCATGGGTCAACAATTGACCAGGATTGAAACTGCCTTAGAAAAATTATTGCATAAACTTGATAAAATAAAACAAATAGATTATTCTGGTAAAAACTCTTTTAAAGAAACCTCTAATATCCCTTTAAAACCTCCTCCTGAGGTTAAAGGGTTCAAAATGTCCAAAACCCCAGAAGTTACAAAAGAAGATATAAATGAGCTAATAGCTCAGTTCAAAAAGAGTAATCTTCAGACCATTAATGTTGAAGAAAGAGAATTACAAGAGCTAATAGCAAAAGCTAAGCAAAAATTTGCTCAACCAATGGCTATCAATGATCTTGATAAAAGTATTCAAGTAATTGATGGTTATTCTTCTAATACTTCCAAAATATCAGAAGAAGATCAACAAACTGAGGATCTAATTGAGGATAAAATTCATCCACAAGAAATAGAAGATCTTCAGAAATTTTTTGTTGAATCTAGAAATGATTCTCAAATACAAACGGTTAAATATGGAAAACCGAATTTAATAAAATATTATTACCAAAGACCCACTCCCACTGTTGTCTTATTTGAAGAAAATGATACTATTATTCAAAATCATTATAGTGGGGGGGGGGAGATCTATGAATGGAACATAGATGGTCTAACGGATAAACAAATCCATGATCAATTACATCGAATGATGATGTATTCTAATGTGGCTAAAGCTACTGGAAACAATGATAAGGAAATTGTACAGTTTATAACTTGTGGTTTTACTGGCACTCTAAGGGGTTGGTGGAATAATTGCTTAACCGACTCACAAAGGCAAGAAATTCTAAGTGCTGTAAAAACCGAAACTAGTTCTAAAAATAGTACTCAGATAACTAAACCTGATGCGGTTTACACTTTAATTATAACAATCTTAGAACATTTCACCGGAGGAATTTCTGACCATGGAGAAAGAGTAAGAACTCTTCTTCAAAATCTGAGATGTCCAACACTTACTCACTTTAGATGGTACAAGGATACTTTCTTGAGTAGAGTAATGTTACTTGGTGATGCTAATAATGCTCACTGAAAGTCAAAATTCATTGATGGACTTTCTAATCTTTTTGCAGAAAGAATATGACAAGGTTTAAGAAACCAAAATAATGGTGTTATACCTTATTCTAATTACACTTATGGAAATTTAATTAATAAGTGTATTAAAGAAGGTCTAGCTTTATGTAATGAATTAAAGCTACGACATCAATTAAAATCTCAAAAAATTTCTGAGAAAAGACAACTGGGAGAATTTTGTGATCAGTTTGCAATGGATACTTTCAAACCTCTTCCTACAAAGGGGAAGAAGAAAGTAAAAGAATATAAGGACTATAAGAGACCTTACAAAAGAAAGAAATATCCATCAAAAAAGCAGAATACTACTGCTAATAAGGACAGTAAAAAGAAGAAATCTTCTAAGAAAAATATCATTAAATGTTACAAATGTGGTAAATTAGGCCACTATGCAAATAAATGTTATACAAAAAAGAAGTTGGAAGAAATCGAAGATGAAGGGTTAAGAAAAACTCTTTACAAGCTAATGATCAATTCTAACTATGAAGAGAGTTCATCTAATGATGAATCTAATGATGAGACTAATAGTCCATCAGATAATGAATGTAATGAGAATTGCCAATGTAACGAATGTATTACAAATAAAGATATTAACTACTATAAGTCTATAGTAGAAATGAATGGGCTATCTATAAATACCTTGACTCTCAATGAGAAAAAGGATATAATTGAAGCCCTATTAACTGATAATATCAGTACTGAAATAAAAAATAAAATTATAGAAGCAATTGGAGAAGAATTGAATAAGGATAATGTTCCTATTCAGACTACTCCTCCTGAAGCTTACAATATGGCCGAGGTAATATCTCGTTATAGAAGAAGACAAGTTAAACCTGTTACTATGCAGGAACTTCAGTCTGAAATAAAAAATTTGAAAATTGAGATTAAAAGTTTAAAATCTCAAGATCAGCACATCCAGAAAAGACTGGATAAACTTCAACTAGATAATTTATCTAGAAAAACTACCAAATTAATTGGTGAATCTTCTGTTAGTTCTTCCTGTTCACAAGAATAAGAGGGGGAGAATCAATCTGTTCAATCAGGACAGATAAACACAGAAGAAGAGAAAACTAATTTTCTACAAAAAATAGATTTATTTATTACTCATAAATAGTATATTAAAATAAATTTGCTCATTAATAATGAGTATTATATAACCAATTTAATTGCACTTGTTGATAGTGGTGCAGACCTTAATTGTGTCAAAGAAGGAGTCATTCCAATAAAATATTGTGAACGAACTACTCAAAAACTTAGTGCTGCAAACAATAAAGCACTAACTACCCCTTACAAAATTACCGATGTAAATATTGTAAGGATGATGTTTGTATTCATGTACACCTAATAGTTGTAAAGGAAATATCTCAGCATATTATTTTAGGAACCCCTTTCCTAGAAAAACTTATGCCTATAAATGAGATAACCAAAGAAGGAATTACTACTTGCTATAAAGGCAAAAGATTAACTTTTGAATTTATAACAAACCCAATTGTTAAAATTCTTAATGAAGTTAATTTGAAAGAAAATCAAATTAATTTCTTAAAAGAAGAACTTGCTCAGGTTACTATAACCCAACAACTAAAACAATTAGAAATTCAGAAAAGGGTACAACAAATTGAAGAGGATTTTAAACTACACACTTGTAGAAATATCCCAAATACCTTTTGGGATAGGAAACAACATATTATTTTTCTTCCTTATGAAGAATCCTTTAATGAAAAGGATATTCCGACCAAGGCAAGACCTTGTCAAATGAATCAAGAATATCTTGAATTATGTAAAAAAAAAATCCAAGATTTATTGGATAAAAAATTGATTCGTAAGTCTTACTCCCCATGGAGTTGCACAACATTTTATGTTAATAATAATGCTGAAAGAGAAAGAGGGGTACCTAGACTTGTTATCAACTACAAACCTTTAAATAAGGTTTTGAAATGGATTAGATATCCAATTCCTAATAAAAGGGACTTACTCAATAGAGTATGTAAAGCAAGAATTTTCTCAAAATTTGACCTGAAATCAGGTTATTGGCAAATACAAATAAATAAAAAGGATCGGTATAAGACTAATTTTACTGTTCCTTTTGGCCATTATGAATGGAATGTTATGCCATTTGGTCTGAAGAATGCACCTTCAGAATTTTAGAATATAATGAAAGAAATATTCATTCAACACTCTACTTTTATATTATCATACATTGATGATATATTAATTTTCTCTAATACAATAGAAGAACATTTTAAACACCTTAATGTGTTTAAACACTTAGTCATAAAAAATGGCTTAGTAATTTCTGCCCCAAAAATGAAACTCTTCCAGCAAGAAATAAGATTTTTGGGACATAATATTACGAATAATACCATTATTCCGATTGATAGAAGTATTGAATTTGCTTCTAAATTCCCTGATGAAATAACTGACAATAAGCAGTTACAGCGATTTCTTGGAGCATTAAATTATGTTTCTGAATTCTATAAGAATATCGCTGCTGATACAAAAATTTTGTATCAAAAATTGAAGAAAAATCCTGCTCCTTGGACTAATAGTCATACTGAAGCAGTAAAATTGATAAAACAAAAGATTAAAAATTTACCTTGTTTAAATTTAGCCAATGTTAAATGGTTTAAAATAGTTGAAACCGATGCTAGTGACATTGGTTATGGGGGAATACTAAAACAATTAAACCCAAACACTAATAAAGAAGTTTTGGTGAGATATCATTCAGGAAAATATAATGATACTCAAATCAAATATTCAACTATTAAGAAAGAAATCCTTTCTATTATTCAATGTATTCATAAATTTCAAGATGATTTACTTAATAAGAAATTCTTATTAAGAATTGATTGTAGCTCTGCTAAAACTGTTCTAGAAAAAGATGTTAAAAATTTAGCATCTAAACAGATATTTGCTAGATGGCAAGCTAAATTAGCTATATTTTATTTTGATATTGAATATATTAAAGGATCTGACAATTCACTTCCTGATTTTTTGACTCATGAATTTTTGCAGGATAATGAGCAAAAAAAATAAAGAAAAGCAACCATGGGTTCCTAGGCCCATGACTTCGAGTACCAATGAGTCGAAGTATCAGACCTCCAAGAAAATTGTTCTTGGAAAAGGAAAATCTTCTAATAAAGAAGTTCAAGACTTCGAAGAAACCAATATTTCTTCTTATAAATAAGCAGTTGAGGTTGAAACAATTTTCACCCAAAACAACTATACAGAGAAAATATTTCAATTAGAGAAATCTGACATCCCAATGATGGATGATCCCTGGAGAATAAAAGAAAAATATTTGTAAAATAATATGTTTCCAGTACAGAAAAAAGACAGAAATGTCTATGAAGGAATTCTGCTCACAACAAAATCTGTTGAAATAGAACACTTCTACCAGAAGGCAAATGATGTCAGAAGTGAAGTAAATTACAGCAAAATAATTATTCGTCACATAATCACTCCTCAATCATGGGGACTGCATCCAAATCGAACTAAATTACTAGTTCATAAAGAAAAGAATATCAATATGCCTTACTCCTACTAGGATTACATTGAGGCACTTACCAAAGTATTTTATTTTGATAATAGCAAACAGAAACACTCTTGGTTTATTCGTATTTGTCCTGAAATCCTTAAACAGGACATTCCAACTTGGTTTATTCGATGGTGGTTACAATTTGGAGCCACACTGGAAATTCTTCCACCATCCTTGCAAGAATTATTTGCAACCTGGACCCACTCCTATCCTCTTTGTCAGAATGCTGATCAACTTTTGGAAGGGGAGAGTACTATGTACTTTTTTATCCATTTCAAATCCCATATATTTTCAAATGGATAATTAAATGTGAATTTAATCACCTTAACTTTCCTGTTCTAGTTAGAAAATTTCTGATTAAATGGTGGAACAGATTAGATGAAAAGGATAAAGTACAAATTGTACAAAAATCCATCAAGGAGAATGAGATCCTTGTTGAAGCTAAGCTTAAAAAGGAAATAATAGATGATAGTCCTTTGAAAAAGCTGAAGGAGTCTCTGAGAAGACAGAATCCTCGAATTACCGAGGAAGAATTAAAGAAGAAATGTTTGAAATATATGCAAACCCAATTTGATTCAATATTTGAGACATATAGCATGTCTGTTAGTTCTACTAAATCATAACATGAAGAAGAAGACTCAAAAACCTTCTTCAAAAGAATGCACAAGAGAGTCACTACTCCATCAGATGACGAAAGAGATGATGCGAGCATGCACTAAGGGGGTAATGTTGCCAGAATACAGGTGGCAACTACTGTTCATATTACTTTATCAAAAGAGAATCTCTTTAAATGATGGCCGACAATGGAGGACCCCACTTACTTTATTTTTTGTCATGAATGATGCTACGTGTACGAAGGAAATGTAAAGAGAAAAGCAAAGTGACGTTGACGTGCACTCACTTCAGCAACGATAAGAAGGAATCTTTGGCTACCTGTTACTGTCAGTTCACTTACCTGCAGCTGCCGGTGACTTAGTCTTCCAATGAGGACACCCTTGTATTATAAATAGAGGCAGAGACCTCTTTATGATGTACGTTTCGATTTCTGCACTTCTGTTTTGTGTCTCAGTTTGTAGTAAGAGTATTTGTACTACTTTCTTCTCTACAATTAATAAAATTCCGTTTAAGCGCTCTACTTCTCATCCTCTGTACGATCCTTCCTCTTTTTACATATACTATATATATATATAGTATGTATATATATGTTTAGTATGTATATATATATATATATATATATATATATATATATATATATATATATATATATATATATATATACCAAATTGAACAATATACGCATACGCGTATGTATACGTATACGAGTTTGGGTTCACCGACTCAGGGTCCGATATCAACTAACAGTCATAAATCAATACTCATGTCCTAATAGCATATACAGAAGCACACATAAAAAGGAGAAGATGGACAGGTTCGAACCTCGGGGTGCGTGCACGGGGACGACGATGATGAGGTTGACGACAATGACGACGATGACGACGAGGGTGATAATGAGGATGATGATGAGATAATGATGATGATAATGAAGGGGGTGATGATGATGATGATGGTGATGGCTTCTCGCCGAAGTCCGGCCAAGGAGGAGGAGGCCGTGGTCGAGGGGGAGGAGTCTGGCCGGGTGGCTGCTGAAAGGGGGATGGAGTTCAAAGAGGAAGAAGAAGAGGAGGCTCGATGAGGCTGACGGGAACGGAGTACGGTGGTCGGACTATCGTGGTGGTGGAGCTCAGGTGCTCAGGCGGAGAAGATGATGGTGAGGGGAGTCGACTCAGGCGGAGGCGATGGCCGCGGGTCGATCAGGGAAGAGGGGAGATGAAGGTGGTGTTAATGGCAGCGGTGGTCGGAATCTGGGTCCGGCGGGAGGACTATGGAGAGATGGGGGTGCTCGATGGTGAGGGGTGGTGAGTCAAGGATGAGGCATGGTGGAGACGAGAGCAGGTCGGCTGCTTGGGTCTCGACGGGAGCTCCAGCGTCAATGGAGGCGGAGGAGGAGTACGTGGAGGAGTCGGGTTGAGCAGCGGGTGCTGGTGGGTGATGGAGGAGAAGAGAGGTCAGGTCCAACGTGGCAAAGGGGTCGACTGTGCTCTCCAGGCGAACAAGGATAAGGGAGATGGTGGTCGCAGAGGCAGGGCTGCTCCGGCCAAGGGGAGGTCCGGAGAGGACTCCGGCGGGACTGGACATGGAAGAGGGGAAGAAGGAGATGAACATGAGGAGAGGT
Organism: Iris macrosiphon; assembly: GCA_036927795.1. NCBI lineage: Eukaryota > Viridiplantae > Streptophyta > Magnoliopsida > Asparagales > Iridaceae > Iris > Iris macrosiphon. The sequence continues at coordinate 152,310,880 of JAYESA010000002.1, read as the reverse complement.
GGTCGGCTACTTAGGTTTTGGTATAGGAAAGGAAAAGGGAAAAAAATAAGGAAAATAATATATATATACACATGTAATGGGGGTTGGTTTGACCTAGAAACTTTGGGCTTGGTCAATACCTCCTTGGGATGGGCTTGGCCTCACATGGAGAGGTTTGGAGGGCTATAATTTACATTGTTTAAAATGCAAGGCTAGGTTTAAATGAGGAGGCGATGTTTGTGTGTTGCACATTCCGAAAATTATAGAAAAAATTCATGTGAAGGGAAAAATGGGTTTCTTCATGTATTATCCAATGGTGTGGACACCTTATTGCATTTTTGCATAAAAGCGCCCAACAATTAAAAAATTGCACAAAGATGGAAATTGGATTAAATTAATTAAATTTAATTCATAAGGTGTTCTTGAATTAATTAGAAGTACATGGGGATAAAATTAGGTGGGACACCAGTGTCATGGACATGGAGGGCTCAGAATAGAATATTATCATAAATTGGGTTGTACAAAATGGGTCAAGATTGTGTCTCCAATTTTGATTGGAACACACAAGAATACAAAGTCATATTTTATTTAGAATTAAATAATAACGTCTGCGGTGAATGTTGTGCAACTAAAATGTAGCACAAGAGAGTATAATTATAAGTTACACCGAGGTCAGAATAGAAGGCGGTCATGTCTAGGGCAAGGGTATAAAATTTTTAGGTAGGCAATGGCTAGTGTAGTGCTCCAATTATCGAAGCAGCGGTAAGGTGTGCTAAGTGACATAAATATTACAAAATTAAATAAAATAAAATGTTCTATTTCTAATTTGATTCAAACTAGCCCTAGTCTCACTATCTAAGCCAAGTAGGTCTAATTTTGGGTGAGGGGGTTTACAATCTACCCAACTTAAAATAATTTCGTCCTCAAATTAAAATAAGGCATGGTTTCTTTTATCTAATCTTACTTGATCACAACCTAAAGGAAATTCTCCTCAAGTTAGCAATGCGACTTCTACCCAACTTAGAATTTTACCCATCTATCACATAAGGCTATATACTTAAGAAAAATATTCCTCAATTTATTTAATTATGTTATTCAATCCTTAAAATTTTTGACACGTAAAATATATCATATATGATATGCCCTTAATTACAAAAGATAGTCACCAAATAATGCGGTTGGCCTATGGTGTATATCTAGTAATATCTGTATATCAAACTTATACCAAGCACGAACGTTCGTCTTTCCGAAATAGGGGAAGACGGAGAACAATAATAAAGAGTTCAAGGGGGAGGTAATAGAATACAAGTATGGGGATCAAGGTGTTTTAAAGAATTCAAAAGAAAATTGTCAAGGCAGTTGTGGATTAAAATCCTATTTGGTAATTTTCTATTCACATGCTCATATCAGTACAGTTATGTACTTGATATGATATGCTCTGACATATCTAGAGGGCAAGTATATTCGTCTACTAGTCAACTTTATATCTCAATCCACGTAAAGTAGTATTACGAAGGGCGAACCAAATGTACTAAGGTTAGCTAGACCTTAATACACTGGTTCTGATTAGATAATGTATTAGTAGGCGTCCCCAATAATACATATATCATGATCAAGCTCGATAAAAGAATAAGCTTGCAAAACTAGGTTATAAAATAGCAGCATAAGTCAAGGTAGTACAGAAATATAAGTACGCTGGATTATGATGAGAGAAGGTACACAATAATTCAAGTTCACAAAAAGATAAGACTCTACAGTCTCTACAGTTGTCATACTAACTCTTTGTCTAAGTCGCTAGTCGACCAAATAGGGGTATGGACCTCTAAGTTCTACTGTCTGAATAAATATTATCTTCTTATGCTAGCATACATTTAATGTCATTCAATTATACTTCAATAATATGTCAAAAGGACTATGTGATACTATGTTGTGAGGCATACTACCCAACTTAAAATAATAAACTAATACTGTGACAGTCTTAAGGGGATCCTATAAAATAATATTATTCTTATAAATAAAGTAGAACTCTTGTTGGGCTATACGAGGAAAGGATCTTAGTACTTATTAGGGTATCATATTACATTATATAGGTAATGGTCATCTTAAGTCTTAATCATAGTTCTTATAGAACGAAAGTGTCAATATTAAGAATGGAAAAGTTACTGGCTCTCAAGTGAAAGAGGATGTAACCTATATTGAGTTATGGATACAATTTACGGGATCTACAACTAGAGGATAATCATCACCATCTAAATGAACAACTCAACTATCAGGTTCTAACTACAAGGCACATAATTTTAAAATTTAAGATTACAACTATAATTCTAGCAACTATATATCCTAACATAAAAGAAAATCACTTGGCCTACAATCATAAGAGTTAGGTGGCATGACTCGAAAAGGTGAAGAAAAGAAATTTTGTCGTCGCACAGATAGCGAGCGCTAAGGTTTCAGAGAAACAAGGTATGAAATTAAATAGGGATACTCTTGATAAGATCATGGTTCACTAAGAAAATATGGTATGCTCATATCTGTGTTCGAGGTATGATTAACGGAAGTGTTATATTCTTTCCTCTTGGCTTCCTAAGGTACTGTTCTGCTAATATCAAGACAATGATCTAAATTTATAGTTCTAATATTATCTCACTATGAAAGTTAGGTTTAGTCCTAATGTTCAATCTTGGATTTCTATTGGTTCCTCAATACTAAGGTCAAACAATATGGTCAAATTTATAACTAACCCTAGTAGTGTCTATACTACTCTCAAGTCTTTCATAATTGTATCAAGGGATAATGGTAAACCAATCTATAGATAAGGGATGCTAGGGTTCACTAGGTAGTAAGGAATGCTATGGTTCATTAGGTAGTCTAAACTTAGTGATGTGCCAATGCCCTAGTTGTATTCTTAATAGGAATGTTATCCTAATTATCATCCTAACAACAAGGATTCCTATATTCTAGGAGGAGACTATACTCAAGGAACTACTAGGAAAGCACATGAATCAAGCAGAATGCAGTTATTCAAATAGAAAAGATTGAAAGGGATATGAGTTATAGTCAAATGTGGATGAGATCCTATACTCTATTCCTAGGTGCATGCTTACTCCGTACAGTAACATAACCGAGACAATATACTCTCGACCTGCATGGACTACCACTAAAAATATGTCACGCCCTAGTCCCAAAAATACGTAGGACTAGGACACGTAAGCATGCCAGCCGCATGTATATGGCAACTCCAATATATGGAAACCATAACACATGCGTACGCTGTATTATGAACAATAATTCACAAGTGGTATAAACTATCACAAGTCATAAGGTAAAATCTAAATCTCATCCACAGAAAATCATAAATAAAATAAATAACCAATATCTATAAGACTAGATCTCACTATGAAGTATCTAAGATGACAGTCGGATGAAAATAAATTCACTACCGAACTAGAATATAAAAATAAACACAATAAGTACAACAACTAATAATTACTAAGACTCAAAGAGAAGACCTCCTCGAAGTATAAGTAACCAGTCCGGAATTTGTGCTCCTGCGAATACTCATGAACATCTACACCTGGAAAGGGACCAGGTCCTCAGAGGGACATAACAAGATACATAGAAGCATGCCAATAAATTATTGAAATAAACATTCAATGGGTCGCCTAACCGTCTAAGTGAATGCAGTTTAAGAACAACTTTCCCAACATGTGGCCATAAATAGGATTGGCATGATTCTCTCGGAGAATTAGGGGCCTACAAAGCATGTCGTCTTTTGAACGACAGAGGCCGCCAGGTAGTATAGGGGTAATCACGACCACGCATCTTCGGCGGAGCGTGCGGGTTACATAAAAGGAAAGTGAAATGGAGCCCACACGCCGTACTTGTTGTTCTCCCCACCCCATACTCTAAGCATGTCATATCTATGATACGATAATACCTCTAAAAATTGCCAAGTCTACTAGCATTCAAAGTTTCTAATAGCAGTTATCCCTAACGTACGGCCCATACGTACCGGAGGCCAACCCAATACGCGAGTTCGGGTCCTAAATGAGACTCACACTCGTGTAACAGCTGTATCACGGCCAATGAACCTAATGATGCTTCATGATAATGGGGCAGTCTCATAAACAAGGTCAATGCATATACATAATAAAATAAATCATGACGACACCGTCGTTTGCACCCAAGTTTCCTTGGATACGCAGTTTATATAGCAGTTTAAAATATATGAACTAAATGACAGAAATAAAAATGCATGTAACATATGGAATATGAATAACAGTACAATAGCAAGGTATACTTGCCTGGCAAAAAAGCTGCATAGTATCAATAACCTGCTCCAGAAGTCACGCAGAATAATCCAATAGTCCTATATACATATAATATAACATCATACAACATCAGTCATTACACTAGCACATACACAACCATATTTACACTGGACTCGGAGGGTACACTAGGGGTGACACTGGTCAACTAACATGGTCTATTGCGCGTCTAATTACGCGGGTGTCACGTCTTCAAGTGCTGTACACAATCAGACAGTCAACTAATATGTGTCTAAGCCAGTACGTTAATGTACACAAGGCAGACAATTCATAAGTTCTTAGGGTCAACATGGTCAAGGTAAATACGGGACAGTCCACAGTGTCCTAGGGTCGTACACATATATAGTCATAATTATTATTTAGCATTTAATTACCTACTTATATATATATATCCATGTATTTATACAACAATATAACCAATAATTTATATACATACCCATTTGAATACATATACTAAATATATATATATATTGTATGTATATATATATATATATATATATATATATATATATATATATATATATATATATATATATGTTTAGTATGTATATTTAGTATATGTACGTTATTAATTGATATATATATATACCAAATTGAACAATATACGCATACGCGTATGTATACGTATACGAGTTTGGGTTCACCGACTCAGGGTCCGATATCAACTAACAGTCATAAAGCAATACTCATGTCCTAATAGCATATACACAAGCACACATAAAAAGGAGAATATGGACAGGTTCGAACCTCGGGGTGCGTGCACGGGGACGACGATGACGACGATGAGGTTGACGATGATGACGATGATGACGACGAGGGTGGTGATGAGGATGATGATGAGATGATGATGATGATAATAAAGGGGGTGATGATGGTGATGGCTTCTCGCCGGAGTCCGGCCAAGGAGGAAGTGGCCGTGGTCGAGGGGGAGGAGGCTGGCCGGATGGCTGTTGGAAGGGGGATGGAGTTCAGAGAGGAAGAAGAAAAGGAGGCTCGGTGAGGCTGACGGGAATGGAGTGCGGTGGCCAAACTTTCATGGTGGTGGAGCTCAGGTTCTCAGGCGGAGAAGATGATGGTGAGGGGAGTCGACTCAGGCGGAGGCGATGGCCGCGGGTCGATCGGGGAAGAGGGTAGATGAAGGTGGTGTTAATGGCAGTGGTGGTCAAAATTTGGGTCCGACGTGAGGACGATGGAGAGATGGGGGTGCTCGGTAGTGAGGGGTGGTGAGTCGAGGATGAGGCATGGTGGAGATGAGAGCAGGTCGGCTGCTTAAGTCTCGACGGGAGCTCCGAAGTCAATGGAGGCGGAGGAGGAGTACGTGGAGGAGTCGGGTTGAACAGCGGGTGCTGGTGGGTGATGGAGGAGAAGAGAGGTCAGGTCCGGCGTGGCGAAGGGGTCGACTGTGCTGTCCAGGCGAGCAAGGATGAGAGAGATGGTGGTCGCAGAGGCAGGGCTGCTCCGGCCAGGGGGAGGTCCGGCGAGGACTCCGGCGGGACTGGACAGGGAAGAGGGGAAGAAGGAGATGAACATAAGGAGAGGTGGTCGGCTACTTAGGTTTAGGTATAGAAAAGGAAAAGGGAAAAAATAAGGAAAAGAATATATATATATATATATATATATATATATATATATATATATATATATATATATATATATATATATATATATATATATATATATATATATATACACATGTAAGGGGGGTGGTTTGACCTAAAAACTTTGGGCTTGGTCAACACCTCCTTGGGATGGGCTTGGCCTCACATGGAGAGGTTTAGAGGGCTATAATTTACATTATTTAAAATGCAAGGCTAGGTTTAAATGAGGAGGCGATGTTTGTGTGTTGCATATTCCGAAAATTATGAAAAAAATTCATGTTAAAGAAAAAATGGGTTTCTTCATATATTGTCCAATGGTGTGGACACATTATTGCATTTTTGTATAAAAGCGTCCAACAATTAGAAAATTGCACAAAGATGAAAATTGGATTAAATTAATTAAATTTAATGCACAAGGTATTCTTGAATTAATTAGAAGTACATAGGGCTAAAATTAGGTGGGACACCAGTGTCATGGATATGGAGGGCTCAGAATAGAATATTATCATAAATTGTGTTGCACAAAATGGGTCAAGATTGTGTCTCCAATTTTAATTGGAACACAAAAGGATACAAAGTCGTATTTTATTTAGAATTAAATAATAACGTCTGCGACGAATGTTGTGCGACTAAAATGTAGCACAAGAGAGTATAATTATAAGTTACACCAAGGTCAAAATAGAAGGCGGTCATGTCTAGGGCAAGGGTATAAAATTTGTAGGTAGGCAATGGCTAGTGTAGTGCTCCAATTATCGAAGCAACGGTAAGGTGCGCTAAGTGACATAAATATTACAAAATTAAATAAAATAAAATGTTCTATTTCTAATTTGATTCAAACTAGCCATAGTCTCACTATCTAAGCCAAGTAGGTCTAATTTTGGGTGAGGGGGTTTACAATACAAACCCTTCGGTGCAATTGGTACACGATGAGGTGTTCCCGTTTGGCGGGACGCACTCCGTATCATAAAAGTTTTGGTTTTAAAAATATAATTTTTGGTCGTTTTAAAAATATAATAATTTGACAAATAAAGCAAACTAAGAAAAACTAAAAGAAGATAAATAATCTTGGTTATGTTGTGAGTAATTTCTTTCAAATAGATTTTGAAAATATTTAACGAGTTGGTAGAAAACTGGGCATGAACAGAGGTATTTGGACTAATTTTCTGAACTACTTTGGAATAATTATTCGTCAACTTTGAGTCGACTTTACAATCAATCCATGGCTCCAAAAATTATTATATTTAATGGAGTTCATAGAGGGTTATGTTGTAAGCGTGTATGAAGAAATCATTCGTAAAACGAACGAGAGGTGAGAAAGATATCGTACTTAGAAGTCGGGTTCGTGGAGCAGTGTGATATCCCGTGCAGGGGCGAAGTTGACAGTCGGCCGGCGGTCAGCGTGGTTCCGGCGGTGGTACATCAGTCAGTTGGTGATGCAGGTGGCCGGGGGGTGCTATGGATTAGAGAGTCCTCTGAATTCCAGAGAATCGAACTCGAGATGGGTACGACGGTAAAAAGGAGAATTTAGGTTTAGAAAGATACAACTATATATATATATATATATATATATATATATATATATATATATATACTAGGTTTTAACCAATTTCAAATCAAATTTTCCATTGATCCAAACTCAGATTTCCCCTAGGATTTACTTTGATTGGAAGAGAATCTATCCAATAAGATTTGGTTGAATTTGGTTTAGATTTGAACTAGTTATGGTTATTTGAATATATGGGTTAAAGTTGGATTTTAAAATAAAAGGAAGAAGAACCCATGGAGCTCATGCTCGGCTCAGGGAAGGTCGGGTTGTTGTGTGTGTTATGTGTTGGTTTTGCTTTCTTTTCTTTTCTTTTTCTTTCTTTCTTTCTTTTAATATATATATATATATATATATATATATATATATATATATATATATATATATTAAATAGAATAAAAATAGTTTTATGAAATACTCTTAAATAAATATTTATACAAATAAATAAATCAAGAGTTTTATTTTCCAATTAACTAAGAAATAACCTAAAGAAATTCAATAATTAAAAATAAAAAAACTTTAAAGTGTAATTTAAAATTAGGGGGGTTTACATGTTCATATCGAAATTCGCTCGGCCTTTCTTGTGCACATGTGATTAACGAATATTATCGTCAATCTATACCTATTCCAATAGATATTTTTGATCAACGTTGGAGACATTTGTCGATCATGCCGACGGTGAAAGGTCATGATGATTTTTTTATTAGCCACAAGTGAAACTCATTCACGCAAGATGGTGTGTCGCACCAGAACCGAAAACAAGATTAATTGAGGTTAAAATCCAAGAAGTTGCTAGCCCAACAACTACTCAATTTCAAGAGCCATCTGTTGTTAGAGCACCTAAGGGGAGACCATATTCAAGAATCACTAGAGCATAAAAAATAAGTTAGAGTCAACTAAAAGAGATCCATCCTTGTTTGAGCATATTGAACACAATTTAGAGCAAGCTTAGTCAACGTCGATTGTCCAAAGTGTGATAATTTCAAAGAGGAAGAGTAAGCTGAATGTTCGAAGGAAGAAACATAAAACGAATGATGCAGTCACGGCCGATGATTTATACGGTCTATGCATTCATTATTTCCTATCTGAGATACAAAATTTTATTTGGTCTATTGTTGATGTTCCTAAGGATGGCCATTGTAGATTTCATATACTTGCAAGATATCTTGGCTATTCCATTGAAGGCGGATGGAGACAGGTTAGAGAAGAGCTGTACGAGGAGTTGGAGTCTTGTCTTTCCTTCTCTAGGCAGATACTCGATGAAAAAATTATTGGAGATTTATTGGCAAGCTTACCTTATACTGATATTGTTATCGGACTAGACCATTACATGGATGTCCCGTTGGCTGCATACGTATTCTCTAATAGGTATAAGATACCTATTATAATTATCTCAGAAGGCATTAACAATACTTTCTTTCCAATGTGCGCTCCGTCGGCCGAACACAGACTATCCAACCTATGTTCAATAGGGATTATCGGACAATACTTTGTCATCCCGAGGTTGATCGGTCATTCTCCTATTCCTCCACTGGCTACATTTTGGTATAAATACGCATCGGTCGAAGCGATCGCCTGGACGATACCTTACATGGATGCAATAGTTGTCTATAAGAAGATGATGAAGATGGAGGATCCCAAAATTATAGTCAAGGACTACTATAATATTGTAATCGACTGATACATCTTACACTTTTGTATCATTTTATACTTTTGTATGCAATATATATGACATATAACATTTTGTACTTTTGTATCGTGATAGTGCAATAGATAGTGACTATCAAAGAAATAAAATAAAAAAGAGCATTTTGTACTTTTGTATGTATGTTGTGCAATGAGTCCTGTCTTTTGAACTTTTATATGTATGTTGAAAGAAAGGTAGTAAAAATTAGGATTGTCAAGATTTTGACAGTCCTAAATGCTATTAGGACTGTCAAAATCTTGACAGTCTTAGTTTTAATTCCATGTCCTTCATCATATATATAAAAGTTCAAAAGACACTCAGTAAAAACTAGGACTGTCAAGAATTTGACAGTCCTAAATGCTATTAGGAGTGTCAAACTTGACAGTCCTAGTTTTAATTTTCTGTCCTTCATCATATATATAAAAGTTCAAAAGGCACCTAATAAAAGCTAGGACTATCAAGATTTTGACAATCCTAAATGCTATTAGGACTGTCAAAATCTTGACAGTCCTTGTTTTAATTCTCTGTCCTTCATCATATATATAAAAGTTCAAAAGACACCCAATAAAAACTAGGACTGTCAAGATTTTGACAGTTTAAATACTATTAGGAATGTCAAAAATCTTGACAGTCCTAGTTTTTATTCCATGTTGTCACTCCCCGTTCCCAGTATACATATTTTAAAATATATTATTCTCGCTTGTAAGTTATTTACTTGGTTGCATGAGACTAGATCCATTCTTTGGTTTGTCTTGGTTCTTGGTTTATGGTTTGGGCTGGTTTAGTCATGAGTTGAACCCATGGTCTAAACCTCAAACCCTAGCTATATAACCCAACTTCTTTCTCTCTCCCTCTTCATTCTTTCTTTTCCTTCTCTCTCTTTGGTTTTTCCCTCCCACCATAGGCAAGTACACCTTGCATGAGAAATAGAGAAACCCTCCATATTATTGGTCTATTGTGTTTATTGTGTAATTTTAAGCATGTTTAGAACTTGATGTTTTTTGATTTGGCGGATGGAATGGTTTAGATCTGAATTTTTATGAGTGTGGGCATTTTTGTGTTTTTCTTGGTTTGATCTTCAAAAACTTATTGTTTTTGAAAACTTATGGCTCTATATGATGAAGCACTTTATTTCAAGTAGTTTGGCTTTTGATCCACTTGATTTAGAGTTGAGATAAGAATTGTATGGCAGATATAGTTTTTTGGATTCTTAGAGTTTTTTATAGCCGAACTTGCTGTTCTGGGACGATGGAGTACTATACGGCCCAGCAACACGCATCCCCTCCAGCACGCGCCTATCTTGTTGGACGCATGTATGCTTTATGCATGCTTTCGAAAGTCGGACGCATAGTACCTTGAACGTATAAAAATTTACTAAGGCCTGACTCCATGTGTCCAGGAGGTTATGCGGCCATGAGCCATGCGTCTCTTCTTTTTGGGCGCATGTCTTTACACGACTTTTGTGTCTTTGCACGACTTTATGTGTTTTTATCTTTTCTCTCTGACACTTATGCCTTGTCACATCAATCACCTTTATGTCACTTTCCTAACACTTCATTTATCGTCCATCACTTCGGCACTTGTTCCGAGTAGTGGACTTTTGCCCGAGCATGCGGCCTGGAGGACAATGCGGCCAGGTTTAAATATGCGGCCGGTTGGATCATGCGGTCTGACCTTCTTGTGCATGACTTAGACACATATTATCCTTAGGGACTGCATATGTACATGTAGTACATTCTTATTGTGATCATTTATTTTATTTGGAATGTTTCTTATCATCCTCTATGTGGTTGATCCTGATTATTTCTTGTGTTATGATTCTAGGGGAGAATGGACTCAATAACCCAACCTAGTTCTAGAACTCATGCTTATGATCTTGTTAATTGGACTTGAATATTATATCCATGTTGATACAATTATTGCCTGTTATTGTTCATGATCTAATGTGCATTGAGGTACGATATACCGTGTTACGTGTTAAGTAATTTATATTTGGGTTATGCATCGAGAATGCCTCCAAATTTTTGAACGTGTGATACTATATATATACTTTTCCCCTATCATGGGCTTGATATGCGAGTCAAGTACCAAAACGTGGCTAGAATTTTGATTGTTGAATGTTGCATACACACTCGGGTGAATCCAGATTGAACTTCTATAGATTCGTATCTAGTGTGCCCGTACTTTATACGATATCTTAAAAGAAATTCTCATGTAGCCACATCTTGAGATTTTAAAATAATATAGGGTTAATTAGGCAACTAAAAGTGGTCGTAACATTGGGAGAAAATAGTATTCCGAGATCATGCCAATGAACCTTCCCACAGAGATTCATTCTAAGTACGCTGTGGGCTGGCCACCACAGATACTGTATATCATCCGCCTTAGTGGAGTACAGTATCTGACCTATTATAAATAATGTCGAGCCACTGTTTTATTTTATAAACATTGGAACCGCTAATACCGTGATCTAGCACAGTGGTCCTACGGGGAACTGGTATAATTCGTGAAGTTTCGGTTGGTTAGCTCATGTTCGGCAATAGCATGATCTGAGGATACCTATTATGCATTATTATGAGATAACCTCAAACTCCATAATTAGCAAGCCGTACAAGTGATTGGTCGATCATATTAATTGGACTTGATTGTGATTGTATTATTCTATTAGTAGCCTAGGGAAATGGACTATCATAGTATGATAGGTTCAACCCTTGTCCTTGTTTGGTTGTAGGGTTAGGCCTTTATGCTAGGATATGCCATTGACCTAAGTTATGACGCAGAACCTATATATATTATTATATATTTATTGCTTGGGTTTTTGTTTCTCCATTTCGTGCTTCCATTGTAGTACTTGCTATTTGGGGTCTAACCCCACTGGTTTTGCATGGCCAGATTTTGAGCCAGCACCCAAGGATCCAACATACTTTCTCCCGATTCATGGCGCATATCAAGAACATGGTCGCCGAGAATAATGAGTGATTTTTTTTCTTTCCTGCTCGTCATTGTACATTTTACTTGTTTTAGGCATTTAGCCACCGACACCTGTTACCCGGTACGTCTGGACATTAGTTTCTTTCCATGACTGTATATAAATCAGACTGCAGCTGTAATACTGTCATGTACTTTTTTTATTCTACCATCTTTTTCTTTTGTACAGCTGGTCTCCAGAATATTTTAATGAAAGCTTTTGGGACCCTTATTGCTTTATCATATATACTCTATGATTATTATTTCTTGTCTGATTAATTAATATATAATTGTTTGTGTGACCCTAAATGACCTGATTGTTGCATGCACCCCTTGTCTAGTTACAGCCGTGATCGTTGTATGACGTATAGTACCTTGTACGGGGTAGCTGGCCGTGTCCGTCTCCATATTCTGGTACTGGGGCGTGACAAGGTTTTAGTGGTGGCCCATGCAGGTCTGTTCTACAGACTTGTGGGGTGTCATGGTCATAGGAGTCTCAATCAACCATGATCCTTCTTGAAATTCTGAATTCGTCCTCTTTGATGCTCAGCTTGAATTTTTTCCAAATTAGTTAGTTCATTGTTCCTTCTCATCATGTACTTGATATTCTTGTGCTTTTCTTTAGGGTTTTCCCTCTCCCAGATATTGCAGCAGCAAGAGAGGAAGAGTTGACTGTGGAACGAGGTCCTGTAGAACCCTAGCCAGGGATCCAAGTTGAGCCCACGATAAATACGACAGAGCAGCAGGCTCCACATGTTTTCGTACCTCCCGCAGTACCGACAGCACTAGATACCCCGGCCTTGCTAGAGATTATTTGAGGAATTTGAGGGCTACCCAATAACATTAGATGGTGGTTCAGTAGCAACAACATCAGAAACAGCAACGTCAACAGCTTCAACAGCAAAAATAGAATGTCATGTTGAACCAAGGGTTACAGACGACCTTGAAACGAGATGGGAGAGTAGATCTAGGGCATCTGTTAGATTTTGTAGAATAAATCCAAGATATTTTGATGGAAAGGCCCTTACGACAGATGATTGGCTCCAGGATATTGAGACCATTCTGGTAGCAGCTAAAGTTTCGGTTAAGGAACATGTTGACCTAGTTAGCTTGCAGCTCCAGAATTTTGCAAGAGATTGGTGGGCCACGATGGAGGTAGGATTGAGGCATCCTATTTTATGGGACAATTTTAGAACCCAGTTCAGGATGAAGTACTTTTGGATTGTGGCTCAGTGCGAGCTACAACAGAGATTCACCAACCTCAAGCAGGCAGGAATGACTGTAGATGGTTGCGCGACAGAGTTTTATTGACTGAGCAGGTTTGCTCCAACCATGGTGGCAACATAGTTGGAGAGAGCGATCAGGTTCCAACATGGACTTCACTTAGAGATCTTATACATGGTAGAGGTGCATGACTATCAGACCTTCGAGGCCGTATTGATAATGGCCAAGAGGGTTAAGCTTACCTTTCAAAGGATGGCATCAAGAAGAGTATACCGGAAGAGGCCTCATGGACAGAACAACGAGGGAGATCCAGTACCGTGAACGTCAGCACCATCCCCTAACATTCGCATCCATGACGTGACACAGAGGAGGCCAGTAATCTCGATAATGATAGCATCTACTCGACAGCAGTAACCGAGGCAGCAACAATAGCAACAGCGACAGGAACGCCGATGAGTTGTTCGTATTATGGCAAGGGAGGTCATACCCGAAATATTTGCCGGCCAGTGAATGGACTATGCATGAGATATGGAAGTCCCAATCCTTGGGTTGTCACTTGTCTAATAATACAGAGGCCAGAAGGGCCAGTACAATAGTTTCCTGTATTACCGGCTCCAATGGCAGTGTAGCAAGGAGGACCAGTAGTAGCGGTACGACCAATAGCTCAGTGTCCATTGCCGATGTAGGCTCAATTATACCAAAAACTAGCAACAGGAACAACATAGACCACAACAATGATACCAGAAAAGGCAGCAGCAGGGAGCTGAACAAGACTAAGGGCAGGCATTTGTAGAAGCATGAAAATCATGTAGGCCGCATAAGAGCTCATGCACCCCAAATATGAAAGAAAGCCGCATCGAAGCTGCACGGGACCTACGTGACCAGAACAGCCAACCGCATAGGTGGCCCTCATGCGGCCTGATCATCCTCAGAGTACGGGGGCTACATAAAAGAAATATTGATCAAAACAAAATAAAACAAAAAGTTTATTTGCAAAAGGGGGGTTACAATATGTAGCCATCAAGGCCCATACAAAATAAAAATAAAAAGAAGAAGACGCGATCGGTCAGATGAGCCGCGAGCCTCACGAAGCACAACCGGGACATCCTGGAGCGATCGTATGCCCGTACGATGAAACTGGTGACGCATTCCTTCCCTCCAATCCAACGTCTCCCACTCCTCTGGAGTTAGGGGCAGCAGGGCAAAGTCCGGAGTGGACCCTAGAGGCCTAGCAAGAGCCTCCAAAGTCAACCCCAACAAGGACAGAAAGCTCTCAGCAACAGACAACCCACCCTCGTCCCGTACCCTCCGTCCAGGCAAAAATAATACGACAGCCGACGGAGAACCGAAAGCTCATCCCTCACGAGACCCTCCAAGTCTAGACCCTCCAATACCCGAACACTAAGACGTAGCAGGGAGGAGACGACGAGGAAGCGAGGAGGGTGGCCAGGGTTCCCAACTAGAATGTCCCTTGAACGACATATTTCACGAAGTGGAACACGACGAACCACGACAGTGATATTTATAAAAGAGAACGATGGTTCGCGTGACGACAATAATTGTAATGATGAACCTAGAAAGGGAAAATCTGACGGTTTGGCTTCCGAAAAGTTTGCATGCAGCCAACGGTTAAGTGCCCAAGAAGTCTGCAAGAAGGCGGTTAAGCTTCCCAAAATGGTTGAGCTAAGTCTTAAAAGTGCCATCTTGACAGTACGCGTTCATGCGTCCAACAGCCATGCGCCCCCAAAAGAAGGTTCAAATCAGGCCGTAGAGTCACCCTGCGACCCAATAAGACAACATCTATGCGTCCCAATCAGCCGAAACGACTTTGGCCGTAGATGGATCTGACGTGGCATCCTGACAACCAGATCACCTCGGGCACAGAATCCTGACAAAAGGATCTTTTTAATGCCTCAAAATACGTGACTAGACTAAACGATAGAAGTCTCACATCAGCGCAGAATATCACTCTCGACGGGGTGCAACGCCACGTTGACAGCACAACAAGTGCCTCATGCGTCCCAGACTCCATCTGTTCTATACGTCTCTGGCCCTATGCGTCCTAGACTCTATGTGTTCTATGCGTCTCTTGCCCCATGCGTCCCAGACTTTATGCGTTCTATGCGTCTCTGGCCCATGCGTCCCAAACTCCATGCGTTCCAAGTGTCTCTGGCCCCATGCATCCCAGACTCCATGCGTCTCATGTGTCTCTGGCAACATATATTTCAGACTCCATGAAGACCAAATCTTGTTGTTATAATAATAGTGATTCTCTCCAACCAAGTACGGACTTTGTGTCAAGCTGACGAAGTTACGCCCACAAAGGATGAGAACCACCCAGATCTTCAGCAATGAAAAATCCCAATAAACACCCACGTAGCATCTTGACTTGCTCATGGTTACAGCTGCACCATGTTAAGAAGGGACACGTGGCACCCTCCAGCATCCATATGGCCTAACATATGCACACCCAGGGATGACTATAAATAGTAGGGTACCACACCCATACAAGAGGTTGGCTATATGTGAACCTACACTCAAATGAGAGAGAAGAGCTTCTGCATCGAATCGTCCATGGAGTAAAGAGAGTTTCTATACTCCTAACCCTCCATCGTCACCTCCCTGAAAAAAATTGTACTTAGATTGTCTTCTAGGACTTCTCTGTACTTTCATTAGTTTGTTAATCAAATCAAGTTCTTTTAGATCTCCTTTTGATTTAATGGCAAACAAGGTGGCGACTATGCTGGGGACCTCCTTCTCTTTTGATGAGAAGTTGGTGACACAGTCTGATGTGGCGAAGCTCAAATCAACGAAAAAAGATGCTGGTAGTTCGCTTCGACCAGCAAGCGTTCGAGGAAATACTTTCGGAAAGAAGTGCTAGTCCTTCGCCAAGGCTAGCCAAGCCCAAGAGACCTGCAAGACGTGGGTAGCAAAGGCTGCTATGCCTTGCCCAACTGTGGAGCAGACGCTTCCTGCCTCTTACTTTGTTGCTGATGATGGTCGTCAGGCTAACACCCAGGACGTCCATATCTATGCGGCTTCCTCATCTGACGCAGAAACTGCTCAGCACCCATACTCTGGCAGAGGAAAGCACTATGATGCCAGATGTTCTGGTTGCTGTGGCAGGTGTTATGCGACCAAGAAGGAGGCCGCATAAGACTGACCATACAACACCAGCTCACAGCCGCAGGCATACAGCCGCATGCAGCCCTGACAGCAACAAAATTTCTATTTTCGACCGCATCTCATACGACGCAAATCCTATGCGGCTCGCCAAGAATGGCAAAAGCCCAAACTTGGACTCTTTGTACTATGCACCTGTAGGTGCTAAGTCAAAGAAGCCCGGGGCAGTGCGAGCTCATCAGGCTTAAGCAACTGTCCAGTTAGCTAACTGTCAGCATGTTCCGTTAACCGTTACACGGGACCCTGATGGGAAGCTATATAAGACCGCCTCGTGCGTCTAGCCCGCAGCGATAAATGGACAGCGTCGATCTCAAAAGTCTTCCATGGATGATCCAAAGAAAGTTCTTGTACGAACCCCAGATTAGGGAGCAAATACAACACCTATGCACCTGTGCGCTCGGTCCTTCTGGGCCAACAAAAAGGGTATAAAAGTGGAACAACCCTTGCTTGACTTGCGTAATATGATCAATCACAAGAGCAAGGCGAGGGAAACAACTGTGGCCGATGAAATGTACTATCCAAGCTATTATTGTGCCAAGATCATTATCAATTGCTGCTGCAACAAAGTGGCAACACCCACAAGCAGGCATTCGGCCTTCCAGCGACTGTGCCAGAAAGCACCTATCCAGCAACAACCTGGAGATTAGGTGCAAGTACCAGAGGAGGAGGAGCTGCCCTTCACCTCATGCTACTCGACTAAGTGGATTTCCGCCACCAAGGGAGGAAAGAAGTAGGGTATCTCCAGTCCGTCTCTCTCTACTAGTGTGTTACGAAGGCGACTACCAGGAGGACCAACAGCGGGACTTGCAGAAGGTGTTTTCCAGAGTATCCGCTTGAAGAAGAAGCTTCTAGCCACTAGGGGTAGTTCTTTCTCAGAACTACTGAGGGTTGCGCAAGCTGGGGGTGGTAATCCCCCGGACCTATATAATAATCCAGCATTTCGAGGAGCTAGCGATTCTCAAGGAACAGACACCGGGGGTAGCCACCATCACCAAGGAGACACAGCCTCCTACGCTGGGGATAGTATTCTATCAGATTCCGAACAGGATGCAGCGCTACTAGCTCTCCCCGACGACTATTCAACACAAGAGTCTGAGGCAGAAAGTGCTACGTGAACTATCCCTTCCTACTCGCCTCATGAAAGAACGACACATATGGCAGAGGACGACCACGAAGTCCCTAGTGACCGGCAGTGCCTCGAAACCCTCGAAGCCATGATGCATACTATGAGTGAGTCAATGTAAGCCTTGACCCAAGAAGTGCTAGACATCAAGGCGACTATAGCCTCCTAACCACTAAGAGCCTCAAGACAAGACCTTGGAACTAATGCAGATTCAAATACAACTGCTCCCCCATTGGCGGCCGTTATGCTCTACCAGGGTTGTCTGCTCCTTCCGCGACAGATGAAGCTAGGGAAGCAATGAGGGAGGTCCAAGAACTCCGAGCCCACCTGGATTCTATGGGCAATCGGGACTCACTCTGCGATCTCAGAGTATGACAACCATATCCGCGAGAATGGAGGGATGTACCATATCCGCCCAAGTAGAAACCCTTCAATATTAACACATTTGACGGGAAGTCCTCCCCCTACCGATACATGAGCTACTTCGAGACTACAATAGGCCATCTATCCCTCAATGCTGCTATTCTCACCAGGCTCTTCATCGAGGAATGGGGTAGCCTTCGATTGGTTTTGCAGCCTCTCAGATAACTGTATCTTATCGTTCGACGATCTCAAGAGTCTCTTCCTCAGAAGATTCTATAAGGCAGAAAACGATATGACAATGTCCTCCCTGATGGATGTCACCCAAGGAAAAAGGGAGCTTGCATAAAATTATATCGAGTGGTTTCGATAAGCTACACTGAGGCTGCCTCTTGGCAGTTCTAAGACGATGATGATGGAGATATGACGGAGAAACCTACTTTCGGGCGTCAGCCTCTGGATGGGTGATAGCCAGTTTAAAGGCTGGACAACGTTCATCTTAAGCGCCGTCAGCGCTGAGAAGAATGTTAAGGATGCTCAACTCTTGGAAATATAGATCCCTATCGCCGATGATAAGAGAAAGTGTTCTCACAACAACAACAACAACAACAATAGCGGTAATACCAGCCGCGACAGAAAAGGAAAGTAGGCTATGGTCGCCAACGTAACCAATAGGCCTAAGCAAAAATAGGTAAAGGCTCCAAAATCAAAGGAGACCTACTCTTTCGAAGATGGTGATGTCATGTCCATCTTTGACATGCTGATGCAGGAAGAGAAACTTTGACTCCCCAATGTCAAACGCCAGCCAGAAGCGACAGACTTAAATAACCCAAAGTATTGTCACTTCCACCGCTACGTCCACCACCCGACACAGGAATGCTATACCTTAAAGCGGTACATCCAGCGTCCGATCGATACCACAGCCCTCTCCCTGGACTTCGATGACGTAACAATTGCCGCCAACATAGTCTCCCTCCAGTTCGGGAACTTTTCGGCAATAAAGGCCCAGGACAGAGTCATACCGATCCCGAGGGCAACAATTTAGGTAGTCAATCTTCCACTAGCTCGCGACCAAGCAGCCGGGCTGATACCTCTTACTACACCTCGGGGCAAAATCATGTCGGTCCACTCAGATCTTGTCCCAGACTTGACGCAGCAAGCAGCGTCTTCCGCCATTAGGCCTAAAACACGAAAAGCCAAATCCTGCCACGTGGTGTCCCCCACCACTGAGGAAGCCATGGCAGGAGCAACCCGGTCAGGACTCACCTACTAGCGGGATTATAACACCCCCGACGGCTATACTCCTACAGTACCTACGGCCTCTGAGCCAGGCCCATCCCAGCCTCCCGTGGCAGACAAATCTAAGCAAAAGGAGGTTCACTTTAACAAACCGCTGCTCAAAGATGCAGCTCAAGGATTAAAAAATCCTACAACTTTGACATACTAGCACAACTGGCCAATGCTCCGACGAAGTCATTATTCAAGCTTCTACGGCTCTCCAGAGATATTCGGGCTGCTCTGAGTGAGGCACTACAGAATGCCGACACCTACCTGGACCAGGTCAAACTGCCAGCTGAGGACCCGGCTGCTTGCCCCCACTTCAATAGTATCATGGAGGCAATACCTAAAATCACGTTCTCGCAACAGGATATATTGCTAAAGAACAACAGACATGATCCTCTCATGTATTACACTGGGTACATCGACGCCATTAAAGTGGACTGGATGTACATCGATCCCGGTTCATCAATTAGCATCATCCCGAGGAGTCTGCTTGAGACCTTGGGCATCCCAATGCATCGTCTAGCAACCACCAATACTACCATTAGTGGCTTCAACGCTGGAAGAAGCTACCCTTTGGGCAAGATTTGCCTGAAGTGCCATATCAGCGACTTGAAGACAAAGGTTACTTGCTACGTCATTGACTTTGAGGTATCCTACAATGTCCTGTTGGGACGACCATGGATACACAAATACATGATTGTTCCATCAACTCTACACCAACGCCTAAAGTGTATGGATGACCATGGCATGGTCAAGACAGAATTTACGGACGTAGACCCATTTAAAGGGGTCGATGCCTACTACTCCGATTCAATCCTTTACAAGCAAGTCCACCGAGATGAAGGCAACAGTGATGCTGACGATGAGGCAGAGGCCGGGACTACACTAGATGAACGCTTGAGAGTTCATCCAAAGGCACATGCTTTCGACACAACCGCTCCCATTGACATAAAACTGAACAGGAAGGCACCCGAACCTTTGGTCGTTTGCCTTCACAGGATGAATCGACTATCAAAGGAAGATCATGCACCATTTACAATATTCTAACCTCTGGTCATTCACCTTCATAGGCTGAATCAACCCAGAGGGAACATCCGACGCTGTTTACGCCTATGGTCGTTCGCCTTCGAAGACCACCAAGGGAAGGTCCGACACCTCCTGCAAATTCTGAACCCTTGGTGGTAAAACTGTACAGGAATCCACTGAAGCCTTCGTTCATGCTGGGGGTATCCCTCGAGAAAGATGAACTAGAGGTGTACGCGACTGCTCATGCTAACGTCCCTTTCTCAATGATGTAATCCCCGAAGAGAAGTTACCCTATTTTATTAATAAAGGGTTATCTTTGAACTACTTCAAACTTGCACATATAAGCACCTTGTATTACATGGAGCACGGTCTGGGCCTTCATCTGCAAACACAGGTGACTATCACCTATGTAGTAAACCAGATCCTCCCTAGTCAAGGTTCCTATTTTACGGTTCCAATAAGGAGGAGGGAAAATAAATCCATCATCTTCGGCAGGGTTGAATGCCCCCGGTCCTTTACCCCGGAGGAACAAGAGCCAGAACCCAACACCGACAAACTCTACCGGTTCAACGGTTAAGCTAAACATATCATCTAGAATATGGGTTATGATCTTAAAAATAATCGAGGTTTAAACTACAGAAAGGGCCAACGGCTGACCCTGCGTCCACCTGCTCCCACAGGCAAGTCCGAGAATTACTACCATAAAACCAAGCATGGCTTAGGGTACGCAACACCTCCCACAACCCCCGAAGGTTTAGATGAAGAAGATGAGGTTTACTCCCACTCTTCATAATCTTTCGCTTAGGACTCTGACGTCAGTATCGGGGAGATGCTCAAGCAAATATTGTCTGCCAACATGGTGTCAGCTGACCCTGAGGAAGACGACGAAGATCCACAGGAACTCCTTGAAGTAGAACCGTGGTCCCAACGCCTAGACACACAATGGAAGATGCGGTTCGAACAACGAGAATCTTCTACCAAGGATGAAGTCGAACAAGTCAATCTGGGCGACAAATCCTCCCCCAAACCTATCTTCATCAGGAAAAGTCTTTCCGAAGAAGACCGAGAATCCCTGCTGTAAGCCCCAATATTTTGGAATAGGGGTAATTTGGTACTTTTTAATTTAATTTATTTTATTTAATATTTTAAAGTATTAATTTATAAAAAATTATATATGACACTTTGCCATGTCTAGGATATTTGGAGCAATGCACAATATTTTTTCTTTCAAAAAAATTTATATTAATAATTTTGATTGTACCTAATATATTTGGGACATAAATGTTGCATTTATTTGATCTTTCCTATGCTCTAAAAATATTGACAAACATCTAGAACCACGGTTACCATAAAACTACTTCCTTTTGACTAGAACTTGACCCAAACCAAACCCAAACACATGTAGGCATGTAGTACACCCAAATACTCTCATATATATATATATATATATATATATATATATATATATATATATATATATATATATATATATATATATATATATATATATATATATTATATTTAAATTAATTTATTTCTATTTATAGAATTTTTATTTATAGAAAGTGCCATATGTGTCATCATAGTTGGCCTAACTATCTAACTACTATCACGCCCCGATTCCGTGGAATCAATAGTCGCCCCCCGGGTGTGACGTCGTACGGGCCTAGGTTGCGCATCGCACAAGGCTAAGATATTTTGCATAGAGAGCACATATTCAGAGTACGCAGATAAATTGAAAAGACAAGTTGAATGCATGAAAAAGTTCTCTTTATTGATAATGAACATCTATTACAAACTTTTGAACTGAGTCATAAGGTTGCCGCACGGGCATACAAAAGTTGACACAAAATGAGATAGTTGTCATGTACATTACTTCCCTTTACTAAACTTCAAAAGATAAGACCTCCAGGAGGGATGACGGCTTTCCCTCTGAGCTGCATTGTGATTGGGTTGCTAGCTCTTGTCTTCAAACTGCTTCAAAGATGGCATGCTCAGGACACGCCCACAGCTGGACTGGATTGGGGATTGTCTTCTGCTCCTTGTTCGGCTCTCGTTAGTGCGGGGAACCTGTTTCAACGAGGGTCAGTACATTAAAATATACTGGTGAAGGCAAGCTAACCCAACTATACCAATCAACACGTTGTTTATATGAAGCATGCATATTATTTGTGGTCTTTCTATCTTGCCTTAGTTCATTTTACAGCAAGCAATATACCTAAATTTTTTAATAAAATAACTTGCCACCGTTCGATGATATTTACATGCCTGTCTGAACCACCTGCACAAAACTTACCATGTCCTTCCCTGCCACGAAGACACAAGTTAGCTTGCACAGGTTTAAATATATGTGGTGATCACTAGCTTGATTGCCATAATGGACACTAGTCAATGACGACGATGGTATGCAACGAAAGTACGTGAGGCGCTGCATACCATCCAATCCAAGTACGTGAAACTAAACGTGAAGTTCCGTCCGGAATCGGATCGGTGCCAGTGCCCCAACAGCCATCCGCGGAAACTATACCTTGTGCACAAGTTGTCCGTGATCAAATGGTATTTATATTAAGCCAACATTTCAAGCCTTTGAGGCAACACGAGCACAAGACAAGTAGCATTGCATGATTTGTTTTGCATAGCCTCCCGGAACATTTATTCGTATACAAGGTGTGTTCCATACTTAGCATAATTTATAGAAGAAGATGCATTCTAACTAAAATTGAAGCATGTATAGAATATTTTAAACGAACTAGCATACAGTAAGATAACCGTTCACAAGTTTAGTTGACAAGCATAATAGTCCAAGTCTATTCCCCTTTTTATCTTGACATCTTTTAGTTATTAATTGGTATCGTTTGATCAGGGCAAGCAAGAATACAAGATTTTTAGGTGTGAAAACTTGGAAGAAGGGCCAACTGAATCGAATACAAGCCACTCACATTTTGGTTGGAGAAAGGAAGGAAAGAGGTACTTCAGGACTCCGCTCGAGCGTCGCCTACTGTCTGTTCACCTGCATTGCCACGAACAGCTGATCAATACCTCTTCCACTCTTTCCTATATCGGAATTGAAGTGCAGTTCAATAAACGAAAATAATAAAATCCATCAAAACCGTTCAAGAAAACGCAAGCAAATCCGAAAACTAACTCAAAGCACGAAAGCAACAAGCGATAGCGAAAACTGAAACAACAAAAGATACAACGGAGAGGTCCCTCCTGACTCTGCCGTTAATTCGATCCTGGGGGCACGATCCACTGAATATGAAAATTGATTCCGAAGAAGCAAATCCATAAAATTTAACTAGATGTGAATTAAATTTTTTAATTTTTTTTTGAAGATTGAATTCAAAATTTTAGATTTTGAGGTTAAATGAAAGATAGATTGGTTGGATTGAAGTTGGCTAGCAGCCCTCGAAAGGTTTTTGTTAGTTGTAAATAAAGAGAATTTATTATTGTGTTAATTAAAATTTAAAATTTTGAAGAAGGATGAGGATATCATGATAAGACTAAACTTGGACTTTAAATTGGAAGATTTTAGGACATGATAGTTGGTGAATTCAAATTTGATAATTTTGTAAGGTTAATTATTATCGTCTTAGTAATTGAAAAAAAATGGAGGAGTAAGTTTGATAGAACAAATTTTGAAATTTAAATTTTAAATGAGAATATTTTAAAGTCTGTAATTGGATTCAAATTTTAAGAATATATGGAACTAAATTAAATTTTGAGATTTTGAGGAGATAAAGATGTATTAAAAATTATAAATTTTGAGGATTTGATTTGATCTTAAGAGATTAACTAGGATTAGATATGACATATACCAATTTTTGTTGGGTAGATTTATGATTGCTAGGTTTAATGATAGAGAAAAAATTGATTAAGTATGGGTATTATGGATTTGAAAAAAACAATTCAATAATTAGAGGGATTGAGGAGAAGACTATATTAAGAATTGAATTTAAAATTTTGAAGTTTGACAACTTTAAGGATAAAATTTAAAAGAGTGAAATATTAATTTTTAGAAATATCATGATATTCTAGATTTAAATTTTCTTTGTATTTGAAGGGTCTAACTCTAGAAGAGTAAATATTTGGAATTTAAATTTGGAAGATAAAATTTTGAGGATTGGGTTTAAAATTTTGAGTATTGGGTTATTAATTTATAATTTTGAGAAATTTAAGAAGATTTATATTATAGTCCTTGGACTACAAGATGTCGATGTAAAATATTTTTAAAAAGAAAATTTATTTTGAAGATGGGAATTAAACTCAAGTTTTGAAAATGTTGAGGACTTGGAATCTCATGGATTAATTGTTGAAGAGATAAAAAAATTTGATCGGGTAGAAGAATGATAATTTTAAAAATGAGAATTTAATTTAATTTAAATTTAAGAAATTTAATTCATGAAGGGGTTAAATTTTGAGAACTTAAAATTTTATTTTAAGTATAAAAAATGAATTTAATATTGAGGACTTTGCAAAATCACAATAAAGATTTGACCTGATTGGAAAAAAAATATTATTTTAAATCTTAAATTGTGATGACGTAATTCTTTTAAGGTGGGTAGATTATAAGTCCCCACATTTTGGAATAGGAGTAATTTGGTACTTTTTAATTAATTTAATTTATTTTAATTTATTTAATATTTTAAAGTATTAATTTATAAAATTCTTTATTTTATATATGACACTTTGCCATGTCTTGGATATTTGGAGCAATGCACAACATTTTTTCTTCCAAAATTTTTTATTTTACTTATCTTGATTGTACCTAATATATTTGGGACATGGATGTTGTATTTGTTTGATCTCCCCATGCTCCAAAAATATTGACAAACATCTAGAACCACGGTTACCGTAAAATTGCTTCCTTTTGACTAGAACTTAACCCAAACAAAATCCAAATACATGTAGGCATGTAGTATACCCAAATACCCCCATGTATATATATATATATATATATATATATATATATATATATATATATATATATATATTATGTATTATGTATTATATTTAAATTAATTTATTTCTATTTATAGAAAGTGTCATATGTGTCATCATAGTTGGCCTAACTACCTAACTACCCAAGATCCTAACCAACCAAATCTCAATCCTAACAAACAACTCCCACACCTTTTTTCTATTCCACAACACATCCCACATATAAAATATATCCACAAAATCTGAAAAAATCAATTAAAGATTTAAATCCCAAATTTCTAAATTAGGAAACCCCTAGTTAGTTTCATATTCCTATCTTTGGATCAAACCAAATCCTAAGGAAATATTTTTGTGATAATCTCCTAATTTAAATGTATGTCCTTATCATATTAAGACTCCAAAAAATCATACCCACATATTTTTAAATATTAAATCAAATCCTAACCACCAACCTATTTAAACTACATATATTTATCAACTTTCCAACACTTAAACCTAATTATTAAGTTCGGCCCCCCTTTTTTTCTCCTCCATGAAAAAAAACTCCTTTCTCACATTCTTTCCCTCTTCTAATTATTTTCCTCTTCCTCTCTCCTTCCCCACAGGCCAAAACTCCACAAAAATCTAAACAGAATCTCTTTTTGGCCAAATATTGCCTGCTGGTTGCAGCAGCAGTTCAGACCCCCTCCACAGCGGAAAAAAACCCTAAAAATTCTAGATTTACATCATACTTGAAGTCCCTAAGAGCCTCGTCAAGTTTTGTAAGATTTGGAGTTCGTTTGGTACTCCGTTTCGCCGTAGTCGCGAAAAAGGTCCCCGCCGTAATCGCAATCGCAATCGCGTAAGTTTTCCAACTTTGTTTCTTTTCCTATTTTTTTATGAATAAAACCTTGTGTAAATTTATATTAATTATAGATGATGTTTATAATTAGTTTTATACATTAGATTTATATTTTTTACATACAAAAACTACCAAAAACCAAAGAATAACCTTGACGCAGACACGTCGCATCAAGATTAGTTATAGTTCTTTGATAGTTGTTATATTTTACTGATAAATAAATTTCATAAATTAATGTATATTAATTATAGAATATTTAATGTATTAATTTCTTATTTAATTATATTTGGATGCCAATATGGATGTTGTATGTCAAGACTACGTGCCAAAGTTGGTTAGAATGACTAGTTGTCGTGCAATGCCGATATTTGATTCTTTTTTATTATTTAGAAATAATTTCAGAATATTAATTATAATTAATTCAATAATAAATTATTTTAAAATACATGATAAAGAGGTTCCATGCATGTTAGATGAATATGATAGCAATGGTGCAAGTTTTGCGACATTGATACGTTCCTACGTACATATAGGACTACGTGTAGCCAAACACATGTAAGTTCCTATAAGTATGTGTGGTATATCGATGTAAGAAACCCTCATAACATATTTTTAGAGTGCATGGCATGTGTACCTTGGCACGTTGTTCAATGCTACGCAACTATTGGATTGTTGGACAAGAACGTCAACTGAAAGTTAAGGTTGTGCAACGATCTTTCGTGTTGTCCTAGAGTAGTTAATGTGTATGATTATTGATTAGAATATATTTAACAGGGCATCTTATATCTACTACTCTTCCAGTAGAGGACGTCGGATAGACAACATCGCAGCCACAGATAATAGGCAAGTGTACCTTGCCATGATGTATCACAGTTTTTTGCCTTAATTATCTTATTTAGTTATTATAGTATTTGATATGGTTGATGTGTGTATTTCCCCTAGGACCGTGAGACATTTCTTAGCATCTGAACAAGATTCGAAACTTAGAGATTTAATACCACGATCTCATTTCACGTGCTTGTATCTTTGCACGTCAGACCGTAGGACACTTGACACCATTTCATGTGACAGAATCATTCTTGAGGTATTCATGGTGATTCTGTATAGGATTACAGGACTCGTGATATGAGATTTGCATATTATATACATATATCATTATGACTCATTGTACTATCTAGAGGTCCTAATCTTGCGTGTTATGGACATGAGATATCGTGGACATGAGAAGTGAGGTTACATTGGGTGAGGAGAGACACACTATACTACAGGCTGATTATGTTTATATATATATATATACACTATGTTACTAGAGGTGCCTTAGACTTTGTCCCAGATCTTTGGCATATTTACTGGCCCTACGAGATATTACTTGCTGCTATGGGCTCTCCGACACAGAGCTTGTAGTGGTTTCAGCCTGAGTACGAGTGATGTTCTCATGTGCATATCACTTAGATGGTTACAGTAGTTTACCCTTGAGTATGTGGCATTATACTATTTTACTTTGGCATATTATTTCTTGTACCTTGTTACGTTCCTCTAAGTACCTGGTTCCTTGCCAGTTTTGCAGCATAGATAGTTGTGGAGCCTGCCTGGAGTTGCTGATTTGGGTTTCTTTTCCATGTGGGCATTGGTACCAGGTACTTATATCATTTCTACCAGAGTTATGCTATTCATTTATATTATTGATTCATCTGTTGATGTAGCCTAGTTTTTATAGACTCATATTTTTTTCTCGAGTCTATTCGAGCTTGTGTGTTACTAGGCGACCGACTTTAGCACATATAGCTTATTTTTGTTGTATTCTGTTCATTGTGGATTGAGGCATAGATATTTATATTTACTAGATTATCTAGAAGCGACTATTATAATACAACTTATATGTATTCGAGTCAGACCAGATCTGGTTGAATATGTAGATGGCATGTTACGTATTCCTAGTCCTACGTATTTTGGGACTGGGACGTTACACCTGCTATAGCTCGTCATGAAATAAATTGATGTCTTTGCTTGGAGCTACGAAGACATGCCAGGACTGGACCCCCAAATTATGGTCCACAAGCTCAATATCATGCCGGACGCCAAGCCTATCAAACAGCAGTAACGACAGTTCCGCTCGGATATCATGAACGCTATCGAAGCTGAAGTCAACAAACTGATCGCTAGTGGCTTCATCTGTGGGGAATAACATCCAGATTTGGTGGCCAATATCGTATACGTCGTCAAAAAGAACGGGAATATCCGGATTCGTATCGACCTTCGTGATCTAAATTCGGCGTTCCCTAAGGACGAGTTTTCTCTTTCGATCACCGATATTATGATCAACAATACTTGTGGCTTCGAGCGCATGTCCTTCATGGACGGATTCTCTGGCTATAATCAAATTAAGATATCTTCTGGAGACGAGAAGCATACATCATTCAGAACACCGATAGGAGTATACTTCTACATCGTCATGCCCTTCGGTCTGAAGAACGCAGTTTCTATATACCAACGAGCTATGAGCATAATTTGTTATGAACATCTACGCAAGACGGCAGAATGTTACATTGATGACATCGCTGTCAAGAGCCGCTCCAAAAATGATCACCTCAGGGACTTGAAGACTGTGTTCGACCTCATGCGTACGCACCAGCTCAAGATGAACCCTACCAAATCCTTTCTAGGAGTCTCCAGCGACAAATTCTTGGACTTTATCATCACTTCCAGGGGTATTCACGTAGACCCTGACAAAACCAGAACAATCCTGGAGATGAAGCCGCCAAAGAACCTCCGGGAACTCCGCGGCTTGTAAGGAAGGTTGGCATACATCAGGAGGTTTATATCAAACCTCTCTGGGCTTTGTCGATCATTCACCCAACTCATGAAGAAATATGTCTCCTTTGTCTAGAATAAAGAATGCCAACGCACGTTCGACGACATCAAGGAATACCTATCAAACCCTCCAGTGCTGGTTGCCCCGGTCGTGGGAAAGCCCTTCCTACTTTATATACGTGCAATGGATCACTCTCTCGGTGCTCTATTAGCCAAGATAGTGATGCATGTCATGAACAGGCCATCTATTATCTCAATCGAATGATGGTTGACGTAGAGCATAGGTACACCCCCGTCGAAAAGGAATGCCTTGTCTAGTATTCGCTATCCAGAAGACTCGGCATTATGTGACAGGACAAATCATTCATGTGATCTCACAAGTTAATCCTCTAAGAGTTCTTATGACCAAACCAGGGGCACTCAGTTCCCGCCTGGCTACTTGGGCGATACTACTTTCTTTATACGACATGGTGTTTGTCCCACAGAAAGCCGTCAAGGGCCAAGCAATGGCCGACTTCCTGGCAGCACATCCGGTGCCAGAAACCTCAAAATTCTACGACGAGATTCTAGACGAAGTGGCAAACTCAAACGTGACTTCGTGCAAAGCTGTTTGGTGGATGTTCTTCGACGGTGCTTCAAGAGTAGGGCCCAAGGACAATATCGTCACTAGAGTTGGGATAATATTAATCTTTTCCTATAATCTGGTCATTAATCGAGCTTATTCCTTCACGAAGCTACGCTCTAACAACGTGGCAGAATACAACGCTCTCATTATTGGACTCCAATTTAAAAAACAAGTAGGGGTATACTATTTAGAGGCATACGGTGACTCCAAACTGATAGTTAACCAAGTCTGAGGCAAATATGAAGTCCAAAATGAAGACCTAATTTTGTACCACCAAGCTGTGCTTGGCATCATCTCAACCTTCGAGGTTTTCTTCATTGAGCATGTCCCTTGGCTGCAGAACGTCGAGGCGGACGCCCTGGCCGGCCTCGCTGCCTCCTTGGCGGTTCCAGAAAATACCCATCAACTAATCACGGTGATCGGTCAAGAGCTGGTCTGTCCCAAAAATAACCTCTGCCTATGTCTGAGCCACGCGACGAAAGTACACACTGATACCCAGGACTAGAGACTCTCATTCATTGACTACGCAGTCTATGAAATTGTACCCAAAAACCCAAAGAAAGTCACTTCAATCAGAAGATGTTCCCTCCGGTTCTATTATGATACAGCTACCGAAATGTTGTATCGTCGGTCCTACGACGACTTCTACAAAAATGTTGTATCGTCGGTCCTACGATACAGCTGCCGAAATTTGTACTTAGATTATCTTTTAAGACTTCTCTGTACTTTCTTTAGTTTGTTAATCAAATCAAGTTTTTTTAGTTCTTCTTTTGATTTAATGGCAAAAAGCGTTCACCTTATCCTTGGAAGAAGCTATGGCATCAGGCGTCGTAGTGGCAGGTAACATTTTTGTTAAAATATTTTCTGTCATAGCATTATTTGATTCTGGAGCTTCGCACTCATTTATATCTGCACAATATAGACACGTATTAGATTAAAGTTTGAGGCTTTGCCAGAGAGGCTGAATATACTAACTGGCAATGGAATCATAGGAGTTAGTAGGGAATGCCTAGCGTATCCAGTCGTAATATGTGGGCATTTATTACCTGAGAATTTGATCGAGTTCCCTACAGATAACTTTGACGTTATCTTAGGCATGGACTAGTTGAGAGACAATCATGCGACGATAGATTATTATGAGGGTAGAGTGTTGTTTAGAGTCCCTGGTCGAGAAGAGTTTATTTTTAGCAGAATAGCAGAAGACCATCAAAAGGAAGGAATCGCAACAATAGCAACAAAAAATGATCCGATATCCAAAATAGTTGAAGAATTTATGGACGTCTTTCCCAACGAGCTTCATGGATTACCCTGTCACTACCACATTTCTAGAGAGGGATATTTTTATCTTTTGGCAATAATTACAGAATGTGTTATGTATATAAAATATAATATATATATATATATATATATATATATATATATATATATATATATATATTATAATATTATTAATGCTGGTTAGTGGATTAGACTTGACATGACCCATTAGGACAACTGATTAGTTTAGTTATGGTTGACTCATTAATTAGGGAGAATAAATAGAATATCCTTTTCATTAACTAAAGAACTTTCCTCTAGTTAAACATTTTAATTAATTAAACCTTCATGACATAAATGAGGGACAACTTGGACATATCAAATGGAACTAACCTAACCCTAACCCTAATGAATAGGTGGCCGACCTTATTAGTAGAGAGGGAGAGTCTCTCTCCTCTTTATTATAGCCTTTTTTTATTTCCAAATTAGCTCACCTCCATTTTTTTCCAAATCTACCTCAAACCCAATATATTCCATATCAAATCCAATCTCATTCCTTCATTCCAAATCCATCCTAAGGAGCTTGGAAGAGCAAGAAGGAGCTTTGGTGTGGAGCTAGCTAGAAGGAGGTGCCCATCCTTTCCATTGTGTCCTTGTGGTATGCTACATTGAGAATCCATCTCCCAATAGGTAAATTTTTATTTTCTTATCAATTTCATGGTTAATATGATGCATTAGACCTATAGAAATTCTTCCTTGGCTAAGGACTATCCATAGGAAGAAGAACTTGGTTCTTATGAGGCATATTGTGATAGTTACATTGAGTTTTGTAGCCAAATTGAGAAAAATTCAAATTTGGTCCACCAAGTATTTGAGAAAATGACCCCTTAGTTGTTTGAGAGTTTATTTCATGATTTGGCATATTGTACGTTCCCATAATTGGATACGGAGGGGCCGAATCATGATACGCCATGATACGGTATCATATGTTGGTAGTTTCAATGTATTTGGAGTCCTAACATGTTAACTCCCTCATATTGTATTAGAATAGTCAATTCTAGCTTTAATGATATCCTATTTAGTATATTAG
Source organism: Iris macrosiphon (assembly GCA_036927795.1). NCBI lineage: Eukaryota > Viridiplantae > Streptophyta > Magnoliopsida > Asparagales > Iridaceae > Iris > Iris macrosiphon. Next base: position 152,279,013 of record JAYESA010000002.1, on the reverse strand, counting down.
ATGTGTTCTACGTGTTATTGGTGGTATACATGGTGATTAAAAGATGTATCATGAGAGTATCATATGCTAGTGTGTATCATAGAGATGCACTTTAGATGTTTGTTAAATTGCTTGTGATAGGGTTATTGATGTAGAGTGTGTGTGTTTAGATTATGGATGTACCTGTGCACTTATGTGTGTGTATAATGTTGATAGTGTGTTAGTGTTGCTTATAGGGTGAGAAGTGTCTTGGTGATGTGTGTAGTCGGGTAATAATGGTGCAGACCTATGCACATGTATGCACAGGTGAAGGAGGTACCGGGTTTCAGTATATCAGTTTTTGAGAAAGGATATATGAGGGAGTTAAAATAGGAATTATAGCAGGGAGAGCTATACTAGGCAGTGCAGCAACCTGTAGGGTAATATCTACAGTTGTATGCTCGAGCAAGCAGCAAAGAAGTTGCTGTTGCAGCTAGGAATAACGTTGGCAATGCATCAATGTGCACTGTAGTAGGGGGTTACAACAATCTGTTGCAGAGCTCGGGTAGAGGAGGGTGTGTTCTGTGTTAATGTGCATTACAGTCGTGCTAAGGTTAACACTACAGTCAGTTATGGGTGGAGGCCAGTTGCAGTTAGGGTGATACATGCCTTGAATCCAGTTGTGAAGCCAGTGCACTGTGATGGGAAATTAGGTTGGACTTGACATGGTATGGGTGTGTAGGTTATCAAGGGTATCAGTTGCACATATGAAAGTAAGATGGGAACATGGCTCGAGTAGTGACTGTCCTAAGCAACAGTAGTTGAAGCTTAGCTTCATAGCAGCAACAGTAGTGTCCAGTGAGCTTGGGTATGTCCAGAACTTGGAGTGTGCAGTGCACACTTGTGCACTGTAAATCTGCAGTTGCTAAACAACAAATATGCAGTCCAGTTCGAGGTAGAGCAAGGTGCAGCAATGATGGAGGTGAGGTACAGTATCAAGCATAGTAATTTAGTGTTGGTATCAGTGAAATAAGAGGAGTATAGGTCTGTATTAGACCTGATACTCATGTGCAGCAGTGGCTACCCGGTTATGTGCACATCCAGGTAGTATCAGTAGGATAGGGAGAGGGACATTCCCTTATTGTACAGTGGTTATGGAGTGTATGGGTAGGCATGGATATCCTTAACATCAGTTGTTGATACCTAGTGTCAAAGTAATGACTAATGTTCATATCAGTTAACTGAATGACTAGAGTATATAGGAGTTAAGGTATGGTTAGCCATGGTATAAGTTACAACTTATACACCCAGGATAAAGGGTGATATCAAATGATACTAGATATATGTTAAGAAATATTACTAGTAATATACAAGAATAAGTGTATATATATATATATATATATGCTACTAGCTAGAATACTTAGTGATAGTTGGGCTAATTTGGCATTGACTAGTGTTAACTAGATATTGACTAATATAACTAATATACCTTGTTAAGACCCAAAAAAACCTAGTATAACAAGGCATTAACCTAGTTAGCCTAGTACTGATAGTATACCCTAGTATAGACCTAAAATGGCATAACACCCTCGTTTCAATCTAGTTAATCATTTTATCCTTCTAAACACCAATTAACATTAATGTCTTATATATAGGTCCTTGTGACTCCATTTTGGACATCGATCCTCATATATTGCTCAGTACCACAGATGAGTACAATCTCTGACAGCTTTCGTTATTTTTTATGATTACTATGATTCTAGTTTGTAGTATTATACTTGATTTTTGACACAGTGAATACACGAGCAAGTATCATAGATACCTATCATGAGGAGTCATGATTGGATACATCGTACTAGTCGGGGACGGAGAAATATTAGCAAGTTATGTGATCATACCCTACCTTACATGTATCATAGCTCACCCCACATCTCACGTAAGGTATAGCCTGACCATATTACATGCCTCATAGCCTGTTATATATGATTAGCCTGACTCTTACTCATATTATAGCTAAACAGATGGTTAGCCTGACCTCACATGTATCATAGCTAATCATATATAACAAGCCTAATCTAGTCCCAAGCCGATCACATAGCAAACTAATATTTTAAGGCACATAGCCATTATTTATATTCCTCTATTTCCAGTTCATACATTATAAGTATTCATATTTATCTACTTTCACTGTTTACCATTACCAGTATACTCATTGCTAGTTATTTATCTATTATATGATTATATGTCTCTCTAGTTTTTCTTATATTCCAGTATTTTATTCTATTATGTATATTTCTTACTCACTGCTTTATAGTTTTTATCAATATAATTGAAATTGCTGTTAGTTTATGTGCTTTGCTCCAATCCTGACTGGATAACATTTTTTAGAGGATCTCAAGAACTTTTGTCCCACATACTATGTACCAGGAGTAGACGAGGGTTACATACAGGAGACACTAAAGGATCCTATTCCAGTTGAGGATCCTTTAGTAGTGACTTAGAGCCTAGCATTTATATTTTATTTGGGATTGTTCCACTTTGAGATATTCTAAGTTGTACTATTTTGAGACTTATGTTGTTATTGAGTTATATAGAATCTTAGACTTATTGTTATTGTGTGAGATGCTTATCTCTAAACTTATGTGTTGGAACTTCTTTATATTATTTTTATATCTTTATCATGCCATTCATCTTTCTATAGATATTATTGTGATTGAGTATTTGTTTGACATTATATTTATATTCATCTTGTCCTCCTTATAGAGTTGGAATTATTAAAAGGTTATATATTATTGTGAGATGTGATAGATAGTATTGTGACCTAGATAGCATTCTACCACCGATGTTGCGGCGTAGGCTGGACGTACCCACGACTCATGCCCAATTTTCGGGTACGGGTCGTGATACATTTTTATGGTGGCCCATGCAGGTTGAAGTCGCAACTAGTACGATATCGTAGTAGTGTTCCGATTTAGAGTACTATTACGAGCCTGCTATAGGATATATGATATAGGATGAGAGCATAATCACAACTAGGAAAAATTTTAATTATTGATTTTGCTATCCTTATCATTGTGAATATTTTTGTTCCTTGAATATTATTGTCCTTATTTGATGATATCGTATCTTGTGCCTTATTTGACTTCTTTTTGTTCGATTTTCTTCAGGATGCCGTCGAAGACCAGATCACAAAGATCAGGACTCGCAGCTTCAGAGAGGTCTGCCACCTCTCGACTGCCACCCGGGAAGCTGGAGTTGCTCCTTCTGCTTCACCTGTTCACATAGGAGTTTTGGCATCTTTCGGGGGTCCTCCTCCCCCACCTTTCCAAAGGGCTGCCCCAGTTGTTGCGGAGGACCTTCCACCATCGCCACGATTTTCTTTTTCGGGAGGTGTGCCTGCTGATGGGATACAGATGTTTGCTTTGATCCAGGACAAGGTATATGTCCAAAGGGTATGAACAGAGGCTCAGCATGTTCAGGCTGAGGCACAGAAGGTGCAGGAAGAGGCATACCAAGCGCAGACGGAGCTAATAAGAGAGAGAATGGAGAATGCTCACTAAGTGGCTCTACAGGAAGTGGAGAGAGTTGTCCAGCAGCATCATGGCCAGCCGTAACAACAAAGGCCAGGCACCATTGTGGACTTCAAGAGGAAGTCGCCTCGGGAGTTCAAGGGTACCGAGGGGATACTCTACGCTGATGACTGGTTGGAGGATATTGAGAGGATCCTATGTTTGGCTCAGATTCCAGAGATCTTACACATCAAGGCGGCCGGCGGCCGGCTGTTTGATATTGCACTCACTTAGTATCGTACGGAACCCAGGCTTACCGCATGAGAACTTACTTGGGAGGCTTTTAAGGAGCTTTTCAAGGAGAATTTATTCCCCGACGTGGCCCTGGGAGCTTTGGAGAGTCACTTTTATGACTTATTCTAGGAGAACATATCGGGTGAAGATCTTCACAGAACATAAGATTTTAAAATATGTATTCACGCAGAAGGACTTAAACATGAGACAGAGAAGGTGGCTAGAGTTGTTGAAAACTATGACTTGGAACTTCAATACCATCCAGACAATGCAATTATAGTAGCTGATACACTTAGTAGAAGAGGTAAAAAATTCATGTTGACCACTCATAAGCACATTCTAGAAGACTTACAAGAGATAAAAATATAGATAGTACTTCAACAGGATAAAGGAGTTCTTGCTAGCCTACTGATCCAGTCAATTTTGGTGGATATAATTATGATAGCTCAGGCAGAGGACCCGAAGATTCAGAAGCTATGGGCAGAATGTGAGTTCGATCTTTGAAAAGAGTGGACGATTCATGCAGATGGAAGGCTAAGATTTGGGAACCGTATATGTGTACCAAGCGGGAATATTCGACAAGAAGTTATGGTTGAAGCACATAGTTCCCAGTACTCCATTCATCTAGGAGGCATAAAGATGTACCAAGATATCAGGCAACCTTTTGGTAGAACAAAATGAAGAGGAAAATAGCACGCTTCGTATCGCAATGTCTGATATGTCAACAAGTGAAGACAGAACAACGAAGATCGGTAGGGTTATTACAGCCGCTTCCTATTCCAGAATAGAAGTGGAAACACGTCACCATGGACTTTGTGATCGGTTTACCTAGATCCCCGACTAGTCGAGATGCAGTTTGGGTGATAGTGGATCAACTCACAAAAGTGGCACATTTTTTTTCTTTAGAGTGGGATAGTCTACAGAGCAGTTGACAGATTTGTATATACGACAGATTGTGAGGCAATATGGCATGCTTGTAAGCATAGTGTCCGACCGAGATACCAGGTTTACTTCTCATTTCTAGAGAACCTCGTACTAGATATTGGGTATCAGGTTAAGGTTCAGTACTGTATACCACCGCCAGACAGACGAACACTCAAAGAGGACCATCCAGCCTAGAAGATATATTACGAGCATGTACTCGAGACTTTGGTGGATCTTGAAAGAATCACCTTCACTTAGTTGAATTCTCGTATAACAACAATTATCAGACCAGTATTCAGATGGCACATTTTGAGGCACTATATGGCAGGAGGTGTAGATTACCGTTGGCATGAGACAACATTGGTGAGTGGAAGATATTAGGCCCCGAAATAATTAGGCAGACAGTAGAATTTGTCAAGCAATTAGAGAGCGACTTCGAGTTGCGCAGGATCGACATCGTCACTGGGCAGACCAGCATCGTAGGCCTTTGAAGTTTGGTATCGGTGACCACGTGTTCTTGAGGATTTTGCCAACCCATGAAGTTATTAGATTCGAGGTCTGCGGGAAGCTTAATACGTGATACATTGGGCCATTTGACATTCTCGATCGGGTAGATAATGTAGCTTATCGTCATGCCCTTTAAGGTGCACGATGTATTTCATGTATCTCAGTTGCTTAGGTATATCCCATATTCAAGTCATATCCTCGATCACTCTAAATTATTCGTTGGTACTGACTTACTTACGAGGAGCAACCCGTATCCATTCTAAACCGAAGGAAGAAGGTACTCAAGAACCAGATTATTTCTCTTATCCGAGTTGCCTGGGGCCATCACACTTTTGAAGATTTAACGTCGGAGCGCGAGGACGATATACGATCTCGGTACCCATACATGTTCTATTCGAAAGGTATATTCTACTTTATGCCTTGTATCTTAGATTTTGTGATAAGGCGATCACCTATGTGTTGTGATATTATTGCTTGCATGTGTAAATTTTTTAGTAGATTTGTATCGTGCTTATCCTGACTTCTCTAGCCTTACTTGGATTCAAAATTTTGAGGACAAATTTTTTCCAAGGTGGATAGAGATGTCACTCCTTGTTCCCAGTATACGTATTTTAGAATGTATTATTCTTGCTTACAAGTTATTTATTTGGTTGTATGAGACTAAACACATTCTTTGGTTTGTCTTGGTTATTAGTTTATGGTTTGGATTATTTTGGTCATGAGTTAAACCCATGGTCTAAATCTCAAACCCTAGATATATAACCCAACTTCTTTCTATCTCCCTCTTCTTTCTTTTTCTTCTCGCTCATAGGTTTTTCCCTCCCTCCATAGGCAAGTACACTTTGCATAAGAAATGGATAAACCTTATAAATTATTGGTTTATTATATTTATTGTATAATTTTAAGCATGTTTAAAACTTGTTATTTTTGGATTTGGCAGATGGAATGGTGTAGAACTTAATTTTTATGATTGTGGGTGTTCTTGAGTTTTTATTGGTTTTGATCTTCAAAAACTTATTGTTTTAAAAACTTATGGCTCTATGTGATGGAGCATTTATTTTGAACAGTTTGGCTTTTGAACTACTTGATTTGGAGTTGAGATGGGGATTGTATGGAAGATCTAGTTTTTTGGATTCTTAGTTTTTTCATGGATGAACTTGTTGTTCTGGGACGATGGAGTACCATACGGCCCAACAATATGCGCCCCCTCCAGCATGCGCCTATCTTGTTGGACGCATGTCTGCTTTGTGCATGCTTTCAAAAGTCGGATGTATAGTACCTTGAACGCATGAAAATTCACTAAGGCCTGATTCCATGCGTCCAGGAGGTTATACGGTCATGAGCCATACGTCTCTTCTTTTTGGGCTCATGTGTCTACATGACTTTTGTGTCTTTGCACGACTTTCTATGATTTTGTCTTTTCTCTCAGGCACTTATGTCTTGTCACATCAATCACCTTTATGTTACTTTCTTGACACTTCATTTATCGTCCATTACTTCGGCACTTGTCCCAAGTAGTGGACTTTTTTCCAAGCATGCAGCCTTGAGGAGCATGCAGCCAGGTTAGAACATATGGCCTGACCATCTTTTGCACGAATTAGATACATATTATCCTTAATGACTCCATGTGTATACGTAGTACTTTCTTGTTAGGATTATTCATTTTATTTGGAATATTTCTTATCAACCTCTATGTGGTTGATCCTGGTTATTGCTTGTGTTATGATTCTATAGGAGAATGGACTCAGTAACCCGACCTAGTACTAGAACTCATGCTTATGATCTTGGTAATTGGACTCGAATACTGTATTCGTGCTGATATAATTATTGTTTGATATTATTCATGAACTAATGTGCACTGAGGTGTGATATACCATGTTACGTGTTAAGTGATTTATATTTGGATTGCGCATCGAGAATGCTTCCAAATTCCTGAATGCATGATAATATATATATACTTTTCCCCCAGCACGGGCTTGATATGTGAGTCAAGTACCAAAGCGTGGCTAGGATTTTGATTGTTGAATGTTTCATACATGCTCCGGTGAATCCAGATTGAACTTTCATGGATTCGTATCTAGCGTGCCCGTACTTTATATGGCATCTTAAGAAAAATTCTCATGTAGCAACGTCTTGAGATTTTAAAACAATATAGTGTTAATTAGGCAACTAAAAGTGGTAGTAACATTGTGAGAAAAATATATCCCGAGAATATGCCAACGAACCTTCCCATAGAGATTCATTCTAAGTGCGATGTGGGTTGTCCACCACAGATACTGTATATCATCCATCTTAGTGGAGTGCAATATCTGACCAATTATAAATAATACCGAGCCACTATTTTACTATAGAAATATTGGAACCGCTAATACCGTGATCTAGCACGGTGGCCCTACGGAAAACTGGTACAATTTATGAAGTATCGGTATAATCATTTTATTTCGCTCGATTAGCTCATGTTCGGCAATGGCGTGATCTGAGGATACCTATTATGCATTATTTTGAGATAACCTCAGACTCCATAATTAGCAAGTCGTACAAGTGATTGGCCGATCTTATTAATTGGACTTGATTGTGATTGTATTATTCTGTTAGTAGCCTAGAGAAATGGACTATCATAGTTTGATGGATTCAACCCTTGTCCTTGTTTGGTTGTAGGGTTGGGCCTTTGTGCTAGGATATGCCATGGACCTAAGTTACGACACAGAACCTATATATACTATTATATATTTATTGCTTGGATTTTTATTTCTCCATTTCGTGCTTTCTTTGTGATACATGCTATTTGGGGTCTAACCCCACTAGTTTTGCATGGACAAGTTTTGAACCAGCACCCGAGGATCCAACATACTTTCTCCCGACTCATAGCGCGTACCAAGAATATGGTCGCCAAGGATAACAAGTGGATTTTCTTCTTCCCTTATCGTCATTGTACATTTTATTTTATTTTGGCGTTTAGCCACCGACACCTATTAGCCGCCATGTCTGGATATTAGTTCCTTTTCATGACTATATATAAACTAGACTGCAGCTGTAATACTATCATGTACTTTTGTTATTCCACCAGCTTTTTATTTTGTACATTTAGTCTCCAAAATATTTTGATAAAAGCATTTATGACGCCTTATTGCTTTATCATATATGCTCTATGATTACTGTTTCTTGTTTGATTGATTGAGACATAGATGTTCATGTGACCCTAAGTGACCTGATTGTAGCATGCACCCCTTGTCTAGTTACAACCGTGATCGCCGTACGACGTATAGTACCTTATACGGGTAGCTGGTCGTGTCCGCCTTCGTATTCTAGTACTGGGGTGTGACACATGTCCTTCATCGTATATATAAAAGCTTCAGTAAAAACTAGGACTGCCAAGATTTTGACAGTCCTAAATACTATTAGGACTATCAAGATCTTGACAGTCCTAGTTTTAATTCACTGTCCTTCATCATATATATAAAAGTTCTTGTAAAAATAAGGACTGTCAAGATTTTGAAAGTCCTAATTGCTATTAGGACTGTCAAAATTTGGACAAACAGTCCTAGTTTTAATTCCTTGTCCTTCATCATATATATAAAAGTTCTAGTAAAAACTAGAACTGTATACTATTAGGACTGTCAAAATCTTGACAATCTTAGTTTTTATTCTCTGTCATTCATCATATATATAAAAGTTTAAAAGGCACCCAGTAGGACTGTCAAGATTTTGACAATCCTAAAGTAGGACTGTCAAAATCTTGACAGTCCTAATTTTTATTCCCTGTCCTTCATTATATATATAAAAGTTTAAAATACATCCAATATTAGGTGTGTTTGGAACAAATTAATTTTTCACCAACATAAAAGTACAAATATAAGATGCTCCAAATGTAAGATGCTAAAAAAGATACCAAAAATTTCAAGTTACAACCAAATTTTTAACTTAAAAGTTTAACATGTCAACGTTACAACCAAATTTTAAAGCTTGCTAACAAAGTTCGACAACACCTACATGAATTAAAATATGGCCTAAACTTCATGCCGCCACTTTGTACGTTGCTTCATATTATCCAAGAAAGAAAAATTATTAGTGTTGTCGATGTGTTGTAGCTCCTCATTAATTTCCATATAACTCTGAACCTGGCAACTGACAAGACTTCTTCCCAACTTCTTCGCTTTCAAGCCTATTGATGATAATACAGAAAATTTGTTAGGTTATAAACATTTACAAATCTTCAAAGTGAATAATTTATCCCTCACCATCTTGACCAATGTAGTATACAAGACTGATTTGGCTGAAAGATCTGCTGGTACGGGCACAATATCGCCTCCGTATTTGAATAACGTAGGTAGTCTGACACCAGCGTAGTAGGCGATATAGTTATCGCTATAGTCTATCATATTAACTACCGCTTCTAATTCAGATTCTCTAATAACGTGATGTTGCCACTAGTGAAGAAGTCCGAGACCCAGTTGAACATTGCAGGAATATAGTTTAGGGGTTTTGTACCTTTCAGAGCACTTTTTATTTTCACTGTGCGCATCGGTACTGTTTGTATGTAGCCAAACTTACAGAGCACTCTATCAGGTATATAAGGCTCCTCGATTTTATTGCAACTTATCAGACCATGATATAAAGCGACTGGTTGCAATGGACGACTGCTCTTGTCGTAAATCCTGATATATATTCTAAACTATCTGCAACGTATAAAATTGAGCATAATGTAATTTAGTAAATTATTACCAAACTAAAAAAATAAAAATAAGTTTAACATTCACCTCATCTACCATCATATCTTCAAGTGTATTTCGTAAGGCGGCCAATGTGTGTGGACGTTTGGCATCTTTCTTAGTTGGCTTCAATCTGCACATTCTAGGAAGGTGCTCATCATACCCTCGGTTAAGTTTAGCCCGCTTCAGGGTTGGAAAGTGCTCGTATATCCATGCCTGCACGTAAATTATAATAGTCAAAAAATTTACAACAGAATTTTGTATTATGTGTACAAGTTGTCAAAGATATATCTTTACATGAAGTAAAGTTTGGCATACAGATATTGTCATGGAACCGACGCGGGATGCCAGACCAAGCTCGTGGTAAAGATATGCTAGTATACCGCTTTTCCAAGAGATTTCTCCCACTGTGTCTATGTCGTCAAAATTCAAGAGATATTTAGCATGTATCGACGTTCTGGACTTATCCGAAATATCGATAGCCCCTAAGATGAACTACATATATCTACGTGCCACCATATCGACATTATCACCTTCGGGGTTCGGATCATCGAATGCCTCCTCCAAATATTTCAAAGAAAGTCCGTACGACTTCTTGAAGTCTTGAAGGGTTGTAAAACTCACCGCATCAACTCCGAGACAGTTTGATACATAATTCACGATATGATCGTAAAAGTTAATGCTTGATTCATCAAAATTGTGATTCATCATGACTCAACAATCAACCATAAGTCCCAATATATGATGGACGTCATAATTGTCAACTCCCCTTTTGGGAGATAGAAAGTGTTGGTTTATGGATGCCAGCGTTCTAAAAATGCTGATATGAGTGCATTGTCCACCGTCGTATATGAGTAGTTACCCAAATTTTGTAAATCGGTGGGATTGATTTTAGCCTTGACATCGTCTACAAAAAATTTAAACCCCCATGTATTGCACATTTATCGTGGTTGATCACCGTTAACATACGAGAACTCTCCTAAAAAAATAATTGGATAAACTTAGAACTATATATAAAATATAGTTATCTATAAATAATTAAAATTATCATAACGTAATGTACTTACCAGATTGTTCCATATTTGGTATGCAATATGGTTCTCGATCGACGGCAACATAGAGCAACTATTTTGACGAGTCTCGACTAGACTATCTGGCTGCTGAGAAGGTCCTGTACTATCAGTTGGCCAATTTCGGAGGGTTGGTAGACGAGTCTCGACTGGACTATCTGCCTGCTAAGAAGGTCCTGAACTATAAGTTGGCCAATTTTGGACGGTTGGTATGTCTTCATCGGAGGAGGACGAAGAATCAGAAGTACTAGGCGCACTTGGCTGGAGCCCTCCTCCTCCACTATTTCTATTTGAAGACCTAAAATTTTGCAATCTCCATCTCCTCCAATTTCAACCATTAATCGATGGCTCCCAAACCCTGGAAAAAATAGTAGGTCGGCACTGAACCAGACCGAAAAAGTTACCGTTTCATGTTTCAACCGGTTGAACTGGTTAATCCTGTAAACCCCCTCACCCAAAAATAGGTATTTTGTGTATATTTCGTATTTCTTGTATTTGTTTTGGGTTATTTTCCAACTCAATTAAAATCCAATAATTTTATTAGGACACTTCACCATGGTTTGGACATTAATAATATAGGATGGCCCTAAAATCTGTATCTCCCTTCATAGGAAGTAGCCTATACAGGAGACACTACCTGTAGGATCTTTTCGTGGCACAAGAATTTGACCCAGTGGCATTAGTATGACATTAGTGTAACAACCATAGATTAAGTGTTAAATATTTAGATATTTATATATATAATTTAATTGTGGTCATTTTCTAATCCCAACTCCCTATAATTAGCATCGCATAATTCTTCATGCCAAATCAGGAAAATTCTCTTTTTGTAAAAATTCATATTATTTATTATTATCAATTTTGTGGATAACCATTTAATTAATTACTTAGCTAATTAGATGATACAATTAATTGATTTATTATAACTAGATAAATTATCTAATTATTAACTATAAAATATTTCATAAAATATTTTGGGTGTAGTATTTTGTTAAAGCTGTACAAAGTAAATTTTTTAGAATTTATTTGGTGTACAAATATTATTTTTAGGATTTTTAAGATCATCTATATATGTAAATATATATATATATATATATATATAAATAAATATAAGGTTACTAATAATAATAAGGTTACTAATAATAATAATAATAATAATAATAATAATAATAGTAATATTAGTGTTAATAATAATAATAATAATAATATTATTATTATTATTATTATTATTAATAATAAAAATAATGTTAATAATAGAAATAGAAAAGACAAGAAAAAGAAAAGAAAAAGAAAAAGAAAGAAAATAACAATAAACCAAAAACCCTAACAAAACCTTATTCCTAATCCTAATAAACCACTAACTACTAATCCCTAAACAACCCCTCACAGCCAACTCACTACCCAACAAATCCCACAGCACACCCGACCCCTTCCTATCTCTCTCTATATATATATTCACACACGTATACAAAACCCTAACCCTAACCCTAGCTCTGACCAACACCGGTGACCACCCGCGCTGACCCCACGCCGACCAGCGCTGCCGCGCCGGACCGCCCTGCGCCCCACGTCGTCGCAGCCGCCGCAGCAGCCGCCGTCCGCCCCGTCGCGCGCGTATACACAGCAACAGGGCTCCCCATTGTCCATACTTTAAGGTATCATATCTCCCTCATCTCTTGTCCTTTTCTCGAGCGGTTTATTCTGTACTTCACAACCTAACCCTCTAGGATTTTTATTCAAGTGGGATAAGTTTTTGTGTCCCGGATTGGTCGAACAATCGACCAAAAAATGATCGAAAAACTGACCAAAATAGTTCAGAATTTTGAATCCAAAATCCCATATTCACACCCAATTTGCCACCAACCTGTTTATTATTTTCAAAAACTAATTAAAGGATTTTTCTTCTCCATATAACCAAAAAAATTCTGTTCTTTTAGTTTTTGTTAAATTATTCTATGTGTAAAATTATTCAACCTCCAAATTGACCAAAAACTTGTCTTTAAAATATTAAAAAAAATTATGATACGGAGCGCGTCCCGCTAAACTGGACCGCCTCGTCACGTACCAATTGCGCCAAAAGGCGTGTATGGTATATCTCGATGTGTGGGCCGTGTGCGCGCGTCAAAATCAACATATATCCGTAAAAAATCTCTGTATCGTAACTTTTGTAAAATATCACGTCATTTAGTATACGCTCGTCGAAATGCGACAAAACTTGCGCCATTGGAGTCGTGGTATCACGCTGGTCCTGTGACCCAAGTTTCACGCGATTCCGAGATAGTTGACCAAGCCGCCTATTTGTGGGCCCTACGGTTGACTTTTAAGGCGAATTTGTGATCGGCTCACCGGAATCCAAAATTGTATATACCGTTGAATTCGTATTAACGTTTAGAATTTTTTTGACCTATAATTTGTCCCATTTAGAGACCTTTACCTCTAGCACGCTTTTCGATGCAAAGTGGCCCATATGTGTACCCGCTTTGACCCGAAATTACCGTTTTGCCCCTGTGTCCAAATTGGACGAAAGGGTAGTATTTTCTAGTCTCGCTTATTCTGGGAACGTTGGTGATGTTTATTTCAGCATCCAGAGACGTTCATTCTGATGCCATAGTTTCTGATCCACTGTGCCTGACGTCTGGACACTTACACTTTGCAGCTTTCTTGCCAGGCAAGATACCTTGCCAAATTGCTTACAGTACTTTGCATGCTTATTATATTTTTATATATTCATTGCATGTGTATTTTATTTTAGTCATAATTATATACTATATATATGTTGACACACACTTGACACATAGTATCATAGAAGGGGAGGACAATCAGTAGGCGTATGGGCTATAACCACTCTGATAAACCGTAGTAATTAGCACGCACTACGGTAGTTGTGTCGCGCTGGTCGCTACCTTCGAGGTATGTCAATTTCTGGTGTCGTGCTGGTCGCTACCCTTGAGGTATGTCAAATTCTGATGTTCCTGACGTGTGTGTGAGTTGTGAGATTAGATAGAGTAGCCTACCCATGCCCATACGTCAAAAATTGTCCTTATTATGTATTTCATATAGATTGTCTAGTACAGCGTACTTATATATTTTATGTCTATTATGCATGTTTACTATATTCAATTGGCATGCTTCTATGTATCTTGTTACGTCCCTCTGAGGACCTGGTCCCTTTCCAGGTGTAGACGATCTTGACTATTCGCAGGAGCACGGATCAGGACTTGCTACTTATCTCTTTCGAGGAGATTTTCTCTTCGAGTCTCATTGTTCATTAGATGTTTTTATGTGATTTCTCTTATATTCTAGTTTGGTAGTGGATTTGTCTCCACCCAACTATTGTTCTTATCAAGCATTTTATACTTGATCCAGTTATATAGTTGATTGGTTATTTGATTCTGTGGATGCGATCTAGTTATGCCCTGTGGCTTATGACAATATATATACCACATGTGAGTTATTATTCATAGCGTACGTGTGTATTATGGTATCCATATATTGGAGTTGCCATATACATACGGCTGGCATGCTTATGTATTCCTAGTCCTACGTATTTTGGGACTAGGGCGTGACATATTTTTGTGGTGGCCCATGCAGGTCAAGAGCATATTGTCTCGGTTATGTTACTATACCAAGCAAGCCTGCAAATAGGATTAGAGTATAGGATTTCATCCACTTATTTAATCACCGCCCTTGATTTCATTTCGTATTCTTATTTGATTGTTCGTATTGCATCTTGTTTGATCCCTTCACAACGTCAATCTTATCTTTTATTTCGTGCTTGATAGGGGTTAGGAAGATGGCTTGTACTAGGTATATACACTCTAATATTCAATAACACTATTAGTTAAATTATTGTAAGTTTGGTAGTATGCCTCATAACCTAATATCACATAGCCCTTTTGACTCATTAATGAAGTATGATTGAATGACACCAACTATAGACTTGCATAAGAAGATATTGTTTATCCAGACTATAGAACTTAGAGGCCCATACCCCCATTTGGTCGACTAGAGACTTAGACAAGGAGTTGTATGGCAACTGTAGAGGCACAATACCGATCTTCTTGGTGAACTTAAATTATTTTGTACCTTCCTCCATCATAATCCAGCGTACCTATATTTTCTGTACTACCTCGACTTATGCTGCTATTATAGCCTAGTTTTGCAAGCTTATTCTTTTATCGAGCTTGTTCATGACATATGTATTATTGGGTGCACCTACTAATACATTATTTAAAATCAGAATTAGTGTATTATGGTCTGATCAACCTTAGTGCGCTTGGTTCGTTATTCGTATGACTACCTTACGTGGATTGAGATATATAGTTGACTCAACTTGTTAGATAAATATACTTACCCTCTAGACAAGTCAGAGCATATCATATCAGGTACATAACTGTTCTGATATGAATGTGTGAATAGGAATTTACCAAAAATAAAATTTCAATCCACAACTGCCTTGATAACTCTCTTTTGAATTCTTAAAATCGCCTTGAACCCCGTACTTGTATTCTATCACCTCCTCCTTGAACTCTTTATTATTGTTTTTCGTCTTCCCCTATTTCGGAAGGACGAACGTTCGTGCTTGGTATAAGTTTGATACACGTAGAGTACTAGATATACCCCATAGGCCAATCACATTACTTGGTGACTGTAAACCCCCAAATTTTTGCAAGAATTTTAAATTGGGATTTTCGCAATTTTCTGGAATTTTCTGGAAATTTTCTGTAATTAAAATCAGTATTTCTAATTATTAAATAATTTTTAATTGATAATAAATAATATTAAAATATTATGAAAATAATATTTTTGGGTGTAAAATGAAAAACTGGACTTAGGGCAATTTTTCTGGAATTTATCGGACCCCGGACCTATTTTTAAATCACCTAAAACTATTAATTAATTAATTAATTAATTAATTAATTAATTAATTATTATTATTTATTTATTTATTTATTTATTATTATTATTATTATTATTATTATTATTATTATTATTATTATTATTATTATTTCTCACCCAGCCCAGCGGCCCGGCCCGGCCCATTGGGCCCGAGCCCGGCCCAGTCCCTAGCGGGTCGGGTCGGATCCGCCAGACCCGACCCGAGACCCGCTAGCCCGTCTCCCCCCCCCACGCAGCTGTGTCCGCGTCTCGCGGCGGAGCCGTCGCCTCCGGCCACGCCGCTCCGCCTGCTCCGCTCCGCCACCAGCCCCCCGCACCGGCCGCCACAACCCACCGGCCCCTCCGCCTTGCCCGGCGCCACCCTCTCCCTCACTCTCCCTTTAAATTCCCCCCCCGGCCGTCGACCCCACCGCCTCAGATCCCTCCGCCGTCTCCTCGCTCCACGCACCCCACCGGTGCAGCGCCGCCGTGCAGACCCCAGCTCCGCCACCCTCTTCACCGGCGCCACCCTCCGCGAGGCCCTGCGCCACCGCCCTCGACGACGTGTAGCAGCCGCCTCCTCTTCCCCTTCTTCCTCCCAACGCCGGCAGCCCTCGCCGTGCCTCCGGTCGGCTCCGCCCGACCCTGGCGACGCCGCCCCGAGCCGCCCTAGCCCGGACGACCTCCCCGCCGCCGTGCCGTCCGTCGGAGCTCCGCCGCCCAATCCCCAAACCCTAACCCTAATTTCTACCCCCCCTGTGTCGGACACGGACACGGGACACCGTGTTCGTGTCGTGTCGGACACGATTTTGCCCGGTTTTTCGGGTCCCCTTCAGGTGCGTATATCTTTTTGCTCGTAGCTCTGTTTTTGATTCCGTAAATTGCGTTGTGAAGCCTGTATGACCCTCTCGGTGTCCGGATAAACTGTTCGGGGCATCGCGTCCTGTGGTGATCGCACACCGCGATCCAAAAACAGGAAAAACCAGACCCTGTTTCACCCCGGAACTGAGTACGCCCCGCCAAACGGGACGACTTGGTCGCGTGCGGTCTTCACAGATACGTACGCATCGTCGATACGGACGTGTGAGTTTTCGTGAAAGCTGATTCGGGTGTGCGTGC
Source organism: Iris macrosiphon (assembly GCA_036927795.1). Classification (NCBI taxonomy): domain Eukaryota; kingdom Viridiplantae; phylum Streptophyta; class Magnoliopsida; order Asparagales; family Iridaceae; genus Iris; species Iris macrosiphon. The sequence continues at coordinate 152,262,045 of JAYESA010000002.1, read as the reverse complement.
ATACCGGAATCAACGCGTATCCGCGGACATCGTCCCGTATCCGCCTTTTCTGCAATTCACCATAACTTCGTGCACACTCGTCAGATCGAGACGAAACTTGCGCCATCGGACTCGTAGCGATACGCTGGTCCTGTGGGTCAAGTTTGGTTCAATTCTGAGAACGTTGACGAAATTGCGTGTCGTGGGCCCCACAGGTCCCGCTCGACGGGCAATTTTGTGTTCGACTCATCGGAATCCAAATCTGAAAGTTTCGTTGGGTTCGTATCAGCGTTCCTGACCTGTTGACACTAAGTTTGGTGAATTTGGAGACCTTTGACCCGGACACATTTTTCGGTGCAAAGTGGGCCCACCGGCGGACCCCGTTTTGACCCGAAACTGCCGTTTTTGCCCTTGTCTCCAAATTGGACCCAAGGACAGGCATTTTTAGCTATTTGACATCTTCTGAGCATGATGGTAATGTCTATTTCAGCTTTTGGACTCATCTCTAGACTTTTCCCCCAAGAACCAATTTAATCAGATCCAAACAACAAGCAAGTACCTGCACTTCAAGTTTAACCTTTATATTGTGATAAATAAATTCCCTGCTTTATTAGTACCATTGATGATTATATGTAGAGTTAGAACATTGGATTTCATGTCTTGAATAATGTATTTCATGTCTTGCTTTTCGTGTCGGGCGGGAGAATACTAGGAGGCATGTAGTTTACCCTTTCCCCCTGTAATCACTGTGTGCCAGCTGTTGGTACGCGATTGTACCATCAGCCTTATACTTGATTATTCCCGTAGTCACTGTGTACTAGTCGTCTATGACGGCCCTATTAGCCTTATAAACCCCTACATGCCAACTAGGTATTCTAAATACACGTGTTCACACACAATAGTTCTTGTCGTGTTGCAGTTCTTGTTGTCTTGTTACAGTTACATTCCTGTCACATTTTATTCCTGTTTTACTCATTTCTGGTTTATAGCAATTAACCATATTTTACTTCTAGTCCTGATTTATAGCATTATTTTTCAGTTAATTTCACTACTTACTTACGCATTTCTCAACATAATGCTTAGTCAGTTATTTTCTACCTGTCACAAATATTTAGTTTAAATCTTTTTGTGCATTGTGTACTTTGCTCCTTTCCTGACTGGATCCGTTGTTTAGGCGATGACGAGAACCTTGCCCCCACCTATTATGGACCCTCTGAGACAGCAGGTGATACAGTTGCAGAGCCGGTTCCCACCCAGGAGACTACTCCTGCAGAGTAGTTAGCCTTAGATATTTATTTCCTTTCATCTTAGTAATCGGGTTTGTCTCCGATATAATCTATGGTTCTGTAATAAACTCTGGATATGATTATCATATTCTGGTTATAAAATCTTAGCATTCTTTTCCTGCTATTTTTCCTTGCCTATTTAATTATGGTGAATGAGCTAGATTTATCACCTGTGATCATGCCCTAGACAGCGTACTACCGCCGACACTGCGGCGTAGGCTGGACGTACCCACGCACTCGTGCCCGAATTTTCGGGTGCGGTTCGTGACACATTTTTGTGGTGGCCCATGCAGGTCCAACGACTAAATTGTTCGGTTTCAACTCAGGGACCGAACAGGCCTGCAATAAGATTGAGGATTTTTAGGAAAAGCTCATCCACTCGATTAAATCATTCTTGATATTCACATCGACTTCGAATTATTTTATTGACTTGCATCCTGCCTTGATTCCTGTGTGCCTTTATCGTTTATTTTGGATGTAGAGTAAAGGATCTACCAGCAAGCGACGAGGTTCCTACAAGATCACCACGAGATGCTCTACCAGCATGACCGTGGAGAACGCGCAGACTCTTGGAGCAGCTAATGCGCGTAAGTATTTCGTAGATACCATTTTCTAGTATTGTCTTAGCTTGTGCCTACTGGTTCGTGACCTCAGCCTCAACCTAGTAACTTTAAACTTGCTAATAACCTGGAATGCTTTTTTTTTGGATAACTGTAGAGGTTGTAAATCTTTTGTTATTGAGCTTATTGTAGGTTGTTTTGTGTGTTAAAATAAATTGTAGCTCCTTTCATCATCCTCTAGCGTATTTATATTCGTAACACCTTGACTTATGCTACTATTCTATAGCCTAGTTTTGCAAGCTTACTCTTTATCGAGCTTGTTCATGACAAGTGTATTATTGGGGAGGCCCACAATGATACATTTCAGAATCAGTGTATTACGGTCTGATCAACCATAGTGCGCTTGATTCGCCCTTCGAAATAATACTTTACGTGGATTGAGATATACAGTTGACTAGTATACCTGCCCTAGACATGTCTGAGCATAACTGTACTAATACGAGCATGTAAATAGGAATTACCGAGATAGGATTCAATCCACAAATCGCTTGACAATTTTCACTTGAATTCTTTAAAACACCTTGACCCCGATAATTCTATTCTATCACCCCACCCTTGAACTCTTTATTATTGACCTTCGTCTCCCCTTATTTCGGAAAGACGAAATCTCGTGCCTGGTATAAGTTAGTACATAGATAGTACTAGAGATGCCACATAGGCCGATCACATACTTGGGGATTGAACTTTCGTAATTAAGGACATAGCATATGTGACATGATCGGCGTTGAAGTTCGGGGATTGAATGACGTAGGTAAGCATATTAAGGAATATTTCCTTAAGGTATATAGTCTTTTGTGATTTTGGGTAAACTCTAAGTTGGGTAGCGATGTATTTGTCAACTCGAGAGAAATATCTTTGGATTGTGACCAAGTAAGAAGCAAGCCATCCTAATTTAGGAAATTAAGGAAGTGACTAAGATGATTAGTGAATTGATATCGAGGACCCAATAGTTATATCTTAGGTTTATGATAAATGAAGGTAAAATCATCAATGTGAATTTATAAGATAAAATTATAGAAATTCAGACTTGAACATGGGTGGACTACAATTTAATGATTTTTCAATTTGACGATTTGAATTACAAATTACAAATTGGTGGTTGGACTACCTAGTTGGATTATTGAGGAGATAAATGAAATTTAAAATTTTGAAGCATACCATTGTGAATGGGGATATTGTTGGACACAAATCACTTCTAGAGGAAATTAGGATAATTAAAATCGCGAGGCAAAGTCATGTGCAAATCTTGAAAATGCTATATGGACTTAATCTAAAATCTGCCTGTGGATAATTTGAGGAAGTAAGAAGTAATAAACATAGGTTAAATTTTATTAGAACGAGTAGTCGTCTTAACCTTGAAGTGATTGCAGTGGACATGATTAGGTTTTAAATCATCGCAAGGAGATTGCGATTGATGTACGTGAAGGATTAACAGATTTTGGCTTAATTTTTAAATTTCGAGGACAAAATTTTTATAAGTTGGGTAGATTGTAAACCCCCAGATTTTTGCAAGAATTTTAAATTGGGATTTTCGTAATTTTCTGTAATTTTCTGGAAATTTTCTGTAATTAAAATCAGTGTTTCTAATTATTAAATAATTTTTAATTGATAATAAATAATATTAAAATATTATGAAAATAATAATTTTGGGTGTAAAATGGAAAACTGGACTTAGGGTAATTTTTCTGGAATTTATCGGACCCCGGACCTATTTTTAAATCACCTAAAACTATTTATTTATTAATTAATTAATTAATTAATTAATTATTATTATTATTTATTTATTTATTTATTATTATTATTATTATTATTATTTCTCACCCAGCCCAGCGGCCCGGCCCGGCCCATTGGGCCCGAGCCCGGCCCAGTCCCTAGCGGGTCGGGTCGGATCCGCCAGACCCGACCCGAGACCCGCTAGCCCGTCTCCCCCCCCCACGCAGCTGTGTCCGCGTCTCGCGGCGGAGCCGTCGCCTCCGGCCACGCCGCTCCGCCTGCTCCGCTCCGCCACCAGCCCCCCGCACCGGCCGCCAAGACCCACCGGCCCCTCCGCCTTGCCCGGCGCCACCCTCTCCCTCACTCTCCCTTTAAATTCCCTCCTCCCGGCCGTCTACCCCACGGCCTCAGATCCCTCCGCCGTCTCCTCGCTCCACGCACCCCACCGGCGCAGCGCCGCCGTGCAGACCCCAGCTCCGCCACCCTCTTCGCCGGTGCCACCCTCCGCGAGGCCCTGCGCCACCGCCCTCGACGACGTGTAGCAGCCGTCTCCTCTTCCCCTTCTTCCTCCCAACGCCGGCAGCCCTCGCCGTGCCTCCGGTCGGCTCCGCCCGTCCCCGGCGACGCCGCCCCGAGCCGCCCTAGCCCGGACGACCTCCCCGCCGCCGTGCCGTCCGCCGGAGCTCCGCCGCCCAATCCCCAAACCCTAACCCTAATTTCTACCCCCCCTGTGTCGGACACGGACACGGGACACCGTGTTCGTGTCGTGTCGGACACGATTTTGCCCGGTTTTTCGGGTCCCCTTCAGGTGCGTATATCTTTTTGCTCGTAGCTCTGTTTTTGATTCCGTAAATTGCGTTGTGAAGCCTGTATGACCCTCTCGGTGTCCGGACAAACTGTTCGGGGCATCGCGTCCTGTGGTGATCGCACACCGCGATCCAAAAACAGGAAAAACCAGACCCTGTTTCACCCCGGAACTGAGTACGCCCCGCCAAACGGGACGACTTGGTCGCGTGCGGTCTTCACAGATACGTACGCATCGTCGATACGGACGTGTGAGTTTTCGTGGAAGCTGATTCGGGTGTACGTGCACACCGGAATCAACGCGTATCCGCGGACATCGTCCCGTATCCGCCTTTTCTGCAATTCACCCTAACTTCGTGCACACTCGTCAGATCGAGACGAAACTTGCACCATCGGACTCGTAGCGATACGCTGGTCCTGTGGGTCAAGTTTGGTTCGATTCTGAGAACGTTGACGAAATCGCGTGTCGTGGGCCCCATAGGTCCCGCTCGACGGGCGATTTTGTGTTCGACTCATCGGAATCCAAATCTGGAAGTTTCGTTGGGTTCGTATCAGCGTTCCTGACCTGTTGACACTAAGTTTGGTGAATTTGGAGACCTTTGACCCGGACACGTTTTTTGGTGCAAAGTGGGCCCACCGGCGGACCCCGTTTTGACCCGAAACTGCCGTTTTTGCCCTTGTCTCCAAATTGGACCCAAGGACAGGCGTTTCTAGCTATTTGACATCTTCTGAGCATGATGGTAATGTCTATTTCAGCTTTTGGACTCATCTCTGGACTTTTCCCCCAAGAACCAATTTAATCAGATCCAAACAACAGGCAAGTACCTGCACTTCAAGTTTAACCTTTATATTGTGATAAATAAATTTCCTGCTTTATTAGTACCATTGATGATTATATGTAGAGTTAGAACACTGGATTTCATGTCTTGAATAATGTATTTCATGTCTTGCTTTTCGTGTCGGGCGGGAGAATACTAGGAGGCATGTAGTTTACCCTTTCCCCCTGTAATCACTGTGTGCCAGCTGTTGGTACGCGATTGTACCATCAGCCTTATACTTGATTATTCCCATAGTCACTGTGTACTAGTCGTCTATGACGGCCCTATTAGCCTTATAAACCCCTACATGCCAACTAGGTATTCTAAATACACGTGTTCACACACAATAGTTCTTGTCGTGTTGCAGTTCTTGTTGTCTTGTTACAGTTACATTCCTGTCACATTTTATTCCTGTTTTACTCATTTCTGGTTTATAGCAATTAACCATATTTTACTTCTAGTCCTGATTTATAGCATTATTTCTCAGTTAATTTTACTACTTACTTATGCATTTCTCAACATAATGCTTAGTCAGTTATTTTCTACCTGTCACAAATATTTAGTTTAAATCTTGTTGTGCATTGTGTACTTTGCTCCTTTCCTGACTGGATTCGTTGTTTAGGCGATGACGAGAACCTTGCCCCCACCTATTATGGACCCTCTGAGACAGCAGGTGATACAGTTGCAGAGCCGGTTCCCACCCAGGAGACTACTCCTGCAGAGTAGTTAGCCTTAGATATTTATTTCCTTTCATCTTAGTAATCGGGTTTGTCCCCGATATAATCTATGGTTCTGTAATAAACTCTGGATCTGATTATCATATTCTGGTTATAAAATCTTAGCATTCTTTTCCTGCTATTTTTCCTTGCCTATTTAATTATGGTGAATGAGCTAGATTTATCACCTGTGATCATGCCCTAGACAGCGTACTACCGCCGACACTGCGGCGTAGGCTGGACGTACCCACGCACTCGTGCCCGAATTTCCGGGTGCGGGTCGTGACAGTGACTATTTTCGTAATTTAGGGCATATCATAGGGGATATGTTTGGTATTAAATTTTTTGAGGATATATTGAACAACACGACTTGATAATTTGAGGAAGTTTTTCTTAAATGTATAGCCTTATGTGATAGATGGATAAATTCTAAGTTGGATAGAAATTACATTGTCAACTTGAGGTAATTTTTTTTTAGATTATGATCAAGTGATCAAGTAAGATTAAAATGAGAGATTTAAGTCATTTTAATTTTAGAAATTTAAGAATGACTAAGATGATGAGGATTTAATGAATTTTGAAATCTTGATATTGATGACCAAATATTTATACTTTGAGCACATAATTTAAAATTTGAATATTGAATGTTGAATCATTGATTAAAATTTGAGGATAAATATAGAATTTTAGACTTGAACAATTGGTGAATTAGATTTAAAATTTTACAATTTGATGATTTGAATTAAAAGTTCAATTTGATTGATGGATCACCTATTTGAAATATTGAGGATGGAAGTTGAATTTAAAATTTGAAGAGTACAAATTCTTAAGTTGAGAATAGGAATAAAAATTGATTAGAATTGTTATTATTTAAAATCTAGAGGAGATTATGATAGTTGGAGATCGTGATGTAAAAATTAATGTGAGTTATTTAAATCTTGAAGATATTATATGGATTAATTTAAATTTGGATGTTGATAATTTAAAAAAGTGATAAGAGATTACAATAGGTTGAATTTTGATTTAAACAGTGATTCTCTTAATTTTGAAGTGATTGCGATTTGAATAGATTTCGTTATTTAAATTTTTGGAAGAGATTGCGATTGACTTGACTTATGTATGAATGTGAAGGATTTAGCAAATCATGCCTTATTTTTACTTTCGAGGATAAAATTCTTTTAAGTTGGGTAGATTGTAAACCCTCTCACCCAAAATTAGGTATTTTGTGTGTATTTCGTATTTCTTGTATTTGTTTTGGGTTATTTTCCAACTCAATTATAATCCAATAATTTTATTAGGACACTTCACCATGGTTTGGACATTAATAATATAGGATGGCCCCAAAATCTGTATCTCCCTTCATAGGAAGTAGCCTACATAGGAGACACTACCTGCATGATCTTTTCGTGGCACAAGAATTTGACCCCATGGCATTAGTATGTCATTAGTGTAACAACCATAGATTAAGTGTTAAATATTTAGATATTTATATATATAATTTAATTCTGGTCATTTTTCAATCCCAACTCCCTACAATTAGCATCGCATAATTCTCCATGCCAAATTAGGCAAATTCTCTTTTTGTAAAAATTTCTATTATTTATTATTATCTATTTTGTGGATAACCATTTAATTAATTACTTAGCTAATTAGATGATACAATTAATTAATTTATTATAACTAGATAAATATCTAATTATTAACTATAAAATATTTTGTAAAATATTTTGGATGTAGTATTTTGTTAAAGCTGTACAAAGTAATTTTTTTAGAATTTATTTGGTGTACAAATATTATTTTTGGGATTTTTAAGATCATCTATATATGTAAATATATATATATATATAAACAAATATATGGTTACTAATAATAATAATAATAAAGGATAATAATAGTAATATTAGTGTTAATAATAATAATAATATTATTATTATTATTATTATTATTATTATTAGTAATAATAATAATAATGTTAATAATAGAAATAGAAAAGAAAAAGAAAGAAAATAATAATAAACCAAAAACCCTAACAAAACCTTATTCCTAATCCTAATAAACCACTAACTACTAATCCCTAAACAACCCCTCACAGCCAACTCACCACCCAACAAATCCCACTGCACACCCGACCCCTTCCTATCTCTCTCTATATATATATTCACACACGTATACAAAACCCTAACCCTAGCTCTGACCAACACCGGCGACCACCTGCGTCGACCCCACGCCGACCAGCGCCGTCGCGCCGGACCGCCCTGCGCCCCGCGTCGCCGCAACAGCCGCCGTCCACCCCGCCGAGCGCGTATACACAACAGCAACGCACCCCATCGTCCATACTTTAAGGTATCATATCTCCCTCATCTCTCGTCCTTTTCTCGAGTGGTTTGTTCGTGTACTTCACAACCTAACCCTCTAGGATTTTTATTCAAGCGGGACGAGTTTTCGTGTCCCGGATTGGTCAAAAAATCTACCAAAAAATTGACCAAAATAGTTCAGAATTTTGAATCCAAAATCCCATGTTCACACCCAATTTGCCGCCAATCTGTTTATTATTTTCAAAAAATAATTAAAGGGTTTTTCTTCTCCATATAACCGATTTTTTTTGTTCTTTTAGTTTTTATTAAATTGTTCTATGTATAAAATTATTTAACCTCCAAATTGACCAAAAACTTGTCTTTAAAATATTGAAAAATTATGATACGGAGCGAGCCCCGCCAAACGAGAGTGCCTCATTGCATATCAATTGCACCGAAAGACGCGTATGGTATATCTGGATGTGTGGGCTTTCGCGAAAACTGATTTGGATGTGTGTGCGCGTCGGAATCAACATGTATCCGTGAAAAGTTCCCGTATCGTAACTTTTACAAAATACCACGTCATTTAGTGTACTCTCGTCGGAATACGACGAAATTTGCGCCATTGGAGTCGTGGTATCACGCTGGTCCTGTGACCCAAGTTTCACGCGATTCCGAGATCGTTGACCAAGCCGCCTATTTGCGGGCTCTACGGTTGACTTTTAGGGCGAATTTGTGATCAGCTCATCGGAATCCAAAATTGGACATACCGTTGAGTTCGTATTGACGTTTAGAATTTGTTTGACCTATAATTTGTTCCATTTAGAGACCTTTATCTCTGGCACGCTTTTCGGTGCAAAGTGGCCCACATATGGACCCGCTTTGATCCAAAATTACCGTTTTGCTCCTGTGTCCAAATTGGACGAAAAGGTAGTATTTTTTAGCTATCTCGCTTATTCTGGGAATGTTGGTGATATTTATTTCAGTATCCGGAGACGTTCATTCTGATGCCATAGTTTCTGATCCACTGTGCCTGACGTCTGGACGCTTACACTTTACAGCTTTCTTGCCAGGTAAGATACCTTGCCAAATTGCTTTACTTTACATGTTTATTATATTTTTATATATTCATTGCATGTGTATTTTCTTTCAGTCATAATTATATACTATATATATGTTGACACACACTTGACACATAGTATCATGGGAGGGGAGGACAATCAGTAGGCGTATGGACTATAACCACTCTGGTAAACCATAGTAACTAGCACTCACTACGATAGTTGTGTCGCACTGGTCGCTACCCTCGAGGTATGTCGATTTCTGGTGTCGCGTGTCATGCCCCGGCCCCCGAGGGGCCGCCCGGACCACCGCCTCGTCCCCGTAGCCGGAGGACCCGGACGCGAACTACCGCGCCTCGACGCACCAGAAGCGCATCACCGCACCTCGGCACCTGTCCCACGGGTGCGAGGAAGGGATGGCCCGTTCGATACCGTAACGTGATATCGTACGAGCCTGGGGTTGCACCCGCACAAGGCTTCATCGTTAGAGTTTGTTTGGCTATCATCGCATCAATCGAGTAAGCAACGGAGGGACATTGTTGCAATGCAATACATTTAGCCAACTGAGTATTCGGGACAAATCGAGGGACTTGGATTTCCTTTAGCAAAGGCATCGTTCCATACATTATGCCCCTTTATACGATAGCAACTCAAGACAATCGAAACCAGGATTCTGGGTCTTAGGGACTGAGGCACGCCTATCGCTCCCTCGGATGATCCAGTACCTGCAAGCAAGTAAACTGTTGGTGGGTCAGCACTTTTATAAGTACTGGTGAGATAAAACAACTGAACAGAAGCAAGCATTCACTAAAACCAACACTAAGTAATCATGTTATAAAATATTACATTACTAGTGATCTTTCTAGTTTTACCTATGTTCGTTACATACAGCAGAAGAACGGAGTCATATTACATTATTTTGGAAACATCTTTAGAAAACAGAGTTTCATATTGAATAAGCAAGCAAGACAAGCCGTTCGTTTTGTTTTAGGGTGTGCGCAGCGTGTCTCGTGAGACTCTAGGGACAAATACACAACTAGACACACAAATGCATATCTTAGGAGCAGTCCTCTATCCAAGCCAACACAATGAACTAGCTATATGCAGGGCGGTTCCCGAGTATCTCAGGATTGGCAGCTGTTGGACCAGCATACCAATGACTCTTTATCTGATGCTAATGGCAGCTGTGACTCATGGTTGCTTTTCACTATCATGGTAGCAGCAGTGACACATGCAGTTCAGCTCTCTATCAATAGCCATTGTCCAACCGATGCGAATGTATGAAAACACTATCAAATAAACTTTAGTATGCAGACGAGACGAACCATCAGACTACAATCTTGTTGCGGGGGCAAGCTGCCTTATCATTTGAACACATTCAGGCACACGATATGGTTCTCTCGGAGCATAGGCGATAATGAACATGTTCATACAAACACATACTTAGACAAGCGTTTTAGGACCTCTTAGTTAAGCAGACAGGTTCGTTTCAAAGACAACCTAGGTGAGTTCATTCATTAACATGCAAGACAGGTTCTATCATTCTCTTATGAAAATATTGCAAGCAAAAACTCAGATTATTTTAAGGCGTGCAAGAATCAGAGAATAAAGTTCTGCCTACTCGCCTTGATACATAATGCCGACGCGGAGCGGGGCATTACATCGCCCTGGTCGCTACCCTTGAGGTATGTCAATTTTTGATGTTCCTGACGTATGTGTGAGTTGTAAGATTTGATAGAGTAGCCTACCCATGCCCATACGTCGAAAAGTTGTTCTCATTATGCATTTCATATAGATTATCTAGTACAACCTACTTATATATTTTTTGTCTATTATGCATGTTTACTGTATTCAATTGGCATGCTTCTATGTATCTTGTTACGTCCCTCTGAGGACCTGGTCCCTTTCTAGGTGTAGACGATCTTGACTATTCGCAGGAGCACGGATCAGGACTTGCTACATATCTCTTTCGATGAGGTTTTCTCTTCGAGTCTCATTGTTCATTAGATGTTCTTATGTGATTTCTCTTATATTCTAGTTTGGTAGTGGATTTGTCTCCACCCAACTATTGTTCTTATCAAGCATTTTATACTTTATCCAGTTATATAGTTGATTGGTTATTTGATTCTGTGGATGAGATATAGTTATGCACTGTGGCTTGTGACAATATATATACCACATGTGAGTTATTATTCATAGCGTACATGTGTATTATGGTATCCATATATTGGAGTTGCCATATACATACGACTGGCATGCTTACGTATTCCTAGTCCTACGTATTTTGGGACTGGAGCGTGACAGATCCGGTCCGATTTTTAAAACACTACTCTGGGTTTTTATTATTATTTTCTTTTTTTCCATTATATCCATCCTCTCATGCTTGACAATAAAACCTTCCTCTATAGAGTAGGGAGGGTATAATGGAAAAAGTAAAAAATAAAATAAAAATTTAGGGTCTAAACTTTTCAATTGGACATGTTAGGGCTTAAGCAATAAGCTAGAAATATGGTATAAACTCTAATTAGTCCTAAATGTAAGCAATATGCATGACCATTTAAATTAAAAAAAAAATTCTTTTTCTTTGGTTTTGTCATGTGAGAAGTAAAATCTTGCTATTTTGATAATATGAGATAATTGGATAGTAAATATTACCCATGTACTCTTATTTTGAAAAATAATGATACTGGTACCCTTATTTTAAAAATAATGGAAATAGATAATTATACTAACAATTCTTATTTTTCCCACAAGAAGGGTACCTCGTGTCAATTATTTCAAAATAAGAAAATTTCGTGTAATAAACATAAAACATAGAAGAGAGTCTAATTTTTTTTTTTTTTTTGATATGAAACATATGAGAAGTTAGAGTAATTAACCCTACATATTTTTCATTTGATTACGAGGGGAACATTTTATTATATCAAAATCAATGAAAATCTGATTAGAATTTTACTTCAATTAGTTTAAATCTAGATGTCCAATAATTTTGTTTTGGTTAAATACAAAGGTTAAGAATCAATTGGGATGTTAATGAGAGAATTTATCTTAATTTATTGGTTTATGTTTCTTTTTATTCTATCGGGTGCATGGGTTTGACAATAAAGTCTCATGTTGTTTGTTTTTTGGGTTTTATTTTGTGTAAAGGACTAAAAAATATTCAATACTTCGTGCAACATATTTTTATTTTGTGCATTGCATATAATCTATATATGTACTACTATATAAAGAAAAATTAAGGCCCAACTTTACCGTAGAAGTTTTTATTTTTAAATATGTTTTTGCATATGTTAATATTATTTATTATAAAAACTATTTTTAGTCTTCCTAAATAGTCATAATAACAATTAAAATAATTATTTTTTAATTTTTTTAATAAAAATTGTAAAATACATACCATGCACGTATATATATACTTATTTTTTTGAAAGTCCGAAGTCTCGATAAGAATAACTTATCTGGATTTTTCATAGCAGTATAAAAAGTATATATAAAAAATTAAGGCTACCTTTTTTTTATTTACTATTGTTTAGACTAGATTTAGTACTACTTATTTGGGCTGCTGCTGCGGTTTTAACAAAACCAACTTTTGGTTATCCACACACAAGACAGAAAGAAAAAAGAGATCTCATCGAGAAGTCGTCAACTTCGATTAGGAAGATTGCTATGGGTTAGTGAGTGATTTCAATTGTAATCTTTGTCGTTCCTTCTTGAGTGTGAGAGGGTTGAACCTATTAGGACAAATGATTTCAGCATTATTTTTTTACAATCTTTTAATTTCATCTGAGTTATAAAAGTTAAGATTTGTCCAGACGACATAGTCACCGGCATATACTTGTTTTTATCCGTGCTTGATATTCGTAGATTGGTTAATTATCTCAGATGAATTGACAAATGCTTTTGCGACGTACCCAACAAGACCAAAACTTAAGCTTGTCAAATAAAACACAACTCCATCCTGCTTTCAAAAGTTGTTCAAAAGAAGTCGTTGCTTATATATATATAAAAACAATCAACAAAACATGACAAAAACAACTTAAGTATAAACTCCCAACCGCATTAGAATAAGGTATTCCAGAAATGTAATCAGAACCATCTTGTGATTGTGGTGACATCAAACCAAACAATTTAAAATGTGTAACTAAAGATGTAGAAATCCGCTTAGCATCAAACATTTTAAACCAACTAACTATTTTCTTTTCCAACTTACGTTTCTTGAGTCAAAAGTAATTTCCTTTTCTATCACGATGTATCACCATGCCAAGAATCCATCTAGCTGCTCCAAGGTCATTCATCTCGATTTCACCATTTAGCAACATAAATTGATCAAACCGTTTGTAGGGAGATTACTTCAACATGTAAAGAGATCTCTCTTTAGGAGCCATAACATGGTCTTCTTTTCCTTTTGCCACATATCCTTCTGGTTATTGCATATAAATATGTTTCTTCAACTCGTCGTGGAGCAAAGCAGTTTTGACGTCCAAATGTTCCAACTCCAAGTTACTCATATTATCAAAGCCTATATTTAGGTGTGTTTAACAACTGATGAAAATATAATCCCCCTATTTAAATTTTTTTATTTAAATCATTAAAAAAATTATAAAGAGAAAATATTAAAAACCAAATTATATAAATAATTAAAAATTATGAGAATTATAGAAAATCATATAACTAAGAAAGTGTAGCACTTTAGCTCCTAGAATGTCACATATAGCTTTAGAAACCTATTTATAGCATTTTTGAATTTTTGAAAATTTTTAGAATTTTTTGAATAATTAAAAACCTATTTTCTATGGCTTTCAGAAATTACTGTGGAACCATACGAAAATATTTTAGTTCCAAACTTTTTATTTAGGCTTAGAAAGTCTAAATATATTTTATAGTATTTTGTGAAATTTTCTGATAAATTTACATATTTATTTTGAGTTAAAAAATGTTAAAACTAATTAATAATTAATTATTGGAATTAAAACTTAAAAAAACTATTTACGCAGTAACATGTGCTGTCAATAGCCCGGTCAGCCATTAGGGGCCCACTCTTCAGCCGCTGATGTGTGTGTGTGTGTGTGTGTGTGTGTGTGTGTGTGTGTGTGTGTGTGTGTGTGTCCGATCCGGAGTTCCGCCCGCGAGCCCCATGGGATCCCCGTGCCCCTCGACCGTCGGATCGAGCGGGTGCACGCGGGTCCCACATGGGCCCCCCGATCCGATGGTGCACGGGGCCGGGACTCCACGGATGGGGTATCTTGATCTGGATCCTCTCTCTCTCTCTCTCTATATATATATATATATATATATATATATATATATATATATATATATATATATATATATATATATATATATATATATATACCATAATTCTAATTGAGCCGATTTATTAGAGGAGAGAGAGTGAGAGTTCTCTGGAGGAGATTTTAGGGTTCTTCAAAATTCGTGGATCCATTGTGACCAACCCCGATGTCAGATTCGAACCCTATTTTTTGTTGTTGGAACCGTGTTGAGGTACCCTTCCAGAATATCTAATTATTTTTCAGTAATTAGAAGTCCATAATTCTATAAAATTGTTTGAGTGTCGGTCATCTGAAACGCGACCCCAGTTTACTTTTTTCGAGATTCTGAACTCATTCTTGTGATCCGTTTAATGTTTCGAAAAGCTGACATAGAGACCTAGAATATACTATTTTTCATATTTTATTAGGTTAGTTTATTATTCTGTCTAATTCTTATAAAGTCTAGATGACTACTGAACTACCGAAAATTATAATCTGAAAACTGTAAACTCAATATCTCTTAACTAGATCGACATTCGTTTGAACCATCGATTCCAGCATTCTTGTAACTCTAAAATCTATATTGTTGTGCGCACTAAAGTTTTAGGTCTATGTCCGTTGATGTTTTGGTCAACATAATACCTAGATTTGCGTGCCACGAATCTCATAATTGTAAACTTAACTCTAATGGCTTAAAATATATAATTAACCTTCAAATTAGAACTTAATTTAGGAAAATATAATTGAAAGTAATTTTATTCAAAATTATTAGTAATATATTAGAAGAATTAATTAGTTAGGATCATTGGTTATAAGTGAATTCATAGATCTAGCTTATGTTAAATTTTGTACGATGGGATACATGGGTTAATGGCAAGATTGGATAGCTAGTAGATTAGATTACGTTGTCTTGATATTGTGACTACATCACCTCCAAAAATAGGCAAGTATACATTGTAAACTATGTATAGTTTATTTACATGCATGCTTTCGATTATTTTCGTTTGTACGCCTCATTTTCTATTATGTACTTGTTGTCTTGCCATGATTTATTTTCATGTCTTATACCTTACATCACCTGCCTTTATCATTAGTTATTTTTGTATACTTACACGCGTGAATTCGATAGTATTTGTTCCATATTTTCGTTTATTTGAGCGACTTTACTTGATCATGTATTCTTGTTACTTGTATTTAACTTGACATGTCATCTTGTTTTCCCTCTCGATTGCTCAGCACGTACCATGATGCGATAGAGACCTGTCATCATGTCCCTTATTATGAGGTTCTATTGATCACTCTCGATCACTAGGCACGCACTGTGATGCGAAAGAAACCCTCTATATATTGGGAGCATGCGCCGTATGATTCTCTATAGGACCGGTAGGCACGCACTATGATGTGGTTATTAAATTTTCTTTTTAGCCACGCATGTAACCCATGCTTCTAAAAATTAGAATATAAAATTTTCTAATACTAGTTCAATAATTTTTCAAGCATTTATTAAGTATTTTTGTAGCTTGAAATTATTTTTCCAAAAGAAATAATTAGATTGTAATTTTTGAAAAGGGAGTGGCAAACTAGTGAATAATTAGAACTTTTAGGTATTTTCAGGAATCCCTAGCCCCTCCCTAACTACCTGTGAGACTCGTCTCACAGTATCTGTATTGGTATATAGATACATATTTTGTATTATATATATGCTGTATTTTATTGGATCTCGTGGAATCTCAAAATTTTCTCAAAACTGAAACTTTACTACCCGATCGGCATACCGACGGTATACTCTGGCATACCGGCGGCCTAACGTTCAACATATATTTATTTTACTTTTGAGATATTTTTGAGATATTTTCGTGAGATATTTTCGTAAATAGTATTCGATACTTTCTATTATCCATTGGTTTCTTGGTTTTGTTTTGAGTGGTCAAGATTGATTTAATCTCGTGACGTGGATCGCTAATGAGGCAGATCGGACGGTCACGATTAAATTATCTCTTTTATATATATATATATATATATATATATATATATATATATATATATATATATATATATAAAATGATTTTCTATCTCCTTTCTCTTTTCTTTCTTTCTTCACTTATTCATTTCCACTCCATTTCCCGCGGGAGCTAGGAGCTTAGTCTTGAGGTCTAAGAGTGTGGTTTCTGAACCACTCTTGGTGGTGGAGTTAAAGATTAAGGCTGGGAGCTTGACTTGAGGCAAGTACATCTTGTCAAAATCTTGGACTTTATTTAGAATTGCCTATGGAAACCGGCTTATTGACGGTATACTAGTGTATACCGACAATATACCGATTTGGCTCAACTTGGAATCCTAGAAAGCTGTTGTGATGCAAACCGGCATACTGACGGTATACTGGTGTATATCGACGGTATACCAATTTGTTGTAATCGAAAACTTGATGTATTATTGATATCTCTGGACCGGCATACCGACGGTATACTGGTGTATACCGACGGTATACCAGTATTGTACTCTTTTTTATGTGCTTTATTTTTTATCGTATTTTCTTTGGTTTTCTTGCGTGACACCTTGGTGCATATACTTTTAGTGTGTTTACTTGTGCCTAGACTTGCCCTTGGTATACCATGTTTCGTGACCCGTCTCTTGTATAGCTAGGGGACGATTTACACCCTAGATGAATTTGATTATGATTTTCGTGACCCGTCTCTTGTATAGCTAGAGGGTGACTTACACCCTAGATGCACTTGACCAGGTGACTTCGTATGTTAGGGGATCGATTTATATCCTACATACTCATGATAGTGACTCGTAGCAGTTCACTCGTGGTGATTTGTTTATGACATGCGTGATAGTGACTCGTAGCAGTTCACTCGTGGCCATTGTATATGACATGCGTGACAGTGGATCATAGCAGTTCACTCGTGGTCATTGTATATGACATGCCTGATAGTGACTCTTAGAAGTTCACTCGTGGTCATTGTATATGACATACATGATAGTGACTCATAGTAGTGCACTCGTGATACTTTAGCAGTGTATTATCTGTTGTGACTTGTTATAGCGTACTCTAGTCATGTCTATAACCGTTTGGTTGTACTCTTTTCTTACCTTGTACGTGTTTTTGTTAAAACATCGTCTGGTCCTGCATATCCCTGCGGGGAGCATCATGTCTATGATGGATTCTGCAGAATGCCACACCCAAAATCCTAAAGAAAATATTAAGGTTTAACTAGCGTGAAAAACTAGAACATTGGGAGGGGAGAATCTCTAGGTTGCATGTTGTCTAGTTGTCTAGCCACCTTGCTTCGTGGACTTGTTGCTCGTTGTCGTGCAGGGCATATTTCTTTGCATATTTTTACATGAGATATATTGAATCTTCTATGCACATGTCTATGCTTTTGTACAATAAGCTCACGTAAATCGAAAGAGGGAAGAGAAGAGGAGGAAGAGGGCAGACTCTGCCTCTTTACATGAGATATATTGACTCTTCTATGCACATTTTTGGTCCCTTGTGTATAGAGTGATGTGCTGGCTTGATTGGCAAGTGATTCGTCATATCTCAAGTTTTTTCCCTTCAGGGAGGAGAGAAAGTTGTTCCTAGCAGTCCTCTTGTGTACACGCGCACAATATGCATATTGTGAAGAGATTGATCCTGCTTGGCGCACTTTCTGTGGCACAGACAGAGTTGGCGTAGTTTGTCTACATATATTTAATTTTGCATAAAGGTCTTGGCCTGTCGAACTAAGAGTAGGCTTCTGACGAGTGGCGCATAATTTTTTCTCCGCTGTGCGCATAATCAAGATGTTAGGAGAATGATTCTCCCTGACCAACACTTTATTTGTGCGCTTGTTGCTTTGGACAACGGTGTCCATGCCTTGCTTGCTCCGCATATTACGACGAATATACACGTGCTCAGAAGCTTGGGTGTGGACCACCCATTGCTTGAAATTTTGCGAATTACGTGAATTGTATCCCTTGTTTAACGCAAGGGAGTTAGAAGATTGGGTGTGGATCATCCTTTGCTTGAAATTACGCGAGTTGCACGAATTGTATCCCTTAACGCAATGGACTCAGAAGCTTGGGTATGGATCATCCTTTGCTTGAAATTGCGCGAGTTGTGCGAATTGTATCATTGTTTAACGCAAGGGAATTTTCCACCAAGTCATTAATCTGAACATAATTGACAGGGGAACTCTCGTCAATCAAAATATTTTTTCCCTTGTTGGCAGCAACTTCGGGATATGCATGACGAGGCTTGTGCACCCATACTTTGCGAGTTTTCCTCGACTTGAGTGCGGATGAGGGGTAAGCACTACCCCCAGAATGAAGCATTTCTCCATCTGCCTGTTGGTTGAACTTCACGACCAAGGTCTTCTGCGTCTAGCCGACCGAAGCAGTGTCGAGTTGAGCTATCACCTTCACGTCAGATGAGAAAGTTGTCCCCAGCAGAGTTGTCATCTTGTTTGTGAGAAAAAGTTTATACGAAACTTTTGTTTTGTAAACTATTGAAAAGAAAGAAATGTACAAAAAGATCATAAACATGAATCTGAGTACAATTGATTCTGAAGAAGTATAGCTGTAAAGATCTGATCTGCGGATGATCACTTTACTCCTTGGACCACTCGACGATGAAGAAATGCACACGATGACAGAGAATTGCATACGACGACGAAAAAAATAGGGAATGCTGTGAACAACTTGGAGAGTTGAACAATAAAAAAGCTTTGGCACAACCACACGAGAAGCTTCTATTTCTCTTACTATGTTCTTGAATTTCAAAGACGTAAATTTTTTAGCCCCTTTCTCTTTATCTGTCTGTATGTGCTCCTCTTTGTGTGTTTTTTGTAAGTAGACCCCTGTAAACCCCCTCACCAAAAATAGATTTTTTGTGTATATTTTATATTATTATATTTATTATAGATATTAAATTTCTTTAGAGTATTCTCTTAGTTATTTAGAAAATAAATTTCTTGATATATTTACTTATATAAATATTTATTTAGAATTATTTTAAGTTATTTTAGATTTTTGGAGATTTTTCTAGAATTTTTGGTAATTAAAACTTAGGAAACATAAATTTCTACGACTTCTATGATTTACTATACGACCATACTTGCATGTTGTTCCTACCAAAATTTATTTTATTTTAAAATATTTAATTATATTTTTCTGTAATTTATTTAGAATTTTAAGAAATTTATTTAGATTTTTAAAATTATTTAGGATTTATTTGGATATATATATTCTTAATATTAGATAGATGCTAATTTAGTGTTAATAGATATTAATAAGATTTTATAAATTATTTGTATTATCTTTAATTATATTTAAGATTATAATTATTGAGATAAATTCAAACTCTATTTTAAATTAATTCAAATCCTGAACCTACAAGGAAAGCAACTTCATGCATATCCTATCCTTATTTAAATTCATCATAATCCTATCCAAATTAACTAATCCTAGTCGTATTTAATTAAGTAGTGTCCACCATTATAAATACCTCATCCTTCATATTTTTTTCCCCAAATTTCTCTCTTTTTCGTCAAAAAATAGTCAAAATTTGTCATAAATCCAGCCTCATTTTTTAGTAGTTATGACGACTTAAAAAGACGATATCTCCTAGCTCCGGACTCCAAACGCGCTCCAGTTTTTTTTGTTAGAATCATATCAAGGTTAGTTTTCTGAATATATAAATTATTTCAGTAATTTCAGAGCCTATTTTTCCAGAATATTCTGAAAGTGTCAATTGTCCGAAATCAGACACGTTTTTCGTATTTTTGAGATTTTGGGAGATCCCGAACTCGGAATTATGAACCGTTTGAAGTTTCAGAAAGCTGACATGATGAAATTCTAGAAAAGTATTTTTTCAGAATTTAAAATATAATTTTATTCTACTGTAAAATTCGTGCAAAGTAGACGTAAATAGGAAACCACCGAAAACTGTCACCTGTGCGCCCTTGTGGCCATAACTCTTTACCGACTTATAATTTTATAAAACTGTCGATTTCAGCATTCATGTAGCGTTGAAATCTATAGGATTCCACACACAAATCCAGGATTTGAGTTGGTTGACTTTTTGGTCAACGGATTGCCTCGATTTGCGTGTCACGGATCACAAATCCTTAAAGTTGACTTTCTTTAGACCAAAATTAGAGCTTAACAATAAAATCAGATTATAATAAGATTAAAATACTATTTTAAGTTATTTTATTCAAAATTAAAATAGATTAAAATTGAGGAACCTATTCACTTACTTTTGTAACATAACTTGTTTAATTTATGTGACGGGTAGATCGGACGACGCCTTGAGTTGGAACTTTATTCTTTTTCAGACCAGGCAAGATACCTTACCAAATTATTTACAGTATTTTACATGCTTAGTATATTTCTGTATATTTATTGCATTTCTGTATAGTTCTTGCATATGTAGTTTTCCTTCAGTCATTACTATATATTAGATATGTTGACACACACATGGCACCTAGTATCATGAGAGGACAATCATTAGGCGTATGAGCTTTTAACCACTCTGGTAAACCGTAGTATATAGTTTGCACTACGGGCGTGTGTTGCGCTGGTCGCTACCCCCGCGGTATGTAGATTTCTGGAGTCTCGCTGGTCGCTACCCCCGCGATATGTCGATTTCTGATGTCCATTGACGTGTGTGTGAGTTGTGAGGTAGATCGAGTAGCCTACCCTTGCCCATACGTCAAAAAGTTGTCCTCATTTGCATTCATATAGATTGTCTTGTACAGCGTACTTATTTATTTTTAAATTATATGCATGTTTACTGTATTCAAATTGGTTCGCTTTTCTGTATCTTGTTACGTCCCTCTGAGGACCTGGCCCTCTTTCAGGTGTATCTGTTCTTGAGTATTTGCAGGAGCGCAGATTTGGATGGTTATAGATTTTTCGTGGATGTCTTCTCTCCGAGCCCCATGATTATTAGCTGGTATTCCTATATTGTGTTTATTGTGTTGTACCTTTACCTTCGAGTTGGTAGTGGATTTGTTTCCATCCAACTATCATTCTTAGATACTTATATTGAGATCTAGTTCCATAGATACCGGTTATTTATTTATATTTGATTTTCGTGGATGAGATTTAGATTATACCCTGTGACTTGTGACATATGTTTATACCACTTGTGGATTAATATTCATATTACAGCGTACGTGTAGATTTTGGTTTCCATATATTGGGGTTGCCATATCCATACGGCTGGCATGCTTACGTGTCCTAGTCCTACGTACTTTTGGGACTGGGGCGTGACAACCCCTATCGGTAGGTTGTACAGAACCTGTATTTATGGAGTTTATGAGCAGTTATGAGAGTGTGCGCGCACTTTGGACAGTCAATACTGTTTTACCATTGTGCGTGTATTTTTTGGTGGACTAACACCCCACGTTCTGAATGAGTGGGTGCACAACTTAATGCATGCTTGACACGTATCTTCCTATACGAGAAAAGCATAGGTCGTGGGGACAGTTATTTGTATATTTTTTACGAGAAGTACGACATATAAGATACACACCCAAAACTGTTCACAGTCGATTAGGATAGTATGCGCACTTTAGAAGTAGTCTAGAGACTGACGCATTTTGGGTAAGATTGGTACTATGGCGCATTTTTGAAGGTATTGGCACTACGGCGCATTTTTGAAGGTATTGGCACTATGACACACTTTTGAAGAAGTTGGCACTATGACGCACTTTTGAAGAAGTTGGCACTACGACGCACTTTTGAAGAAGTTGGCACAGCGGCGCACTTTTGAAGTAGTTGGCACTACAGCGCACTTTCGAGAAAGTTGGCACATCGACGCACTTTTGAGGAAGTTGGCACAGCAACGCACTTTTGAAGAAGTTGTCACAGCGGCGGGGTCGCTAAATGAAAATCTGGGTATGCGTGCCGCAGCTCCATTGTAATGATGACTTCTGACTCTTCGGTTTCTGCATCTGTCAGCTCTCAGTCTATTGTATTAAATGCTGAGAGAGTGTGCAGTCTTTGAGCATTTGTGCGCAATCTTTCGTAACACTAAGAAAGTGCGCCTCAGTAAGAAAGTGTGACATCCTCTGAAATTAATGAAAAGTGCGCTAAAGTAAGAAAATGCGCATCTTTCTTCTGCAACAAGTAGAAAATGCGCCGTTCTTCTACTGTTGGATTTATTTGTATAAAATTGCGACATCTATCTGAGACGCACTTTTTTATGCTTCTACATTGGCATCAACATAATTTTTGACAAGTTTCAAGGATGAGTTCATCCATGACATTACCTACTAGTGATATGCATGAGTAGGAGGCCACTACAAAACTTAAAGATGGTAAAACAACATAGGTTGAACCTAAATTCTGTAATAAAAAGTTAGGTAAGAGTCTCTGTCTTGAAGTTTATATTTTTTTATTCACATTGACATGTTACCTTTTTATATGCCATACTGAAATCCGCAAGTGTGATATGAAATTAAAATTTTCCTTCACATGAATGTGAAATTCTTCTTGGGTTATATTAAGTTATAGAATTCATAAACCTGCAGACAAAAAGTTTCAATTATTGAGGAACTAGTCATTATAACAAAGGTTTTTTTTACTTTTAGAATAAGGGTCTACCAGTCATTTTGGAATATATTTCTATGATAATAGAATACATTAATAATATATGACGATCTTAATAAACAGGCTCTGGTATATGGACAAATGTCATTAATGATATATGATGGTACAACTCCCAGATCTTGTATCACCAAAGGCCACCATTATCAGCGTATTACTTAGTTGCCTAGTCTACATAGAGCTAGGGAATTATAATAGATTCCATTGTGATAGTCCTAATTAGTTTTAGATAAAATGCTAGTGTAATGTCTAGATATCTAGCCACGGGTATCTAGACTTAAGGGTGTAGCTGGCTTTCTTTTTTTAATATTATAATTACCTTCTTGAAAGAAGAAGAAGCATGCGCTAAACCTAAACTCTGTAATAAAAGTTAAGGTAAGATGTAGTATTTTCGAATAGCTATCATTCTTAGTATGTTATTTTTATTTAAGACGGTATAGATAGCTTGGCTTAATCCAATACTTTCCATCTTGTATTTGTTGGATATAACTGACTTAGATTCCTGGTTTTGTGTATATTAGTCATGAGTCACTTTTCCAGCAGCCTTCTTGTCACAACTTACGAATATTGGTGGCAAACTTGAGCCACAATAGGTCTCTCCAATAGCGGTCTCAAAGTCGATGCTAATTTCTTGCTTATATCTTGAGCGAATTCCCAAGAGTGAAAGAGTCAACCACTAGTTAACAATATTTCTTTATATAATTACAGAGTTCTAGCTAGCATCATTGTAGTCTTCTAAAAGAACAAATATTTGAACTAGCTTTGGTTCATACCAGAGTGAATAGAAGGTGTAGTCCTCTTTGTGCGGTTCTTGGTAACTAGAATGTGATTGTGTTCAATATCGTGATAGAGGTAGCACTGCATTGAGTGAAAACACATATATGGATGATTTTCTTGAAAGATGGCGTCCCAAAGGATTCAAGTTCATACATAGTCTTTGTTAACTAACTAGACGTCCCTTTTGGACAGTTTATGAAAATAGTCTTTGAATGTTGGTTAACCTTTGTAATAGTGAACATAACTCTTCTTTTCTTCTTAAATATGCAAATAATCTTGATATTGTATCCCAATGATCATTACTTGGAGAATTCATATATTTATGAAGTCATCCAATCCCGTTAGAGCATACCTTCTTGTATGCATAAACACAATATCTACTATTATAAAGAAGTTTGAAAATGTCTCAACATGAGCAGTCTAAGTCGTATGGATATTCTCACATAATTAAAAATTTAAGAAAAATATTCCAACTAATAGCTTAACTACTGGATATAATATCCTAATTAACGGCTTAATTACGTGGTATTTCTAACTACATGCATGTATATCTATAAAAATTCTAATAAAAATATTAAAAATATGTATAATCATAATTAAAATATAAATAAATCTATAAAAATTTTAATTAAAATATACTCAAATCATATCTATAATAAGTCCTAATTTAAACTATTTTTCAACAATAATAGAATTTTTTTTCTTATATATGCACGTGTTTAATATATATAATATTGCCTTTGTGGTATGTTGTAGTTGCCCAATTTCTTTTTTTTCCTTCTTGAGTTGAAAATAATAGGATAAGTGATTGACACATTTCAACCATTCGATCCTTTGTAATTCTGCAATAGATCTCTATATTAAAGACAATACCAAAGTATTATTTTATCAAGTTTTCTTAATTTCATCTATCAGATTCATCAATATTGTTAAGATATGTGAGAGAATAAGTTCTCTGCAGCTATAAGCTATTGCAATCATGATCTATGTCTGGACACATCCAAATCTTGAAGTATCCTCGTTAGTCAGCTACAAATCTTTACCCTAAAATTTTGAACGCATGAGATAAAAGACTACTATAGGAAAACAATGTAGGTATCTCGCCAAATTCCAATCAACACTTTGGTGTTTAATGTGGCTTATTTCATTCATTAAACTATGATCCTTGTCGTTTTAATTTCCATTCTTCAAACCCCTCACATTCATGTTTTATTTGGTCTATCCCCATTGGTGAACCCATTGGTGAAAACATGGTGTCTCATATTTTAGACATTTGATGTGGCTCATCTCCATTCATCAAATCTTCATTTCTTCTCGAGTCTCTCACTCCATCCATTCATCAAATCTTAAGGATCTGCTTGGATTGAGGATGAAGAGAGTTAAGTGAGAGAGAAAAACATGCTTGGTTTGATGGTAGGAGTTTATAAGAGGGAGTCATGGATGGTTAAGGGCCTGCTTAGATTGAGGAAAAATAAATAAATAGAGTTAAGTAGGGTTAAGTGAAATGAAGTTAAAGTGAGGGGGAGAGGAGTCAATACATATAATCTTGTTTAGATTTGAGGAAGGATTAAGTGGGATAAGTTTAATAACCCTTGGTTGGATTGGAGATTTTAAGTGGGAGGGGAGGATAATAAAAATACAATAATTACCAATATACCCTTATTACATATGGTTTTAAGTAAGAGGAGGCGTAATAAGAGAAAGCGAGAAGAGACGACGCACCTTGGCTACAACATGTCGAAATCCAGAAAGACGGAACAACATATTGAAAGCAAAAAAAAAAAAGAAAAAGAAAGAGAAGAAGAGGTTATGATATTTTGAGACAAATAAGGGTATTTATGACTTTTAAGCAAAACCCCTCACTTTTTCTTGTTAAACATCCGATTTGGGGGTTGAAAAAAATATACAAAAGAAGAGTAAACAAACTCTCACTTAACCCTCTATGACTCTCCCTCCTAAACCCCTACCTTCAAACCATGTAGGAAGATTTTTTCCTCTCACTTAACTTTACCTTACTTAACTCTCTTTATCCTCAATCAGAGGGTAACATTGGGAATTTAGGGTTTGCTGTTTGAAAAGTCATAAATATCCATTGTTTTGACAAGTTTAATTAAAAATTCAATCAAATCTAATTTTATGTCACATGCAATAAGGATATTTTGATAACTATTATATTTTTATTAATCCTCCTCTCACTCAAAATCTCTAATCTAAGTAAGAGTTATTAAACACACCCCACTCAACTATCCTTCCAATCCGAGCAAGGTTATATGTAATGATTCTCCTCCCTCTCACTTTTAGCTATGCTTATTTTTCTCCCTCAATCCAATCAAACCCTAAGGGGGTGCTTGGTACGGAGAGTATTATATAGCCAAAAATTCTATATTCCCGAGAATCAAATTTCTGAGAATTAAATTTTCTGTAAAATTATATTCCCATGTTTGGTGAATATAGAAATATTACCGAAAGAATAAAAAAATATTAAATAAATTGAAAATAAATATAAAAAAAGGATAAAAACGGTTAAAAACAACAAAAGAAAACTTGGAAAAAAATGGAAAAACAAAAATTCATTCTTCAAAAAATAAAAATCTTTAAAAAAATAAAAAAGAACAAAAAAAAAAAATTGAAAACAACAACAACAACAAAAATTTGCCCAGACAAAAAAAAATATAATACCCACCTATTTGTAAGGGATAAGATTTTCATGTTTTGTGAATAAATTATTTACCCGAGTATTCGTACTTTCCGAAAGTAATTTTTTTATACCCTAAACAAACATGGTAATAGATTACCACTTCAATTTTTTTTGAAAATAAAAAAATTATCGTGTACCAAATATCTACCAAGTCTTCTCGAGTCATCAAACTTTGGTGTGGCCCAATCCATTGCTAAGCCCAAACTCAGTGACTTTGATAAGTTGTACCAGACCATGCCCAAGAAGGCAAATAGCCGCCTCCTTGTAGTTACTTACGTTATGGCCCATTTGAGAGCCCAACTACTATATGATCATTTATGAAGATTTTAGTAGTTATTGTACTGTAACTTTATGGAAAAGAATTTCATGCCTTTGCAGGAAGTACTACTGGACTGCAATAAGCTTGTCTGCTACATTGTAGCAGGCGAGACAGATCGATGGCCATGAGCTTACCTCCGAGCCGAGATTTGTCTGTCCTTTCTGTCAAGTAGGCTATTTTTCTCGGAACGCACAACAACGCTAGTTGACGGCGGATTACAGGTTTGCGCTCTCTCAACCCATGAGCACATCATGTGGATATATTCAGGACCACTCCCGAGGGTGGAGTTGGAACTTGGTTAAGTCATTTTGGACCCGGAGGACCGGGTTGCCATAAGCAGAAGTGACATGAAGTCTTGTCGGATGTATTCCTGAATCTGTTATAGATATATTGGCTTTGGTTACAATCCTCGTGGCGGAGACAAGAACTCAAACATAAAGAACATTGTTAAGGGCTGTCACTTATTTATGGTATGCTGCTGACATGATCTTGCGAGTTATTTGAAGCACCAGATGGACATACTGTTGGGGTTTTCAGCAATGTAGCTCAAGTGCTTGATAAAACATCATCTTCACTGTCGAGGCTAGTGAGCAATGGGGCTGGACAGGATCAGCTAGCGAAGAACCAATGTATTCTGCATACCACACACACACATATATATATATATATATATATATATATATATATATATATATATATATGCTTAGTGAAGGACGAGAGCTTATATATCATCCTTTGTGTTCTTCATGGATCACTGAATCTTTCTTAAATCATACTCTTATAACGAGGTTCGGAAACAATCATCCTTTGTAAATTCTGCACTATTTATTAAAAAAAAAATTATTGTAAAAAATAACTCAATCTTTTCTTCCGCACAAATATATATGTAAAATCTAAATTTCAAACTGTTTAAGAACTAAATTTAAAAATTAGTTTTAAAGAAAAAATATTGAAAATATTTAAATTGTTTAACAAATCTTAATTCAAATATATTTAAATATTTGAACTATTTTTTTAAAATATCATATAATATTTGTGATTTTTTTTTTTTTTTTTTTTTGAGATGTCCGGCAATACATACGGAACTTTGCACACGTTATATTGTATGCCATTTGAACCCACTGTCCTTTGATCCATATACCTCTGTCTAGCCAAATAGGTTATACCTCTTCTAACTGACCACAAGAGCAAGTTGAATTCGGTCAAATGAATTTACTAGTTTCTTAGGAAGTCCAAAGCTGTAAAATAACAATTTTTTTTTTTTTTACAAAGTAATAAATTTTGCTAAAATTGACTGAAAAAAAAAAAAGTTTGGCAAAGTTTTTATAAGAAATATTTTACCAGACGGTTACTAAAATTGACCTGAAAAAAATAAGTTTGACAAAAAAAGAAAAAAAATAAAAATAATAATATGAGTCTTACAGAAAGCAAGCGAATTAGCACTTTGCTGACAACGCACGCAACTTACCATATTGGTTTCTTCAGTGGGAATGGTCTTATTGTATCTCCACCAGTACGTGGCAATCTCAGGCCAACAAGCACTATAATGCAAGTTGAACAAGTACTTGTTGTTCATTTGAGTAAAGGATTGTTTGGTTTCATGTATTTTTGGAGTTGAATTTAGATTCCATAAATTTGGAATCAAATTCAAAAAATCCTATATTTAGTTGGGCTTTAGATTTAGATTTAGATTTAGATTTAGATTTAGAAACTTGGTAATGATACTTTCCAAATCAGGATTTCGGAGCTATTCCACATCCTCCATTCAAATCTCAATTTGGAAGAGATGAAATTGGATTTTTTTCTAATAATTTTATTATTCCATTAAATACTTTTTTTGCAAACTCCATTAAATACTTAATTAACACTAATTAACAATTAACTAACTAATAATTTAAAAAGAAATTTTTACTTATCCTTAACTTTTTTTATTCATATTTAGGGTGCACTTCACAGTTTTTCTATAATGTACAAGTCCCCTCACTTTTGACGGAAACCATCCAGTCATGACGGTCAACTGCTTTGACCAATTTTTTTGACCAAAATGTCCCTATTATTCTCTTTCCTCTCACCCCCTCCCCCTCGGGCACGATGTCGCAGCTGCCACATCCCCCCTATCACTCCCCGATCTCCCGCAAGATCGGCCGTCCCCGCTAGGCGCGAATTGCAGCGCCAGCGCTCCCGCAGGACGATCGTTCCTATCATGACGTGATGCTGCGCGAGCACAAGCTGCGTCCGCGCAAGGCCATGATCCGAACAGACAGAGAAATAGCTAACCCACATAGTCGTCCAGATAGTCCGAATGCAACGGAATAAGAAACCGAACAGGTGATAGATAACAAGTTCACAGAGTCGTCATAGCGGAACCATTGAATGAACACAAGTATGAAACAAAAACATGCTCTTTATTGATAATCAAGAAATATTACAAGCGGCGCTAGACCGAGATTACAAGTCGCTCAAGCTCTCTCTCTCTCTCTCAAAATAAATAAAGGCGTGCCAAGCGGCTTACAACATGGAATGATACATATGCGATGTTCCAACATTATGTTCCGTATATATGTTTTAGTTCCGGATGCAACACTCCAAGGCTCCAGAACAAACTACACGACTTAGTGCACACGAGGGGATACTCCGCACCGAACGAGGTTATTCCGTACCCTGCAAGCAATCTGGTGGGTTATCAGTACATGAATACACTGGTGGGGAGGCTTCTCGCCCGCTCAACGAATCCAAACACGATATTTAGTTGGCACCAACTATTATGTTATTTTTCTAGTCTTGCTTTAGGATCAGTTTCATGGTATAAGATATAAAGCCTAACTCGTGTGACAGTGCACCATACGATATAAGAGTAACACGGCGAGACTTACCAACTTACCATTCGTCTTCTCCGTCTAAAGATAAAATCAAGTTAAACCAAGCACGAATATATATAATAAAATACAAGGAATCGCATAAGCAAACATACGTACCACGAACGTATTTTCGATTCAGGTGTACGAGTTACTCATATTTCCCAAATTTTGATACTCATGTGGTTCAGAAATGTTATACACAGATTCATGTTGATTCAGATTCATTAGGCGCAATGCAATGACTCGCACGCGGATTGCCGCAATCGAGCCAAACTTAGTCTATATGAAAGGTTACTAACGCTATAAGCCATTTTGGACGATAATCGGGTAGACAGCGACAGTTGTAGTCGCATGTAGCGAACCCACTATAAGCCCTCCCGCCATACCCTTATTAGGCTATTAGCGTGACTATTCATAATGTTCCGTTCGGATCGGATCGGCCCCAGTGCGACTAGCGTACCGTCAGCAGGAACCCTACCTTTGTGCACATGTTGTCCATGACCATGCGAGTCTCTCTTATCTTATCTTGTTCACTTCTCTTATCTTTTGATCTACATGAGCTGTGATTGTTGTAGACATATGAACGAACCCGCTACAAGCCATCCCGAATAAACTATGATGGTTGTAGACGCAGGAACGAACCCGCTACAAGCCACCCCGAACCATGATTCTTGTTCATCTTTACTTATCAGTACAATTTAGTTCTTTTACTTGATACTTCCATTACTTTCTTATAGTTTCTTCCAATCTTTTATTGAGCCATTTTCGATATGGGAAACCGCCTTGGCGACCTTATGGTCCCGAAGCCTTTCGATATTTTTTATTACTTGGCTCGGAACTACTATTTTGATAGTCTTCCTGCCTCAGGTAAGTGAACCATGTTCTGTGTCGTGCTCCAGGATGTGGCACGAATCAACGAGACAAGCATGGCACATATAAAGGTAAAACACTATACTTGATCATATATAAGTCTACTCGAAACATAAGTAGTACGACTAGCACGAGCGTAAAAGTGTCGTTGAATCATGGCATAATCTATAAGACGAATAATGTAAAAATGTGAAGCAGTGTACTACAAAGAGTATATAATGATCCACTCAAAGATTAGCGGAGTCTAATTGCACGAAGCTAAGGTAGAATGCAAGGGTCCAATTATAAGCCAACTTTTATTTTCATGTTCTAACACAAATAATACAAGATGAGATTATTCCCTTAACTAGTTACGTTGTATTCTTATTAGCATGCAGAGGGTGATTTGGCTAACGATTAGCATGTATCGTCCAAGTTATTAGGTGTATAGGCTAAGCAAAGACAGGTTCATCATAGCCACCCACCTTAGCGATGATTCATCTCGGTCGAGTGATACTCGGAGCACGTCTTTGAAAGTCTAAGTTTGAACTCCTGAAGGGCAAAGTCTGAATCCTTTGCCTCAAGCGAGTCTTCTAACTAAGCAAAGCGGGTTGGGTCATCGCACTTGTGCCATTTGAATCGGCTCTCCGCATTGATGCGGAGCGGATCGTTATATTATATACCACTCAGAACAAGTCTCGTCCTTGAGACTTCCTGAGCGCAAACCGTTCTATCGCACACTAACAAATCTAACTCAAACATCTTACTTCGTATCCTTAGACCCGTTCAAACGCAAATTTCTACTGGTTTTCTCATTCCATGTCGCGTGTGTGCTAGGTCTGTCTCATTGAATGACTATATCATTCAATCAAATCTCTAACTCGGTCTCTAGTGCACCTTAGCGCGAAACTTATATCGCTTAATGCGGGGTATGATCTACTGTGCATGATGATCTAAAGCTGATGCTAACTTATCCAAATTTTTATACTCATCCATACGAATCTAAAATTTCCACTTGCACTAGTATTCGAGTTCAGTATATCGCGAGTCTGGATCGTGCACATATTCAAGGCGTACCCCAAACATGTGCATGTTAACCAACTTAGCGATAACGAAGTCTTTGCACTCAATTTAAACATATCACTGAGTCTTGGATCGTGTACACGTTCAAGGCATCCCTCAAATATATACATTCAACCAAACTCAACGATAGCGAAGTCGGGCAAGGTACTCACAAAAATCTCAAGGGCTCTCGTCTTACGAATCACAACGATACCTCAAACGGGGTCAATCAAAATCAACGTCGTTTCCAATCCCACTTGAATCAAGCATTGTACAACCGTCAAGCATGATCTATCCAAACGACCGACTAGCATCCAAGTCCTATCATCCAGTCCGTTCGAGTTAAACATCAACTTCTAGCACACACTTATAGTTTCAAAACTATCTCTAAGTCTTGATGCCCCAGTTCTATGGCTTGATCAAGCAATACTCTAAAGTCGGTCACACAAGTTCTTTCACTCAGCATAGGATCATCTTTTTAACCGCTAGCTTAGCTCACAAGGTCATATGTACATTAAAAGTTCACGATTCTCATCGTGTAAATTCGTTGCACGATACTCGTCCTAATTCCTAAGGTCAAACTATTAGGGGGATAATCATTCTCATCCAAGCCTGGTGTAAATTACCACGCCAGCGCTGCCGCGATACTCTAACTCTAAATTCGTCTCATCGTGTAAATTACCACGCCAGCGCTACCGCGGGATAATCATTCTCATCTAGGCCTGATGTCGAGTATTATCTTTGAATAAGATTCAAGATCACTCGTCCAAATGAAGATTAAATCCGTTATCGCCTACCTTAATCATTGAACCACACAATTCCTTAACTTGTATCAATCTGTGCTATCTTTTAACTTATCGATATCGTATCAAGTCTTTCAAATTTGAAACTACAGTCATCCATACTCAGGCTAAATTCTATCGAGCGATATCCTAATCAATCCAAAATTTTAATGTGTACTATCTTCCATCGCGCTAACTCTGATCGCATCCTCGATTATTCTATCTCAAACTCAAGTTTCAATTCTTTTGATTCAATTCAAAATTGCTGGTACTATTTACTAAGTCTCCTCGACCATGATATTAATTCCAACACTCTGAATTCCTATTCGATATAAGCCTTATCACTGTTTAACTCATTCTAACTCGTTCGAATCAAATTTTGCACGATTCCTTAGAATTCGCTTACTTGCTAGGAATTACTTATAGTAAGACTTTACATAGTCATGTTGTTGCTGCTAGACTCGTTTGCTATCCCAAAATCCTTGATTCGCTAAAATATTTCTAAGACGATCAATACACCACTCAGGGTTCGAGCTATACTCTACGAATCTTCAAATCGCTTATTCGTTCCTGAGCTATCACATACACCACTCAGGAATCGAGTCATCTAAATAAATCCTCAATCACCTTCGCATCACTCGCTCGCATATCCACCAATTTGTTCCTTAGAACTCTTGCGCGATCCCTATGCGTCGCCTCGATAAATCTTATTCTCGTATAAACCTTTATCGATAGTCATCCACACAACCATATCCTGATTCGTAACTTATTGACACGAATAACTATCCGAACCATTCCTCAAAATCCAAGCACCATATACTATATTTGTCTTAGAGATAATTTGATAACGTTTCTACCGGTTGCCATTCTAAGCCTGACTTATCCTTATTCGAACGATACTCAAATATCGCTCGCACACTCTCATGCACTAAAGGGTCTTGGCACGCAATACTCAACATAACTTAGCCGAAAGGCTGTGTGCATAGTTATCCCGTTCGAATAATGTCACGCCCCAGTCCCAAAATACCGAGGGACTGGACACGTGGCAATGGCCAGCAGCACACACCGATGGACAAATCCAATTTAATGGATCCATCGGGGCATGCTTAAGCTGTAATATAACAATAAGAAGGTCCAATAATACCAGTCACAGTCTATACTAATCTCATCCACAACAGATAATCACAGATCAAATGCCAGAATAAATGTAAATAAAATAAACTAACAAAACTGAATAAAAAGTGTCTCGGAGAACAATCCGAGAATAAGTCTGGTACATCAATGAAATAGACTGGAAATAAAATAACTATAAACTGAAATAAATGAGTATCTCAAGCCAATACTCAAGAGAAGTCCTCTGGTACAATCTCCTCCTCAGATCCTGGTTCTGCTCCAAGGTAAGCACCTGCTCCTGCTAATGCTAATGCTCCGGTCCCGTATACCTCGGGATAGATCTTGTCAGCTAATCCTGGAGACATAATCCGGATCCAGGTCCTCAGGGGACATAGCAAGGTACAAGAAAGCTCATGCCAAAATAAATACAGTGCAGAAAATAAATGGAATAAATAGGGCAAGTAAGTAACCATCTAAGTGAAATACAAGTTGAGAGTTTTAGTCATACTCGGGCTGAGGCTACTACAGGATCAGTGTCGGAGAAACCCATAGCAGTATTTTCTCGAAGGGCCAGTACGGTACCAAAGCTCTGTGTCAGAGTCTAAGGCACTTTCATTAAATTATTATATATATATATATTCAGCCTTATGTATGGTAAATCTCTCCCCACCCAATGTAGTCTCACGTCACAGTTTCATGATATCTCATGTCCATGTCACGCAAAACCATAACTAATGCAACAAGTCAGGATAAAATCTAAGCATGTAACTGTATCTGTCATAGTCCTGTATCCTATACAGAATCACCGTAAATATCTCATGAAGATCCTGTCTCATGTATATTGTCAAGTGTCCTGGGTATACTGTACTTGGTAAGACAAGTACGTGGGTGTAAAGGGTCACGAATGTCCATCTCTAGATGACAATACACAATACCGCGTAAGGTGTTGGCACCCGACTATAATCGGACGCTAAGTAAGTCACACGGTCCTAGGTTAAGCATGCACAACAATGTAAAAAAATCAAAGAGAATATGTAACAAGACTGCAAAGTTTGGCAAGGTACACTTGCCTGTGGTTCCGGCTCCAACTGTAGCTCTGGTCTCAGTGTGATCTACAGGTACTACTCCGGTTGCTAAAATAAATATCACCATCAGTCTCAGAAAATATCAAATAGATAGAAACGCCTGTCCTTACGTCCAATTTGGACACAGGGGCAAAAATGACATTGTCGGGCCAAAGCGGGGTCCACATGTGGGCCACTTTGCACCGAAAAGCGTGTCAGGGTCAAAGGTCTCCAAATTCGTCAAACTCAGTGTCAACAAGTCAGGAACGATGGTACGAACCCAACGGAACTTCCAGAATTAGATTCCGATGAGCCGATCACAAAATCGCCCGTCAAGTGGAGCCTGTGGGGCCCACGATACGCGATTTTGTCAACTTTCTCAGAATCGAACCAAACTTGGCTCACAGGACAAGTGTATTGCTACGAGTCCGATGACACAAGTTTCGTCTCGATCCGACGTGTGTACACAAAGTTAGGACGCGTTCCAGAAAGGATGGATACGGGACGGTGTCCGCGGATACGCGTTGATTTCGGTGTGCACGCACATCCGAATCGACTTCTGCGAAATCCCACACGACCGTATCAACGTTGTGCACGTTTCGGTAAAGACCGCGTGCGACCAAGTCGTCCCGTTTGGCGGGGCGCACTCAGTTCCGGGGTGAAACGGGGTGTTGGTTTTCCTGTTTTTGGATCGCGGTTCGCGATCACCACAGGACGCGATGCACCGAGCGGGTTGTACGGACACCGAGAGGGTCATACAGTCTATGCGACGCAACTGACGGAATCGAAAATAGAATTACGTGGAGAGAGGAAACGCTACCTGAACAGGGCTCCGTGAACGATGATTTCCTGTGTCCTGGACGTGTCCGGGTCTCTGTGTCCAGACTAGGGTTTCTGTTTGTGTCCGATTCAGGGCTGCCGTATCCGTGTCAGTGGATGGCCGGAGGTGGCTGTCGAAGTCGGGGAGGAAGGGGATGTGGAGTTCGAGGCGGCGACAGAGATGGGGAGTCGGCGGCGAGGGGCTCGAGCGGCTGTGCGAGTGGAAGAAGAAGGAGGCGTAGGTGGCGGGGTGGTTGTCGAGCGGTGCGCCGAAGATGGGGGTTCTCGACGATGGTGAGACGACGGAGATCAGGAGAACGATGGCATGGAGGTCTGTGGAGGAGGCGAGGGGATGATGGGTTGTCGGCTGTCGTGGCGGAGCGGGTCAGGCGTGCGGGCTGTGGGAAGAGGAGGAGGGGAACGTCGACGGCTGAGGGGGAGCGGGTGGCGCCGGGCGGAGCGGCGCATGGCCGGACGAGGCGGAGGGATGCTAGCTCGGGGCATTCTGGTGGGTGGCTGGGATGGTTCAGCGGGTTGAGGACGGGGAGATCGACTGGGCGGTGCTGCACAGGAGGGAAGGCGGGGTACTCCGGCGAGGCGACTGTCGGGGAAGAGGGAGATGAGGCAGAGAAGTTAGGGGATCGAGGTGGAGGAAGGCGGCGGCGAGCTAGGGCGGAGATGGCTCGCAGCGGAGGACAGCGTGGAGTAGGAGGAAGGAGGAGGAGCGTCACGGTGGTCGACGGCGGTGAGATGAGAGAGAGGGGGTGTGTGGCGGCGGCGGGGCACGGATCCCGAGAAGCATTAAATAGGTGCTACAGTAGAATCCAATTAGGGTTACGGTGTGGGTTAACGGGTTTCGGGTCGGGTTCCATTCGGATCCGACCCGACCCGACCTGACCCGTTAGGAGATCGGTTTGGTTCGGGTCAGTTTTGCTGCGGTTCGGTTTAAGTTGGTTTGGTTCAGTTCGGTTTATTTGGAACAAACCCGGTTTATTTAGGGGTTTAATACGGTTTAATTATTAATAGTTTTTAGGACTTTTAAACGGGTTTCCGGAGTCCAATAAATCCGCAGAAAAATACCCTATCCTCGGTTTTCCATTTTACACCATAAAATATTATTTCCATAATATTTTAACATTAATTAATGGCAATTAAAAAATTATTTAATTAACAAAAGCCTAGGTTTTAATTACGAATTTTTTTTAGAAAATTCCTGAAAAATTGTAAAAAATCCATATTTAAAATTCTTGAAAATCAGGGGGTTTACAATCTACCCCCCTTAAGAGGATTGCGTCCTCGCAATCAAAGAATAACCGGTCAACAGAGATGACACGGTTGCAACATTGTTTGAAGCACATCATGATAAGGGAGAATCAAGGTTGAGGGTGTACGAGTAACACATAGGAAAAGTCATTTTCCGAAGCATTATGCAATCTCCCGTATGGAGGAGATCTAGAAGGCTACAGTTTTTAGAAAAGTAGGTTATCACTCGGTTATCAATTATAAAAAGCATTCTAGGTTATCTAAAACATACTAGGTTATTTAGCAAGTTCAACATTACTAGGTTAAGGCTAGGGTCACGAACCAATAGGCAAGAGATAAAACAATACTAGAAACAGAAAACTATAAAAACTTACGTGCATTAGCTACTCCATGAATCTGCACATCCTCCAAAGTCATAGCATAAGCTTGTCCGCGTCCTTGAGGGGGTGCCCTCTGCTGTTGCTGGGCCTGCTGGAAGGGTGCTGGTCGAGGTGCCAAGGGTGGCCTTGGTTGATATCCTCCTGGTGCTGGTAGAGCTTGTTGGTTTGTCCTTGGTGCTCATTCTTTACGCTCAGGGCAGTCTCTCACTGCATGCTGTCTGGATCCACAACCTAAGCATAGTCCGAATTTACGTCTACACTCCTTCTCAACGTGGCCTATCTTGCCGCAGTAGTAACAAGTAGGAAGAGTCAGTGATTTGGATACAACTCCTTGTGGTGCTTGATGTAGATAAGGTTTCTTTGCAGCTTCTCCATGCGGTGCTCGGGCTGGTGTTTATGTGGAAGGCCTCTTCAGGTTGGACTCTCGCCTGGTGACGCGCTCCAGGCGTCGGGCTGCAGCAAGGACGTCTGAGTAAGATGCAGGTGCAATGGATCCAATTAGTTTCTGTAGCTCAATGTTTAATCCGTCGAAGAACTTCTCAGCCTTCTCTTCTTCTGTCGGAATCAAGGTAGGGGCGAAGCGACTCAGACGGATAAATTCTGCATTGTACTCTTTCACTGTCATAGTATCCTGAGTGAGGCGATTGAAGTTGTCCCGAAGTTCTGATCGAGCGGTAGCCGGGATGTACATCTCTTGAAAGAGTTTGGAGAACTCCTCCCAGGTGACTCGGTCTGGTCCGAGTCGTGTCTCCTCAGATAGCCACCAGTGATGTGTATTGTCCGTCAATTGCATTCTGACGGCAGTCATCCAACGTTCCCTTGGAAGCTCAGCTGCTTCTAATTGATGTTGTATGTTGGTGAGCCACTCATGAACCTCTGTGGGCTCCTCCTTGCCTGAGAAAGTATGGGGCTTCAGCTGGCGGAAGTTGGTGATAGAGCCCGTCGGTTGCCGTCGAGTTGGTAGGTTGGCCTGCTCCAGTGCATTTACTATGCTGTTCTTTAAGTAATCTGCTTCACGACGCTGAGCTTCTTGATAAATATGCTGTTGGGCCTGCATCATTGCGTAGATCATTTGGAAAATCTGTTGCCCATCCATAGGCTATCCTGGTGGGAATACAGGCATTGGTGGAACGAACTGCGGAGGCGGTGGGATGTCTTCACGCCGAAATCTAGAAGCATGCTGATCTGCTTGGCTGCCTTGGTGAGTAGAGGGATCTCCACTCAATGGCGTCACTTCATCTTCTCCGTAGGTGGCTACAGCACCTATTGGTGTGTTTGCTGGAGTTTCGTCGTTTGCTCTTGAATTCATTAATCTGCATCAAAAATAAACTATAAGAGGCGCACAGGAATCAATGCATGATGCAAGAAAATTTAATTCGAATACGATATAGATATTAAGAACGTTTTCAAGCAAGTGGATGAGATCTTAACAACTTATCATATTCTTGTTGCAGGCTTGTTCGGTCCCTAAGTTGAAACCGAACAATTTAGTCGCTGACCTGCATGGGCCACCACAAAAACCATGTCACGCCCCAGTCCCAAAATACCGAGGGACTGGACACGTGGCAATGGCCAGCAGCACACACCGATGGACAAACCCAATTTAATGGATCCATCGGGGCATGCTTAAGCTGTAATATAACAATAAGAAGGTCCAATAATACCAGTCACAGTCTATACTAATCTCATCCACAACAGATAATCACAGATCAAATGCCAGAATAAATGTAAATAAAATAAACTAACAAAACTGAATAAAAAGTGTCTCGGAGAACAATCCGAGAATAAGTCTGGTACATCAATGAAATAGTCTGGAAATGAAATAACTATAAACTGAAATAAATGAGTATCTCAAGCCAATACTCAAAAGAAGTCCTCTGGTACAATCTCCTCCTCAGATCCTGGTTCTGCTCCAAGGTAAGCACCTGCTCCTGCTAATGCTGATGCTCCGGTCCTGTATACCTCGGGATAGATCTCGTCAGCTAATCCTGGGGACATAATCCGGATCCAGGTCCTCAGGGGACATAGCAAGGTACAAGAAAGCTCATGCCAAAATAAATACAGTGCAGAAAATAAATGAAATAAATAGGGCAAGTAAGTAACCATCTAAGTGAAATGCAAGTTGAGAGTTTTAGTCATACTCGGGCTGAGGCTACTACAGGATCAGTGTCGGAGAAACCCATAGCAGTATTTTCTCGAAGGGCCAGTACGGTACCAAAGCTCTGTGTCAGAGTCTAAGGCACTTCCATTAAATTATTATATATATATATTCAGCCTTATGTATGGTAAATCTTTCCCCACCCAATGTAGTCTCACGTCACAGTTTTATGATATCTCATGTCCATGTCACGCAAAACCATAACTAATGCAACAAGTCAGGATAAAATCTAAGCATGTAACTGTATCTGTCATAGTCCTGTATCCTATACAGAATCACCGTGAATATCTCATGAAGATCCTGTCTCATATATATTGTCAAGTGTCCTGGGTATACTGTACTTGGTAAGACAAGTACGTGGGTGTAAAGGGTCACGAATGTCCATCTCTAGATGACAATACACAACACCGCGTAAGGTGTTAGCACCCGACTATAATCGGACGCTAAGTAAGTCACACGGTCCTAGGTTAAGCATGCACAACAATGTAAAAGAATCAAAGAGAATATGTAACAAGACTGCAAAGTTTGGCAAGGTACACTTGCCTGTGGTTCCGGCTCCAACTGTAGCTCTGGTCTCAGTGTGATCTGCAGGTACTACTCCGGTTGCTGAAATAAATATCACCATCAGTCTCAGAAAATATCAAATAGCTAGAAACGCCTGTCCTTACGTCCAATTTAGACACAGGAACAAAAATGACATTGTCGGGCCAAAGCGGGGTCCACATGTGGGCCACTTTGCACCGAAAAGTGTGTCAGGGTCAAAGGTCTCCAAATTCGTCAAACTCAGTGTCAACAAGTCAGGAACGATGATACGAACCCAACGAAACTTCCAGAATTGGATTCCGATGAGCCGATCATAAAATCGCCCGTCAAGTGGAGCTTGTGGGGCCCACGATACGCGATTTTGTCAATGTTCTCAGAATCGAACCAAACTTGGCTCACAGGACAAGCGTATTGCTACGAGTCCGATGGCATAAGTTTCGTCTCGATCCGACGTGTGTACACAAAGTTAGGACGCGTTCCAGAAAGGACGGATACGGAACGGTGTCCGCCGATACGCGTTGATTCCGGTGTGCACGCACATCCGAATCGACTTCTGTGAAATCCCACACGACCGTATCAACGTTGCGCATGTTTCGGTAAAGACCGCGTGCGACCAAGTCGTCCCGTTTGGCGGGGCGCACTCAGTTCCGGGGTAAAATGGGGTGTTGGTTTTCCTGTTTTTGGATCGCGGTTCGCGATCACCACAGGACGCGATGCACCGAGCGGGTTACACGGGCACCGAGAGGGTCATACAGTCTACGCGACGCAACTGACGGAATCGAAAATGGAATTACGGGGAGAGAGAAAACGCTACCTGAACAGGGCTCCGTGAACGATGATTTCCTGTGTCCTGGACGTGTCCGGGTCTCTGTGTCCAGACTAGGGTTTCTGTTTGTGTCCGATTCAGGGCTACCGTGTCCGTGTCAGTGGTCGGCCGGAGTTAGCTGTCAAAGTCGGGGAGAAAGAGGATGTGGAGTTCGAGGCGGCGGCGGAGATAGGGAATCGTCGGCGAGGGGCTCGAGCGGCTGTGCGAGTGGAAGAAGAAGGAGGAGTAGGTGGCAGGGTGGTTGTCGAGCGGTGCGCCGGAGATGGGGGTTCTCGACGATGGTGAGATGGCGGAGATCAGGAGAACGACGGCGTGGAGGTCTGTGGAGGAGGCGAGGGGATAATGGGTTGTCGGCTGTCGTGGCGGAGCGGGTCAGGCGTGTGGGTTGTGGGAAGAGGAGGAGGGGAACGTCGACGGCTGAGGGGGAGCAGGTGGCGCCGGACGGAGCGGCGCGTGGCCGGACGAGGCGGAGGGATGCTGGCTCGGGGCGTTCTGGTGGGTGGCTGGGATGGTTCAGCGGATTAAGGACGGGGAGATCGACTGGGCGGTGCTGCACAGGAGGGAAGGCGGGGTACTCCGGCGAGGCGACTGTCGGGGAAGAGGGAGATGAGGCGGAGGAGTTAGGGGATCGAGGTGGAGGAAGGCGGCGGCGAGCTAGGGCGGAGATGGCTCGCGACGGAGGACATCGTGGAGTAGGAGGAAGGAGGAGGAGCGTCGCGGTGGTCGACGGCGGTGAGATGAGAGAGAGGGGGTATGCGGCGGCGGTGGGGCACGGATCCCGAGACGCATTAAATAGGCGCTACAGTAGAATCCGATTAGGGTTACGGTGTGGGTTAACGGGTTTCGGGTCGGGTTCGATTCGGATCCGACCCGACCCGTTAGGAGATCGGTTTGGTTCGGGTCAGTTTTGCTGCGGTTCGGTTTAAGTTGGTTTGGTTTGGTTCAGTTCGGTTTATTTGGAATAAACCCGGTTTATTTAGGGGTTTAATACGGTTTAATTATTAATAGTTTTTAGGGCTTTTAAACGGGTTTCCGGAGTCCAATAAATCCGCAGAAAAATACCCTATGCTCGGTTTTCTATTTTACACCATAAAATATTATTTCTATAATATTTTAATATTAATTAATGGCAAATAAAAAATTATTTAATTAACAAAAGCCTAGGTTTTAATTACGGAAAAATTTTAGAAAATTCCTGAAAAATTGTGAAAAATCCATATTTAAAATTCTTGAAAATCAGGGGGTTTACAAATAATATTCTAGTATCGTACACAAATCTGCTAGCATCAGGTTTGATCATTCTGGTTCACACGTAACTTACAATTTTAAGCACGAGTCTATTCTCACGAAGTCTGACACAGGTCGGCACAAAAGCCTTCGCATAATTATCCCATTCAAGCAATCATATCGTTCACATGCACTTTTAAAAATATCTAGACTCATTGTATGGAACACCTCGTTGGGACATTGAGAGAGCATATGTACATAACCCACGAACGAGCTTTCAAAACTGAGATAATCGATACAAAGTCCAAGGGCGTAAAGTCGTGCTCTGATACCAATATGTCACGCCCCAATCTCTGCAGGATCGACCGTTCCCACTAGGCGTGAATCACCGCGACAGTGCTCCCGCAGGATGATCGTTCCTATCAGGAAGTGATGCCGTGCGAGCACAAGCTGCGCCTGCACAAGGCCATGATCCGAACAGGCAAAAAAATAGCTAAGTCACAGAGTCGCCATGATAGTTTGAATGCAGCAGAATAAGAAATCGAACAGGTGATAGATAACAAGTTCACAGAGCTGTCATAGCGGATGCATTGAATGAACACATGTATGAAACAAAAATACGCTCTTTATTGATAATCAAGAAATATTATAAGCGGCTCTAGGCCGAGAT
This sequence comes from Iris macrosiphon, assembly GCA_036927795.1. Classification (NCBI taxonomy): domain Eukaryota; kingdom Viridiplantae; phylum Streptophyta; class Magnoliopsida; order Asparagales; family Iridaceae; genus Iris; species Iris macrosiphon. The sequence continues at coordinate 152,219,475 of JAYESA010000002.1, read as the reverse complement.
TACAAGTCGCTCAAGCTCTCTCTCTCTCTCTCAAAACAAATAAAGGCGTGCCAAGCGGCTTACAACATAGAATGATACATATGCGATGTTCCAATATTATGTCCTGTATATGTGCTTCAGCTCCGGACGCAACACTCCAAGGCTCCAGAGCGAATTCCATGCCTCAACGCACACGAGGGGATACTCCGCACCAAACGAGGTTCTCCCGCACCCTGCAAGCAATTTGGTGGGTTATCAATACATGAATGCAGTGGTGCGGAGGCTTCTCGCCCGCTTTTCGCCCGCTCAACGAATCCAAACACGGTATATTAGTTCCGTGTACCAACTATTATGTTGTCTTTCTAGTCTTGCCTTAGGATCAGTTTCATAGCATAAGATATAAAGCCTAACTCGTGTGGCAGTGCACCGTGCGTTATAAGAGTAATACTGCGAGACTTACCAACGTACAATTCGTCCTTCCCTGTCTAAAGATAAAACCAAGTTAAACCAAGCACGAATATATATAATGAAATCCAGGGAATCACATAAGCAAACACACGTGCCACGAACATGTTTCTGATTCAGGTGTACGAGGTACTCATATTTTCTAAATTTTGATACTCAGGTGGTTCAGACATGTTATACACAGATTCAGGTTGATTCAGATTCATTAGGCGCAATGCAATGACTCACATACGGATTTCCGCAATCGAGCCAAACTTAGTCTATATGAAAGGTCACTGGCGCTACAAGCCATTTTGGACGATAGTCGGGTAGACAACGACGGTTGTAGTCGCAAGTAGCGAACCCACTACAAGCCCTCCCCCCATACCCTTGCTAGGCTATTAGCGTGACTATCCATAATGTTCCGTCTGGATCGGATTGGCCCCAGTGCGACCAACATACCATTCACAGGTAGCCTACCTTTATGCACAAGTTGTCCATGACCATGCGAGTCTCTTATCTTATCTTATCTTTTGATCTGCATGATCGTTGATGGTTATAGACATAGTAACGAGCTCGCTACAATCCATCCCGAATAAACGATGATGTTTGTAGACACAAAAATGAACTCGCTACAAGCCACCCCGAACTATGATCCTTGTTCATCTTTACGTATCAGTACAATTTAGTTCTTTTACTTGATACTTTCATTACTTTCTTATAGTTTCTTCCAATATTTTATTATGTCGTTTACAATACGGGAAACCGCCTAGGCGAGCTTATGGTCTCGAAGCCTTTCGATATTTTTTATTACTTGGCTCGAAACGACTATTTTGATAGTCTTCCTGCCTTACGTAAGTGAACCATATTATGTGTCGTGCTCCAAGTCGTGGCACGAATCTACGAGATAAGCATGGCACATATAAATATGAAATACTATACTTGATCATATATAAGTCTACTCGAAACATAAGCAGTACGACTAGAACGAGTGTGAAGGTGTCGTTGATCGTGACATAATATATAAGACGAGCAGTGTAAACATATGAAGCAGTGTAATACGAAAAGTATATAATGATCCACTCGAAGCATTAGCGGAGTCTACTTGCACGAAGTTAAGGTAGCATGCGAGGGTCCAATTATAAGCCAAGTTTCATTTCCATGTTCTAACACAAGCAATACAAGATGGGATTATTCCCTTAACTAGGTGCGTTGTATTCTTATTAGCTTGTAAGGGGTGATTTTTCTAGAGACTAGCATGTATCGTCCAGTTTATTAGATGTGCACGCTAAGCAAAGACATGTTTATTGTAGCCACCCACCTTAGCGATGATTCGACTCGGCCGAGTGATACTCCAAGCGCATCTTTGGGAGTCTAAGTTTGAACCAAGTCTGAATCTTTTGCCTCAAGCGAGTCTTCTCACTAAGCAAAGCAGTCGGGTCGTCACACTTGTGCAATTTGAATCGGCTCTCCGTATTGATGCAGAGTGGGTCGTTACACCGCCCGCCCGCCCCCCTCCCCGCCATCGCTGTCGCCGCCCCCCCTCCCCTCCCAGCCACCGGGCCCCCTCCCCGCCACCGCCCCCTTCCCTGCCCCCAGCCAACAGCAGCAGCCACGCCGCTTGCCGTTGCTCGCGCGCCACTTCTATTGCTGCTGCTACTGCGGGAGAGGGGGGGGGGGGGGGGGGGCGAGCGACGGGGAGGGGGACGGTGGTGGGGTAGGTAAGTCAAAAAATTTCTTAAATTTTATTAGTACAACTCTCCCAATCCATGCATTTCATAAATGTTTTTTGTATTTAACCTCCCCTCCCCCGCCTACAAATAACTTAATTAATCATTTCAGATGACACATTAACCATCACACATCACATCAGCTACCACATAAAAGTTTGGAAAAACACTTTGGATAGATCAATAACATTAATCACACATCTGAAAGATCCATATGAAGTGAAGCCTAGTATGCAGCTGGAATCAAAATAGGCCGCACCAAGCTAATAATAAAAATAAAATAAAATAAAAATATGAAAGAAAAAATTGAACACTCAACCTTCTAATCCAAACCAAAGTGAATCAGACTATCATTAAACCGCAAATAATAATTAACTTTTTAAAGAAAACAAAATATGTGCATCAATTTTGTCAGATTGTCCAAAAGAATATTTCTTAAGAAATACTTTCGTCAAACTTATTTTTTTTCAACCAATTTTCATAAATTTTATTATTCTGTAAAAATAAACTAAAAATAAGACGCAAACTTGTATGCATGACATCAAATTATGACAATAGACTAATAACCAAGTCTCCATATATGAATGACATCAAACATGGACACGTAGTAGCAATATATAATCGCTGGTGGAAACAAAAATCTCGCTTATCTCGCTGCAAAAAGCATTATAGCCAAAAAAAGGAAAAAGAAAAAAAAAAATCAATCTTCTTCTGACCCATGGTCGTCAATGCAAAGCTGGGATGCTCGTGTAGTGACAGGTTTGATGTCGTACATGTCTATCATTTGATTCGATTTGAAAGCGCCAAAAGCCAAATTATTTTATTCCACAAATGCTTGTGTTTGATTCAAAGGCCTAAAAGTCCAAGTTATTGAAAATAATATTTTCCACAAGAAGAGGATTAATAGAATTTTTTTTTTTTATATAGGGTGAAAATTTTCATCCAGCATGTAAACAAAAAATATTTCGTATATTTGCAAAAAAAAAAAAAAAAAAAAATCTGATGTCAGAGAAAAAACAATTAAAAAAAAATCTTAACACCAGCAATATGCATGCATAAATATGCATCAATTTGAACTAGTTAGAACCTTTTCTTCAACAAGATGCTAGCAACATGCATGAATATGCATGCATCAATTGAAAAATAAATATTTTATGCATGCATCAATATGCATGGATATGCTGGCGCCAAAAAATTTTAAAATTTTTTTTTTTTTGTTCGACGTCAACAGAAACGGATCCAGAAAATACAACTAGAATGGACTACCATAAATTTGGATGGACTAACCTATATATAAAAAAAAATATGGAAAAAAAAAAAAGTTGCTCTCCGGGTTCGCCCATGGTCATTAGTTGTACTGGCGCCATCAGATCCCATTTGTTGTAAATATACAAAATATTTTATGTTCTGCAAAAGTTGGTTGAAGTTTTTCATCCCCTATAAAATTTTCTGGGATTAATATTTGTATCACCTGAATCGACTGGCTGCGGACCACGACAAGAGCCAGCAGGCATCCATGCGATGCCACGAAGCATATATAAGGACGTCACGCCACACGCTAAAATTAAAATTAAAAGTTACATTGAATTTATTAGCTGGCGATAACAAAGGAGGACTAAGGACTAGGCGCAGGGAAGCCGATCATCGAATGGGGAGAGGTTGCGTGTTGTGGTTCAACACAATACTCGTCGTCGTCCTCCTCCAGCTGCTGGCGGTGGCAGACCCAATATCTGCCGATGTCGCCGCGGCCGCCTTGACCAGAGATGATTTCCCGGATGGCTTCATATTTGGCGCTGGAACATCAGCTTACCAGGTCCGGGCAACACCTTTATTTCTCTCCATATATCCATCTGAAACCTTAGATTGCTGTTATTTATCCAACACAGAGTAATTATTATCCGGTATTAGGTTTTGCTATATATGACTTTTTACTATCGTCCAACCGTTACATAGGCTTTTTCCTCGACCGAAGCCAATTTTGGTTGGTTAATCCGATCAATTCATCGATGGTTAGCAAGTTGATGGTTCTAAGGATGTTTCTGCACGTATTTCGTGTGCATCTTACAGGGAAGATTTAAATAAAAAAGAAAAACCGTGAATTAACTTGGGTTTAGCTTTGGGTGTATTGGCTGGTGTGACGGGTTGTTCCTTACCTCGGGACCAAATTGGTTATTGGGCAGTAAAAATCTCGACAGGTGTATCTGGCGCTATTCCTGTAATAGGATCGCCTTTGGTAGAGCTATTGCGTGGAAGTGCCGGTGTCGGCCAATCCATTTTGACTCGTTTTTATAGTTTATACACTTTTGCACAGCCTCTTCTTAGGGCCGTATTTATGTTAATGTGTTATTTATTCAACACTGAGCAATTATCAGTTCTTACAATCAAGTAGATTAAGTCAGTGATGAGTGAACAAGTAGAATATGGTTCTTATCTGATATCTAAACTGAAGAGAGTTTTTTTTTTTTTTTTTTGACAATAGATCAGAGGACTAGTGTTAAGGTTCCGTCTTTTAAGTTCTATTTGTTCAAAATTATTAGGAGCTTCATCACGTATCGAGCTAGAAAATCCCGTGAGTGATCGTATGCATTGAATTCATGAAATTAAGTGAGTAAACATATGCATAATTTCATAACATCCACAAGATACGGATATGAGACTTGCATCCAGTGAAGTTTGGAGATGGAGAGGAGAAGGAAAAAAAAGTAGGAGAAGAGAGAATATGAAAAAGGAGATTGCAAGGGCCTTGAACCCTAGGTTGCATCTCATGTCTATTTATATTGATATGCAATACACCCACAATTACTATTATACCCTCATATGATAAATAACAAAATAAAATAACTCTAACACATCCCAAATGTATATCGATCACTTATTAGGCGTTTTCTTTGTTGGGACTTCAGGCAGAAGGAGCAGCTGCAGAAGACGGAAGGAAACCCAGCATATGGGACACCTTTGCACATGCCGGTACTCTGCTTCCCCTCTCTCTCTTGCATAGATTTTACGGACATTCTCAATATCATTCTATGTCTGTTCTAGCTGCAGGAAAAATTGCTGACAACAGCACAGCAGACATAACAGCAGACCAGTATCATAAATACAAGGTAAGAAACAGTCCCATCTTAGTAATTTTTTTTGAAAAACATGCAATTACTTGACGATTTCTTCTTTGCCCGTGGCAGGAAGATGTAAAGTTGATGCATGAGATGGGCTTGGATGCCTACCGATTCTCAATATCCTGGTCTCGACTTATTCCAGGTAAGAATTGAATTTTCAATTAATAATGAAGAAGCAGAGGTAAATAAGCAGTATAATTATATTCATGGTGTCATATATGCAGACGGACGAGGACCTGTGAACCCCAAAGGCTTGGAGTACTACAACAATTTGATCAATGAACTCCTAAGCTACGGTACAATACTACTTGGTCATTACCCAAATTTATTCCGAACCAAATTTGTTGAAATTAGACCATCACTTTGGCTCCTGCAGGTATAGAACCACATGTTACCTTGCATCACTTTGACCTCCCGCAAGCACTTGACGATGAATACGAAGGACTCTTAAGCCCGAGAATCGTGTAAATTTCTTCTACTGGCATTGCAATGATGACATCTCCTGCTAATTATAAGAAGCACCATGATCTGAAGCCATACTAGATGAAATTGAAGTTACATCAAGCCATATATGTTGAAATGGCTTTCCATCTTGAATCTTGATGCAGGGAGGATTTCACAGCTTATGCTGACATCTGCTTCAGAGAATTTGGTGACAGAGTGAAATATTGGATCACATTTAACGAACCTAATGTAGAGTCACTCTTAGGCTACTCCTTCGGAGCATTCCCTCCAGGACGCTGCTCTTACCCTTATGGCAATTGCTCCAAGGGGAACTCCACAAGAGAGCCATATATGTATGCTCATAATGTTCTGCTATCACATGCATCAGCTGCAGCCTTGTACAAAGAAAATTATCGGGTATGATCATCTTCATCTTTAATTTCCTAGGCAGAGGCTAGGCTGCTAAGAAGAAAGTTTTCGAGTATATGCAGGCAGAGCAAGGAGGGAGAATAGGAATTACAATCCTGGCACTGTGGCTTGAGCCTTTCACAGACTTGCCAAAGGATGTTGCTGCAGCTAACAGAATAAAGGAATTCCATATAGGATGGTCAGAGCTGCAATCCTTTACTAGTATAATTTCCTTCAAATTTCCCGACGCCTCTTCTTTATTTGGAGTAGATTATGATTCTTTCTTGCTTTGTACCAGGTTCTTGGATCCACTTGCTTATGGAACCTACCCAGCATTCATGAAAGAATTTCTAGGATCTCGCCTACCTTCCTTTGGAGAAGAAGAATCGAAGCAGTTGAGAGCGTCATTTGATTTCATCGGCCTTAATCACTATTTTGCACTCCAACTACCAGATTTGTCTAACATTTCTGATATGAATGAAAGAAGCCGCAATGGAAATTTTTCTGCCATGATACCATGTAAGCTTCGAAGATGTCAGTGATGTTTGCTTAAGGGGTAGTTAATATTTTCATTATTAAGTGAAGGTGCCAACATGTTCTACTAGCCAAATGTACAACCCTCAGTTTTATGTTGAGACAGTGCATTAATCAAATACCAATATTCTTTTCTTTGCTTCTGATGCAGCTTCAACAGGGCTGCTAGGCAAGGTATGCTATTTGATGCTGAATCTAGTGAACGACAAATGAGGACTTGTAAGTTTTATGCTGACATTTGTTATCTGAAGCACACATTTGACCAGGTTCTTGCTGCAAGAGGGGTGACCGAGAATCCTATTGCTCCATGGGCCCTGCAGAAATTGCTCGAGTACATCAAAGTAAAGTATGGAAATCCTCCTGTTATGATTCACGAAAATGGTCAGTTATCCTTTCCTTCTGCATACAAATCGAAAGAAGAAAAAGAAAGTTTCCTTAAAAAAAAAGCATTCAAAAGAAAGTATCCTGAACTATATGTCGTCTTTATCTCTATTTATACTTAGGATATGGGGAGTTCAACATCGACCCTGCAAGTTTCGGGAACAGTACTGATGATGATAGAAGAACCTACTACTTACAGGAATACACTGCAAGCTTGCTTCAATCAATAAGGTACCGTCAGATTTATTCTTTATACTAGTTAATCTGGAAATATTCTTCTCAACATATTTCAGCCTGAAACCAAGGTTCATAGTATCGGTATAGGAATCGGTTTCGGACCATTCCTACGAGTATCAATATCGGCGGTATCAACAGTATCGGTGGTTTCGGATCAGAGTATCAATTTTTTTGGTATCGAAAAGCGATTAATTATTAATAAATTATTAACATTTTATAATTGTTAGTCTCGGGACTTAATCAAAAGATGAAAGAACTGGCTAGGAACAGAGGTTTTAGCAAACATCACAGTCTACCCTCTGTTTGATCCTGATGTAGTCGAGACACAGAGGTTCCAGCAAACAAGTTTGCCTTATGAAGAACTCGATTCCAACAAACAACTATAATATATCAACTATTTTTACAACTTGCAGAAGATTACAATAATCAGAAAACAATCTCAGTTCTTCCTTGAAAACATAGTTGCAATTGGGACAGAACGAGTTACAAAGAGAGAAGATGGATTTCTGCTTACTAGGGTGATAATGATCACCATTGCTCAAAGCAAGATTCGTCACACACGATCTGCTCCCAGGAACCAGCAAGTTCACGAAGAACTTCTGAAACGCTCGATGTCACCTCCTTTCTGGACTCGTACGAACTCCCTGGACTCCAATGGCGGCAGCAGCAACAACTCTCTTCTTATCCTAATTTTTTGAAGTAAGTTCTAAATGGGACACGAACATAGTATTTATATAGAAGGACGAAAAGCCTAGCTGCCAATCAGTTACAAAAAATAGGAACGATTTAAATTCAAATACCACAAAAAATGGATCTGAATTAATGATCATATCTTTCCATAACCGTTCAAATCCCGCAATCAGTGGGATAATGCGCCAACCGCGCTCTCTGCGCATATGCGCGCAACAACCCAACCAAACTGTTCCTGCGCGGATAAGCCAGCAGCACAACGGCCCTAGCGCGCATGTGCGCAGCAGTGCATGCGCGCATACGCGCATAACTGCGCATCGCTTGCGTATGCGTCCGCTCAGCACCCGCGTAGCAACCACGCTAGTAACGACGCATGCAACTCGGCATAAAACGAGCGCATCAAATGCACACAAGCACCGATGCCGACGTGCTAAGTGCAAAGTGCGCCAACAAAGTGTCACTTTGCACCCTTGAGCCCGAGTCCGAGTCGCTAAGCCCCTTTGGGACTTAGCTCCTAAGAGAATGTTCTCATGAGTGTGACAAAAAATATAAATGCTTTCTTTGTGGAGTTAATCCTTTTCCTCCTAGAAAAACACCCCCACATGGCATCCATATGTGCCCTACCACACCCTATGTGCACACCTCAACACAAGCAAAGCATTATATTGAGATACCCATTTGATGGTGTAGCCAATGTGGGACTATGTTTCACTAGTCTAAGGTAAAAACACCAACATTTTTCCACATATCTCATTATATGGGTTGAGCGTTCCCCACAGTGACTGTCCATCATACATTATGATAGATGTCGCTTCGACTTGAATCTTCCTGCATGGGTCAAACAACAGTATGATACAAGAATGGACTAAGCCTTGAATTATGCACCATAGCTGCAATTTTTTTCACTCACACAATGACATCAGTTGTGCTACCGGTTGCACATTATAGGTCATGTGCACGCCTGGTTTTGGTGTGTGTATATTGGGCTTCTAAAAGTGTTCTTTCAAGAGACAGTCTATATCTTTTTTCATACACTCTAGGTGAGTTCTTTTAAAGAGTCATGGAATGAAACATTGTGCTTTCTTGCGGTGCTACGCCACTATGACATGGCCCAAAGCCGAGGCTACACCTCATCGTAGTATTATACCATTGTAGCATGGGGTCCCAGCCTCTTTGTAGTGCCATACTATCCTTCATAAAGCCTTGCGCGTCCTTGCGGTGTTACGCCGCTGTGACATGGCTCGCGTAACTGAGGATTTACATCTTTTATCTCTTGGTGGTGTCACACCACTGTAAGATGAGGTCTCCGGCCTCTTTGTAGTGTTGCCTACCACTCTTTATTCTACAACATTAGACTACTTGCCTATGTGCTGTGCTACGCCACTGTGACATGGCTCGCGAAACCGAGACATTATCCTATCGAGGAAGCTCATCGTGGTGTCACACCACTATAGCATGGAGTCCTTACGCTCCTTTGTAATGCTGCGCTACTCGTGCTTCCTGTAAAGCACGTCAGACATAAAAATTGTTTGAGAACTCCTTAAGGCTTCTAAGCCATCCTTCCACATGACTTGTTCTACACAAAGAACAAATAGTAGACAACAGTGGTTCTGGGTCCGTAATCCCTCAATGTCTCAAAGGACTACCCAATATTTCTGATATTCTTCCAGTCAATGATCCTTTTTTGAACCAAAAGCTAGATGCTTAGTAGATTTCTTTTTGAACTAATAGCACAAAACTTTATGGTAGAATTACAAAGACATAATATCATAATGTCTTCAAGCCAATTTTAATTGCTGTGTCCTCGACTAGCTGACGCTTGAGACCTTTGGTGAACGGATCCGCCAGTGTCTTCTGGCTCCGAATATCATTCACGACAATGACTCCAGTCTTGATCAGATCATTCACTGCCCTGTGTCTCAGCAGTACAGTCCTTTTCTTACCATTGAAGAGGTCATTTGATGCCACCGTTGTAGTCGCCTGGTTATCGCAGTATATCGGTACCGTCGGAATCTATGCACCAACCAATGTAAGATCATACATGAGCTCCCGAAGCCATACTGCTTCTTCCGCTGCAGCTGCCAGTGCATAAAAGTCACATTCCATCGAGGAATGAGAGAGCATAATCTGCTTCTTCGACTTTCACGATATAGCAGCTTCATCCATGGAGATGACGTATTCTCCTGTGGACCTTTCGCTCTCTACTTCTGAACACCAGCTTGCATCACTGAAGCCTTTCACCACAGTGGGATACCCGATGTAGTGGAGTGCATACTTCTGAGTCATCTTGAGATATCTCATTATTCTCTTGACAGCTTTTCAGTGCTTCACACCTAGGTTACTCGTAAATCGATTCAGCATCCCTACGGTAAAATCTATGTCAGGCATTGTTGTAGTTGTTGCATACATCAAACTCCCGATGATGCTTAAGTATCCCAGCTGCCTGACACTTTCCCTAGAATTTGGTTTCAGTTTCTTGTCACATCTGTACGGAGTACCGTTCTCTGGAAGTTCCTGATATCCATGGCGTGTGAGCATCTTCTCAATATAGTGTGATTGTGACAACGCCACTCCAGTATCCGTCTGGATGATCTTTATCCCCAGAATAATATTAGATTCTTCCAAGTCCTTCATACTGAACTTGGATGAGAGACTTCTTTGTTTCAGTAACACGTGCTACATCCGTACCCAGGATCAACATGTAGTCCATGTACAGAAAAACGATGACTCCTCTCCCGTCAGCAAACTTTGTGTAAATGCACCTGTCCGTCTCACTGATCCTGTAGCCGTTTGATCTTATGACTTTGTCAAACTTCTTATGCCACATCTTGGAAGATTACTTCAGACCGTATAACGATTTCACAAACTTGCATACTTTGTCTTCAAGCTCTTTGACGATAAATCATTTTGCTGTTGCATGTAAATCTCTTCGGTCAACTCTCCATTCAGGAATGCTATTTTAACATTCATCTGATGAATAACTAGTTTGTGAATTACACTAAGAGCAATCAAAATCCTGATGGTCGTCATCTGCGCTACTGGAGCATATGTGTCAAAGTAGTAGATTTTCTGCTTCTGAGAAAACCCCTTGGCTACCCGCCTTACCTTGAACTTATCTACAGTACCATCGGTTTTCATCTTCCTTTTGAAGATCTACTTGCATCAGATTGGTCTAGCTCATTCAGGCAGATTGACCAACACCCAAGTGTTTTTGGAGGTTATTGAGTCATACTCATCATTGATAGCCTCCCTCTAGAAGACAACGTCTCTGGTCTTCATCACCTCATCATAGGTAAACGGATCTACTTCCTCATGATAGGTGATGAAATTATCTCCGAAGTCCTTTCTATCTCCTCACTTGCTTAGATACCGGTTCTGCGAGTTCTGGTTCGAACGTTGTCTCTGGAATGACTTCTTCTTGGACTACATCTTCATTAGAAGCGTTGGCCTCCTGTGCACTCACACTATTCTCCGGAATGTCCGCGATAACAATGTTCTTGTGCCTTGCAAATTTATCTTCAAAGAATTTCGCGTTACAAGATTCGATGAAATAATTTGACTCTATATCAAGAAACCTCCGAGTATCACTCTTCTCAGCATATCCCAGTAATATGGTCTTTGTAGTCCTCGTACCCAACTTCTGGATCTTCAAGTCCAGAAGTTTCACATACGCCAGATACCCCCACACTTGAATGACATTCAAGTTGTGTCTGACATTGAACCAGACTTCATGAGGAGTGACATCAGATGTTGCGTATGGCACTCTGTTCATAATGATCGTAGTCGTTAGCGCAGCTTCTCCCCGGAAGCGGTTTGGAAGACCCGTAGTCAACAATATTGAGTTCATCATCTCTGTCAACGTCATGTTCTTCCTTTTAGCTACTCCACTCGATTGGGGGGAATACAGAGCAGTTGTCTCATTGAAAATTCTATGTTCTTTGCAGAACGATGCGAATTCAATAGACTTATACTCTCTGTCTCGATTACTTCTGAGTCTCTTGAGTTGTTGCCATGTTTGATGTTCAACCTCAGTCCTGAAATCCTTAAACTTCTCGAATGCTTCATCTTTTGACTTGAGCAAATAGACGAACGCGTACTTCAATTAGTCGTCGATGAATGTAATGAAATACTTCGTCTTGACCTTTGTGGAGAACTATTTGAAGTCACAGATATCAAAGTACACCAATTCCAGAAGATATGTGCTTCAGTTAACCCGCTTGAATGATTTTCTTGTGATCTTTGTCTGTGCACATACCTCACACTTCTCCACCTCCTTACCCACACATTTGGAGATAAGCCTTATATTAGACATTTTGTTTATTCTTTTACAATGAACATGTCCTAGTCTATTATGCCATAACTCAAAAGAATAACTAGAAGAAGAGACTGCATTTATCATCTTAGCAGGAGTTGCAAGTTGAAGTTTGAGCATCCCTTCGATACAAAATGTTTTTCTGAAGTATTTCCTTTTATAAGACATCACCATCTGTCCAGCAATGATGTCCATCCTCAAGCCTGCATTGCAAAGCCGATTTTCCGAGAGCAGGTTCTTGGCTATCACTGGTACATACTTCACATCTTGAAGCGTCAACGACTTCCCCGAAGTCAGATTCAGTTCCACCGTATCGGTCCCAAGTACTTCAGCTTGTGCCTGGTTCGCCACCATAACCTTATCAGATTTAGGCTTCTATGTTGTGAATGACTCCTTCTTTGAACAAATATGACAGGATGTGTCAGTGTCCACCCGCCAGTTAGTGTCGACACCAAACGTCACAACCTGCGCAATCATAGCAACCTTATTAGGCTCACCTTGCTTAATTTGTTTGGGCTTGGATCTGCAGTATTTCCGATAGTGCCCCTTATTTCCGCAGTTAAAGCAAGTTACATCTGTCTTGGACTTGGGCTTGGGCTTGAACGAAGCCGATTTCATCTTCAGATGATTGAGGTCCTTCTTGTTGTGAGGAGCCTTCTACTTCCCCTTGGAGTCATCAGTATGCACCAAGTTGGCCTTTGCCAACTGCTTGGACACGCGTGTCCACTTTGTTTTATGCCCTTAACTCATCTTCAACGTGGATGTTGAGCACTAGTTGATCAAGGCTGACCTCCATTCCGGTGCATGTCCGAGATATTAAAGTTGCTCTATCCAGGCGGGAGCTTGGCTACAATACCTCCCACGACGAAAGCGTCGACCATGGGCATGCGATCATCCTCAAGCTTTTGACGAAACTTGAGAAATTTCTTGACTTGAGGCAACATCATCTTGTCGTCCTCAAATTGCATCTTTCTGACCTTTTTGGTCACATAGATCTTGGTGCGGTTTTCATCCGCCTTGTAATGCTTTTCCAGTGACTCCCAAATGACCTTAGCATGGTCCATCTTGTTGTATGACTCCGCCATAGTATCCTCCATGGATTTCAGAATCAGCAACTTGCAGAGGTTGTTATCTGTCCTCCACTTGTTCTGCTTAGTAGTTGCAGTAGCAATCGTACGAACAATAGCATTATTACCCTCTAGAATAATAGGCTCAGGATCTGTCAACACGTAATCCACATTTACGAGTTGAAGATTAATGATGACATTTCTCTTCTAGACGTTGTAATGCTCTCCGTCAAACTTCTCAAGTTTGTTAAAACTTGTGTCGAGAAGGTTTGCACGGTTGTTCTCCATCTTTTCTTTGGATCTTGCTTTGAGATTGTTAGTCTCGGGGCTTAATCAAAAGATGAAGGAACGGGCTAGGAACAGAGTTCTAGCAAATGTCACAGTCTTCCCTCTGTTTGATCCTGATATTGTAGTCGAAACATAGAGGTTTCAGCAAAACATGTTTGCCCTCTAAAGAACTCGATTCCAACAAACAACTATAATATATCAACTCTTTTTACAACTTGCAGAAGATTATAATAATCAGAAAGCAATCTCAGTTCTTCCTTGCAAACACAGTTGCAATTAGGACAGAACGAGTTACAAAGAGAGAAGAGGAAGGAGAACATGAATCTTTGCTTGCTGGAGTGATAATGATTACCGTTGCTTAAAGCAAGATTCGTCCCACACGATCTTCTCCCAAGAACCAGTAAGTTCACGAAGAACTTCTAGAACGCTCGATGTCACCTCCTTTCTGGACTCGCATGAACTCCTTGGACTCCAATGGCTGCAACAACAACTCTCTTCTTCTCCCAATTTTTCGAAGTAAGTTCTAAAAGGGGCACAAAAAGAGTATTTATAGAGAATGGTGGAAATCCTAGCCGCCAATCAGTTACGAAAAGATATGAACGATTTAAATTCAAATCCTACAAAAAATGGATCTGAATTAATGATTATATCTTTCCATAACCGTTCAAATCCCGCAATCAGTGGGATCATGCGCCAACCGCGCTCTCTGAGCATATGCGCGCAACAGCCCAATCGAACTGTTCCTGCACGCATAAGCCAGCAGCGCAGCGGCCCTAGTGCGCATATGCGCAACAGTGCATGCGCGTATAGCTACGCATGCGTCCGCACAGCAACCACACTAGCAACAACGCATAAAATGAGCGCATCAAATGCGCATAAGCGGCGATGCCGACGTGCTAAGTGCAAAGTGCGCCTACAAAGCGCCACTTTGCTTCATTGAGCCCGAGTTCAAGTCCGAGTCCGAGTCGCTAAGCCCCTTTGAGGCTTACCTCCTAAGAGAATGTTCTCATGATTGTGACAAAAAGCATAAATGCTTTCTCTGTGGAGTTAATAATTTTTCTCCTAGGAAAATACCCCCACATGGCACCCACATGTGTCCCACCACATCCCATGTGCACACCTCAACACAAGCAAGTCATTATATTGAGATACCCACTTGGTGGTGTAGCCAATGTGGAACTATGTTTCACTAGTTCAAGGCAAAAACACCAACAATAAAATATATTTTATACATTTTCAATAATTTTAAGTATTTTTTCTTAGTAGTTTTGAAATTGAATGAAATAGTAATCATCATTGCCGATTGGTAACATGTGATAGATAACTTTTCAATTTTCTTTGTTAAATTAACGGGAAAAGAGGCCTCCAATGTCGATATCGGTCAGTATCGGATATCGGTTGGTATCGAATCGGTACTTGCCAAACCGTATCGGTATCGGCTGTATCGGATCGGTATCGGTCAATACTGCAAACTATATCTGAAACATAACATCCATACCTTACCTAGCTTATCAGATCATCGGTAACTACTATATAGATCTTACATTTGTTTCTATTTTCCTCTTCAACGAAGGTTTGTTTTACTTGCAGGAACGGTTCAAACACACTCGGGTATTTCGTCTGGTCCTTCATAGATTGTTTTGAGCTTAACACTGGCTATACTAGTCGTTATGGTCTCTATGGAGTCGACTTTAGTCGAACAGACAGGAGGAGGTATCCCAGACTTTCAGCACAATGGTATTCCAACTTTCTGAGAAGCAGTACTTTGCGATCGACCGCATCCAGCATAGCCCACACAGAGTAGTAGCATGCACCAAGACTGCGATACTTCGACGCTCAGTGAGGTTTTCAATGTATTTGACACTTCTTACTGGCTAATAGGAGAATGAGAGTGAAGTTAATAAAATGTTATTCGTTTCTAGTTTCAAACCTTTTTTTGTACCAAAGGATATGTTACTCATTTCTTGTTTCAGAATTTTTTTTGTTAACACAGGATGTTGCACATCTCAGCCTCTAACTCACTGTATTAATTTGCATCATAAAAAGTAGCTTACAGTAGTATATCATCAAACAACACAGCAGTTTAAAACGTTCTTCAACGCCTCCAATAAAGACGAGAGAGCTCTTATAGAATGCAAGTCCTTAATTTTCCATCTCTCTCTCACTCTCTCTCTTTTTAAAGAGGATGGGATCAAGGAGATTCAGCCAATCTAATATCAATAGTACAACAGAAAACTATTAGTCTAAAAAGTCTAAAAATATAGAACAATTATTGATCATATAATATGTTAGGGAGAATCAATCTTCTCCTCAAATCATACCTATCATTAAAGCAGCCCAATCATCTCATTCACTCACTCCAATTAAATAGTTTGTTTGAATTTTGAATTAGCTAACATTATGCACAACATTCATTTGAATTTTGAATTACCTAAGATTATGCATAGCATTCACTGTATAACTACTCAATTATCTTGTAAACCTCTACTATTTATACCAACCATTGTAAACATATATGGATCAATGAAAATCAATTTCTACATGGTATCAAACTAGGTCTACGATCTTACATGTGTCTTCAGTCCTCATTTCCTCTTCTCAGTCTCCTGCGTCTGTCCTCTTCTTCCTTTTCTCTTTTAGTATCTCATTCTTCTCTTCCCTTCCTTCCTCTCTTCCCACAAGGTAGATTCTTCTTCTTTATCTTCAACCAACATCACTCAAAACTCTTTCCAATTCATCAAACTTAATGAGACGAACTATTTGGTTTGGCTTCGATAAATCAAACCCCTTCTTCATGGAGCTTAGCTTTGGTGCTATGTTGATGGTTACATCCCGAAACCAAGTGCTACCATCCCATCCCCGACAACAGAAGGTCGCCCAGCCGCCACTATCCCTAACCCTGCGCATGATAAATGGTTTACAACAGATCAACAAATAGTCAGTATTCTCACCACATCTCTGACTGAAATTGTTGCTCGCCTCACCATTGGTTTCGACACATCTAAGGCAATTTGGGATTGCCGCGAAAGACATTTCTCTCAGAAATCAGTCGCTAGTGCCACTAGCTTGAAGTTGCAACTTTTTGATCTCCAAAAGGGTTCCCAATCAGTCGATGCTTACCTTCAGCAAGCCAAATCGATTGTTGACTCTCTGGCCTCCATCAATCAACCTGTTGCTGATGTTGACCAGGTGGTTGCAACCCTTCATGGCCTGGGACTAGATTATATGATGCTTCAAACTGCTCTTACCACCCAAAAGCTGCCAGATTTTACTGAACTCCGTGCTCAAATTTTAGCTTTTGATGCTCAGCAGGCCCATCCCTCAGATCCAAATTCTGCCACTACCTTGTTCAATCATGCAATCCAGGACCACCAATCTCGTCCTCCTCGTCGCGACAATCAATTTTCTGCTGGTAGATCTCATTTTGGTAGAAGAAATCTAAGGAATCAAAATTTTAGAAAAAGAGGCACAAGGCAACAAACAACAACACAGAATGCGTTCTTTCTGAACGCTCCAGTTGTTGTGACATATCCTCCCCCCCACCCACTTATGCTGCTAGATCACCTTGGTCTAATGGGCTTCTTGGTCCAAGCCCACAATGGTGCTCAAATTGCCAAACCAACCAACATGGCCTCAACCACTGCCCACATCGCTTCTCCGGTCCAATAACAACAACACCATTTACGACAACTCATTTTCATTGTGACCCGAATTGGTATTCTGATACCGGAGCCACACATCAGATGACGGCCATGCCGATCCATAATTCACAGCCTTATAGAAGCCCTCCCAATGTTTACATAGGAAATGGTGATTCAATGCCAGTTTTTCATACCGGTAACCTTCCTTTATCATTGGGCAAAAATTAATTTTTCTTATAAAATATATTACACATTCCTTCCATTCGTAAAAACCTTTTATTTGTTGCTCGTTTTACCAAAGATAATCTTGTTTATTTTCTTTTCGCTCCTAACTTCTATCAAATTCGTTGCTTATGTACTGGTTGTCTATTATTTCAGGGCCCTTCTAAAGATGTTCTCTATCCGCTCCATCTTAACCCCTCCCCTTGCCCTAGCCACATTTCATTCCTCTATCTGGCATAATCATCTAGGTCACCCTCGTCTCGAGTTTTAGCTCGTTTAGGGCCTTCTATTGGGTCTCAATCTACTTTTCGTCATTTTTGTTGTGATTGTGCACTTAGCAAATCACAGCAGTTGCCCTTTACTTCCAAGAATGTTTATACGATATCTCCCTTTTTTTATTTTTCACAGTGATGTATGGATGTCTCCAGTGTTATCAGTTAGTGGTTTCAAATATTATGTCATTTTCATTGATGAATTCTCACGTTTTACATGGATTTACCCAATGCGTCACAAAAATGAGGTCCTTCCACACTTCCAAACTTTGGTGGCTATGATTCGTAATATCTTTAATGGTTCAATAATTTTTTTTCAAAACGACAATAGAACTGAATGTGTAAATCATGCTTTCTTACATTTTTGTCAATCTTTGGGCATTCAACAACGTTTTTCATGTCCCCATACACCTCAACAAAATGGACTCGCCGAACGTAAGCAGAAGTCGCATCTGCTTCCTAGGGAAAGTCAGTAAGCCAATTTCTTGGAAAGTTCTTTTGATCCGAAAGGTTGGGAAGGAATCTTGGAAAATCGGCCTAAGAAAAGAAGACGACATAACCCGAGCTCGGAGAAGAAAGAGATAAGAGGGCCCTTGCCATATTGCCACCATGACCCGCACTCTCCTACTCGCTTCTGGTGTTCCTTAGAATCTATGGATTGAAACCGTTCTAACTTCAGTATATCTCATTAACCTCCTTCCCACCCCCATTCTTAATTATGATACCCCTTATCGTCGTCTTTATGGCACTTCTCCCTCGTATTCCTCTCTTTGTGTCTTCGAATGTTCTTGTATTCTCCATCTCGGTTCACATGTCTCCAACAAACTCTCTAGTCCAAGTGTCGAGTGTGTCTTTCTCGGTTATAGCCCTCATCATAAGGGCTATCATTGTCTTAATCCAAACACTGGCCGTGTCTATGTGTCCCGACATATTTTATTTAACGAAAATCATTTTACTTTTAAAGAATTGTAGGTACAATCCAACTCCAGCACTGGACCACTTGACTTCATCACATTATCCACCCCATTTTCCCGTAGGACCGTTTGCTAAGCCTATTGTCATCCCCAACTGACACTGACCCACCAAAATCAATATTATCTCCTTCACTTATTCCATCGCCACACTTAGATCCTCAGTGCCCATCCTCTCCAGTTCCAAATACAAAGACGCTGACCCCTTCACTATCACCGATTGCAACTATCGACTCATATGTTCCAAATTAAGTTGAATGTCCTCCCCCGACTAATCCTATGACAACTCGATCTCGAGATGGCACTCTCCGACTCAAAACTCATACCGATGGCACCATCAAATATCCTCTCCCTCGTGCACTACTCACCTTGGTTGATATAGTAAAGCCCACCTACTACTCTCAAGCATCTCAAAAACCAAAATGGCGTGTAGCCATGACATAAGAGATCAATGCCCTATTGAAAACAACACATAGACCCTTGTGCCTTCATCTCCCACACAGAATACAGTGGGTTGCAAATGGGGTTTTCGGGTGAAGTGGAAGTCTGATGGCTCGGTAGAGCTCTACAAGGCACGTCAAGTTGCCAAGGGATTCCACCAACATCAAGGTATCAATTATGGTGAAACTTTCAGTCTCGTAATTAAAGCGGCCACCATTCGTACTGTTATTAATCTTATTGTATCTCGAGGGTGGTCTCTTCGCAATTAGACGTCAGGAATGCCTTCCTTCATGGCTTTCTCCAGGACGATGTGTACATGCTCCAAGCGCCAGGCTTAATCGATCAGTCTCGGCCCTCTCATGTCTGCAAGCTCAACAAAGCTCTTTAAGGCCTCAAAAAAGCTCCTTGTTCCTGGTTCCATCGAATGAGTACTTTTTTTCTCTTTGTTGGTTTCGTTCAAAGATATGTTGTTTCATCATTATTCATTTATCGTCATGGCATCCACACAATTTACTTTCTACTACATGTTGATGATATTGTGGTTATGGGTAGCAATGATCGTCTTTTATAAATTTTTATAGATGCTCTTGGGTGTAGTTTTGATATCAAGCATATGGGTCCTCTGTATTACTTCCTCGGGTTACAAGTCACCACTCTTGATCATAGGCAATATTTTAACCAAGTTAAATATGCTCATGATATTATGTCAAATCATGACCTTCTCAACAGCGAACCTGTGAATACACCAATGTCTACCAAGTCTGTTCTCACTACTCATGATGGTGAGATCCTTGAGAATCTCACTATCTTTCGTGAACTTGTTGGGTCCTTGCAGTATCTCACCATCACAAGACCTGACATTGCATTTGTTGTGAATACAATATCTCGGTTCATGAGCCAGCCACGTACCGCTCACCTTGTTGCTGCAAAATGAATCCTTCGTTACATCAAAGGCTCAATTGATCATGGTCTCTTATTTACTCCGCAAAATCAACCAGTTCATCTTTTTGCTTACATAGCCGCTCAACCTTCGGCTATCTTGGTTCGAACATCATCTATTGGTGCTCTAAAAAGCAACCTACAATTGCTCGTTCTATTGTTGAAGCCGAGTATAGGTCTCTTGCATATGCTAGTGCCGAATCCACTTGGTTAGGGTACTTATTACATGAACTTGGTTCTTAGATAAAATTTCCAATTTTATTATACTGTGATAATCTGAGTACCACCTATATGGCCTCTAATCTTGTTTTTTATTCCCGAACTAAGAACATAGAGCTCGACTATTACTATGTTCGAGAAAAGGTTGCTCGTGGAAGTTACAGTACCTTCTTTATTCTGTCCAAGGATCAACCGGCTGACTTACTCACCAAACTACTTCACAAGTTTCGCCACTCTCTTCTTTCCGACAAGCTTGTCACTCCAGGACCACCAAGTTTGAAGGGGCCGTTAGAGAGAATCAATCTTCTCCTCAAATTATGCCTAGCATTAAAGCAATCCAATTATCTCATTCACTAGCTCACTCCTATTAAATAGTTTGTTTGAATTTTGAATTAGCTAACATTATGCACATCATTCATTTGATTTTTGAATTAGCTAAGATTATGCATAACATTCATTGTGTAATTACTCAATTGTTTGGTAAACCTCTTCTCTTTATACCAACCATTGTAAACATATATGGATCAATAAAATCAATTTCTACATAATAACTTAATAAAAGAAAATTAAAGTCAAGGAGAGAAAAGTCGTAGGATTAGCTGATCATGATAATAACAAAAGAGCATCATATTTTCCTTCGTAGTATCAATCCGTCAGAACACTACAAAAATGTAGATAATCAAAGCAGTAAGATAGAACTGTTCAATAGCAACTATAAAGTGAAGCAGGACCGGCCCTGAGGTAAGCCGGACAAGCCATCAGACTTGGACAACCCCTCTGGTTAAGGCAACCCCCCTAGACCCCTATGTCCCCACCTTTCCGCCAATAGACCCTTCCCGGTCCATTCCAACTCTTCTTTGTCAGTTTAACTAGCAATCCACTAGGCCCATATTTTGTGTTCCCACCGGGAAGACCTCGAGTAGCTCAAGGAGAGAAACTCGGTATCCGAGCTCCTAGTCGACGTTGTCAGAATCGAAGACTTTGACGTCGCTACCAATCTCACTCGCCATCAATTTTTTGGTATCTTCTTTTTGGAGTCAAGGGTAAGGGGCAACAAAATTTAGCTCTGGATAGGATAACCCAAGCTACTGGGCCGACCCTGAAGAGAAGTACCTAATTTATAAAAAATTTACAGAAAATTTCATACAAAAGGAAGAAATTTAAAGTATTTATACTAAATATGAGAAATTTAAAAAATTTGCAAACTGGGGATGAAACGCTAACTCTAATGACGTTCGAAAGCAGAATGGAGTCAAGCGCTACGGGAGTTGGCTCCCCGAAGGAAGTAAGGTGCCCGCCAACTCCCATGATGTCACACTGGGAAAGAGGAGTGAGGCGCCAGCAAAGTTGGCACCCCTAAGGAGAGAGAGTAAAACAAATATCTGTCAGGCAGTAAACTCGAGTACTATATATAGAGATATTCTCAAAAATATCTCTAAAAGTAAAATAAATATCTGTCAGGCAGTATACCGTCGGTATACTGTAGTATACCATCAATATACCGGTCAGGTAGTAAAGTTTCAATTTTGAGAATTTTTGAGCTTCCTCGAGAACCAATAAAATATAATAAATAGAAAAAAATACGTATTCGCATAAAATACGAATACTGTGAGACGAGTCGCACAACTCTCCCCTCCTTAAAAAACTTCTGTCATCGGAATTTCCATAAGGATCCAAAATCAACTAACAAAAAAATTCAAGAAAGCAAGCACTGAACTAAAACAAGCAGGAAACTCATATGAGCATGAAATTTCCTGGGCAACAACAAAAAATCAAAAAAGAAACAATAACAGATATAACATATACGCTAATAATCAATCACATGCACATGCTAAGATAGGACATGGGTATACTAATAAGTATACCTCTCGAGTGAAGAGAAATGGATAACGAGTACGTATATCATCATCGCGCTCCCATGTCGACTCGCCCAGGGAGTGATGCCCCCAAGCAATACGAACTAATCCGATAGTCCGGTTCTTGAGAACCTTCTTCCTCTGGTCCAAAATAGATACGAGCCTCTTATCATATGATAGGGCGGTACCAACGACCAACTCAGAATGATCCAGGATATGGCTCGGGTCTGGAATATACCGGTACAACTGAGTTACGTGAAAGATGTCATATACCTCATAAAGCGATGGTGGAAAATCTAGACGATATGATACGTCTCCAACTCGCTCGAGAATATCGAACGGGCCTATATATCTAGGACTAAGCTTTCCCCGTACTCCAAATCTGATAACTCTACGGGTAGGCAAAATACTCAAAAATACATGGTTGTTGACAAAGAACTCAAGATGATGACGATGCTGATCTGTCCAATGACGCTGGCGATCCTGAGCCACTCTGAGATCCTCTCTGATATGTCTGATCACTCCAACCAACTGATTAATCATCTATGGACCAAGCATTTGCCTCTCGACAATGTTATCCCAAGCTAAAGGTGATCTCTATCTCCTACCATACAAAGCCTCGAAGGGTGTCATATGAATGCTCGCCTGGAAGCTGTTGATATAGGAGAACTCTACTAAATGCAAGTGATCCTCCCAAGATCTACCAAAGTCAAGTGTACAAGCTTGAAGCATATCCTCAAAAGTCTGAATAGTACGCTCTGACTGTCCATCTGTTTGCGGATGGTTGGTTAAACTGTACTTCAACCTAGTAACCAGACTCTGTTGTAAGCTCTGCCAAAAATGAGACATGAATCACGAATCTCTATCTGAGACTATGCTAACTGGTACGTCATACAATCTGACTATTTACCTCATGTACATCTCAGCTAGCTGCTCTGTAGACTAACCCACTCTGAAAGGAAGAAAGTGAGTAACCTTCGTGAGTCGATCCACTATAACACATATAGCATCTCGGCTAGACGGGGATCTAGGAAGACCGGTCACAAAGTCCATAGTAATATTGTTTCACTTCCAGTCAGGAATCGGTAATGACTGAAGTAGTTCGGCCGGTCTCTGATGTTCAGCCTTGACTTGCTGACAGACTAAACATCGAGAAACGAACCGAGCTATCTCCCTCTTTATACCATTACACAAGAAGTGCTAACGAATATCCCGATACATCTTCGTCCCTCCTAGATGCACTGAGTACTGAGAAGTTGTAAACCTCCTAATTTTTTAGAATTAAATTTTAGAATTTTAATTATTGGTATTATGAATTACTGAGATTAAGGGAGAATTTTTTGTAATTTTAGCCATTTATAATATATAATATTTATAGATTTATAATTATGTGTATTTAATTAATTAATAATTATCACGACCCGCACCCGAAAATCGGGCATGAGCCGTGGGTACGTCCAGCCTACGTCGCAGAATCGGTGGTAGAACGCTGTAAAGGTCCGTTCTAGGTCAACCAACTATCTATATATCTCACAAAAAATCTGCCATGACCTCTCCAAAAGGAGGGCAACCACGCAATATATATATATGAATAATCCTCTCCAAAAGGAGGGCAACCACGCAATATATATGAACTCTCAATCATAAAATCTAGGGGAAGAGTAAAAGCACGATATGATAGCAAAAGGAAACAAGGAAACACAGAGCAAGACAATAACCAAAATACAGTCCAAGTCTACAATAGTCTACAACATCTCACAGCAAAAGAATAAGTACAATCATCCAAAAATAAACCACTGGGAACAACCCAGGAAACCCACCTAGCTAACTAGGGCGCTATAGGCGTATCCTCGGCGCACTCCTCGATCTCGGGGTCACAACCCTCGTCAACACCCGGCCCGTAGAACGTCGGGCAGTAATCCTCAGGATTCTCTGGAAAAAATATGCCCAGTCAGGACTGGAGCAAAGTACATAACTCTGAAAGCAACTCCAAATACATGGTAAGGTGTATATGACGAGCAATAGAAAAGTATACAAGATGCACAGGAAATAAATATATGCTGGAGCACAATAAGTAGCTGCAATGTAAACTGGAGAACAATGCATGTAGTAGAAAAGTAACTGCAGGTGAGAAAACATGAATACTAGCTAAGTGCCTTGAGCACAAGTTCGTTATGTGATCGGCTTAGGTTGCACATGAAAAACACTACGATAACTCCGTTATGCGTGAGTTGCATAACCGACATACACATGAATATTGTTTAGCTTTGATCACATAACCAACTCCTACTCCCCTCTCCCACTAATACCATTGGATCCAACCACAACACGCTACGTACATGATAATAGCTCGCGCACACGAAGGCTAGAGCACAAGAAGCACATGATAGCACATGAGAATCAATACCCGAAGCACATGATGAAATACACGTGATAGAGTACCCGCTGAACACGGTAAGGGGGATAGCATCTCATGACGGGATCCACTAGTACCAGCTCGTGTAACAATGTGTCAGAATCAAGTATCACAGTCCTAGAACAGGTGATATAAACGCTATCATGAAATGGAAACTATCAGAGGTAGGTACTCGCCTGATGTCCTGAGCAACTGTTGAGGATCGAGATCCGGACCGGTGTCGCAAGAACCTATTGCGAAAAATAGAATTAAACAGGGTTCTAAGAATTAAACTGATATAAAATAATTAAAAACAGGCTTCTAGGGCTATTCTAGGTCGAATGGGTCAAACCGATAAAATTTGGGTCAAAAAGTCAATCCGGAGTCCAAAAAGTCAACTCTAGGTCAAAACTAGGTCAAACGTTGACTTTTATGGTCAACGGGGACAATTATGGTCAAAGATAGGTCAAACTAGGGTGCCCCTGAAATTCTAGGTCAAACCGAGCTCATTAAGCTACTAAACTCTCAAACTCGCCTAATCGAGATACCGGGATACCCTCGGTATCCGATACCTCGCCCTAGGCCACGGACCCCGCCTAAACCCGCTAAAACCTATGCTAGCACGCGTAATTATATATACATAAGTATATAAAAATCACTCCAATACTATTCCTAGGCTATTGCTCAAATACCCCGCTCGAAACTCAATACCTTGGATATCTCAAGGTATTGAGATACCTCGGTATCCCAAGGTATTGAGATACCGCTCTCAAACCCCTCTAACTAGTTATCTAGTAGCTATCTAAGTATACTCCTAGTTATTAATCTAAGCTAGAAAATATATATATCTATCATATATTTACATATCCAAGTATCTATATACCTATATATATATATCCACACACATATACATATACCCATATACCTCCCTTACCTATACATATATATATTACTATAGGTATATAGATATCTATATCTTAGATAGATATAACTATCTATCTACCTATCTATTACCTATCTAGTTATCTACGTATCTATCTAGCTACCTATTTATCTAAGTAGCTATCTACCTATCTAATTATCTATCTATTTAACTATCTAATCTATTATCTATCTATCTATAAATCTACTTATCTATCTATCAATCTATCTTATATATCTATCAATCTATCCATACATATATCTAAGATATAGATATCTATCTATCTATCTATCTATCTATCTATCTATCTAATCTATCTATTAGTCTATCTATCTACGATCTAATTAATCTATCTATCTACCAATCTATCTATCTCTCTATCAATCTATCTAGCTAACTATTATCTCCCTCTACCTCACTACTACCCGCTGCTATGCTGCATGCTGCCTGGGCTTGCTGCTGCTGCCTGTGCTTCATATTCCTGCTGCTGCTGCTCCTTCTACTGCTGCTGTGCTGCTGCTGCAGCTAGGCCTGCTGATGCTGCTGCTGCTGCTGCTTCATAGAGCTGCTGCTGCTGCTCCTTCTGCTGCTGCTGTGCTGCTGTGCTGCTGCTGCACTGCTACTGCCTGGGCTGTCCCCCCTTCTTCTCACAAACACACAAACACACACACACACACACACACACACACACACACACACACACACACACACACACACACTCTCCTATATACATATATATATATATTACTATATATATATAAACATACATATCTCTCTCTCTCTCTATATATATATATATATATATATACAACTAGATATATATATATATATACACACTTATATATATATACTCTAACACACTCACAAACACTAATACACACATACACTTAAACACATATCAACACACACACATATAAATATATATATATATACACACACTCTCAAATATATATATACATATACACACTCAAATATATATATATATATACACATAACACACGCACACTTATATATATATATATATATATATATATATATATATATATATATATATATATATATATATATATATATATATATATATACATAGACATATACATACACAAGCACATAGATATAAATACACACACACATATATATATATATATATATATATATATATATATATATATATATATATATAAAAATATATATACATATATATAGACACACATACATATATATATATACATATATAGACACTTATACCCAAACACCACACAACGCACACAACACACAAACAACACGCCCCACTCACGCCCAACGACCACGACACTCACAAATACCCTAAAATATATAAAATATAACTCGAGAACTCTAGCACACACTCCCCGATGCTAACCCAACGCGCGCACAAGCCCGAAACTAGGAAACCAAGTCGAAATGGTCGTTCGGTCATTTTGACGAACACGCGGTGTGCGGTTCGGAAAACCTCCTGAAACGCACACCAAACGAACTCAGAATCGGCCCAAAATTTATCCACGCATTCTAAACGATGCCTAGATCCTAGAAAAAGTGCTACCGCGTCGATTCTAGGTCCGTGGTGAAAACGCGCACGCACTTGAAATCGACGACGACGAAAAAACCCCAAATTCGTTTGAAACGCCCGTTTCTCCGCGACACGACTTCCCGTGTCCGAACGGAGGCACGCACTCACCCTCAAGACATCCGACAACGTCTACCTAGGTCCGTCTAACCTAGGGCATCACCCAAAATTGGGCCAAATTCGGATTCCACCCGAAATCGACACAAAACCTAATGTCAAAGTCTCTAAACTCAACCAAACTAGTTCCAACTTCCTCCCACGGGTAGGCTTAGGGTCTAGGAGGGTTCTAATACATTAATTACACTATATAAAAATAATTAGCAAGGGGAAAGTTAGGGTTTACCTCTTGGGAGTTAAAATTCCAAGGCCAAAGTCTCCGATCTACTTGGAATCACCCCCTCAAGCTCCAAGCCACCAAATCTAGCCTCCACACTAAATCTAGGCTCCACACACCTAGGTTAGGGAAAATGCAAGGTTAGGGTTAGCATAAAGAAGAAGGAATGGAAGAAAGAAGGAAGAAAAAGGAAGGAGAACTTACTTGGAAGAAGGAAGGAAGAAGAAAGAAGAAGTGAAGAAGAAGAGGAATATGAAGAGGGGGGCTGTGCTTGCTGCTGGTTCACGGGTGTGGGGCTAGAATAGGGGCCGGCCATGTAGTAAAATAGGTTACACAAGTCTCCACATGACCAAAATGCCCTCCTAACTTGGGTTTTGGGGTTCCAAAGTACTTAAACTAACTCCAAATCTCTCCAACTAACCCACTAAAAATATAATAAATAATTCTAAGCCCCAAAATAATCCTCACAAGGGTGTTGGTCGGGTCGAACATGGGTCCACTAGGGTCTGACATGGGTCCAGGCAAGCCAAAATCCTAAAACAATCAATTAAAAAAATAATACAATCACTCTATAAATATAAATATAATTAATTAAATATAATTCACATTTATCAAAAAAAAACCCTATTTTCTAGAATCGGGTAGTGACAAGCCTACCCTCCTTAAAATAATTTCGTCCTCGAAATTAAAAGACGAAACTAGGACAGGAATGCAAAAAAAAGAACCATACCTCAGGGCTCGAAAAGATAGGGGTATCGCTCGCGCATTTCATCCTTCCTCTCCCAGGTTAACTCACCTGGAGAGTGATGCCTCCACGCGATGCGAACCAAGTGAATAGTCTGGTTCCTCAACACCTTCTCCCGCCGATCCAGAATCTCCACCGACTGCTCTGGATAGCTAAGAGTAGGGCCCACCACGATCTCTGAGTGATCCAATACATGACTGGGATCCGCCACGTACCGTCTCAACTGCGACACGTGGAACACATCATGAACTCCCTCCAGCGTAGGCGGCAAATCGAGCCTATACGCCACGGCGCAAACCCTTCCAAGGATACGGAAGGGTTCGACGAAACGTGGGCTAAGCTTCCCGCCTCCACCGAAGCGAATAGTGCCCCGCGTCGGAGAAATCCTCAGGAACACCAGATCTCCAACCTAGCACAAACAAGGTCTCCGCACTTAGTCTAAAACAAGCAATCACAAGCAAACACAAGAACAAAAGCTAGATTCTAAGCTATACCTCGAACTCCAAAGGTCTCCGGTGGCTATCGGTCCAATGCCGCTGCCAGTCCTGCGCCACCCGAAGTCTATCTCTAATGAGCTTGACCTTCTCTGCTGCATTAACCACCATCTCCGGGCCAAGCAAAGCTCTCTCGCCTATATCATCCCATGATAACGGAGTGCGACACCTTCGTCCATACAATGCCTCAAAAGGTGACATCTCGATACTGGCTTGGTAGATTTTGTTGTAAGCAAACTCTACCAAGTGCAAGTGATCCTCCCAAGAGCCTCTGAAATCCAAAACACAAGTGTGAAGCATGTCCTCAAGTGTCTGAATGGTCCTCTCTGACTGACCATCTGTCTGTGGGTGATACGCACTACTAAACTTGAGCTGGGTGCCCAAGCTAGCCTACAGACTCCTCCAGAAATGCGAAGTAAAGCGACTGTCTCGATCTGATACGATGCTCACAGGAACTCCATGCAGTCTGACTATCTGGCGCACATACATCTCTGCTAGTCTCTCTGTAGACGTATCCACTTTGAATGGTAGAAAGTGGGCCGACTTGGTCAACCTGTCCACGATGACCCAAATCGCATCCTTCTCGCCTGGAGAATGGGGAAGTCCAGAAACAAAATCCATGGTCACATGCTCCCATTTCCACTCCGGAATGGGTAACGGCTGGAGTAATCCTCCTGGCCTCTGCCTCTCCGCCTTCACCTGCTGGCACACTAAGCATCGGCATACGAAGCGTGCTATCTCCCGCTTCATCCCGTACCACCATACATGCTGTCTCAGATCTCTATACATCTTGTTGGCACCTGGATGCATAGAATATTGGGATCGATGCGCCTCCTGAAGAACCTCCTTGCGCAATGATCCACTCGGCACGCACAACCTGGTACCGTGCCGCAAAGAACCATCATCAGCAATGGCGAAGTCATCTGCTAATCCCATCTGAACCTGCGCCCTGATGCTCCTCAGGGACTCATCCTTAAACTGTGTAGCCCTGATCCGGTCTACCAACTCTGACTGAATCTGCAGTCCCCACATCTGCATCTCAACTCCAGGCACTATTACCTCAATGCCCATGCTCTCTAGATCTGCCAGAAGATAACGATCTGTAGTCAGGCACATAGCTAATGGATACCTGCTCAACGCATCCGCAACTACGTTCGCCTTCCCTGGATGGTACTGCAATGATATGTCGAAGTCTTTCATCAACTCCAACCATCTCCTCTTCCTCATGTTCAGCTCTTGTAAACCCCCTGATTTTTCAAAATTTTAAAAACTTAGAATTTTCACAATTTTCTGGAATTTTCTGGGAATTTTCTGTAATTTAAAAACTGGGTTTTAATTATTCAATAAATTTTAATTGATATTAAACAATATTAAAATATTATGAAAATAATATTTTTGGATGTAAAATAAAAAACTGGACTTAGGGCAATTTTTCTGGAATTTATCGGACCCCGGACCTATTTTTAAAATGCCTAAAAAGTATTTATTTATTTAATTAATTATTTAATTAATTACTGGTATTTATTATTATTATTATTAATAATAAAAAACCCCAGCCCACGGCCCGTTGGGCCGGCCCGGCCCACTCCCCCGAATCCGGCCCAGCTCCCTCGCGGGTCGGGTCGGATCCGCGCAACCCGACCCGACCCGGCCTCACCCGCACCCACGACCCTGGCCGCCCCGCCTTCTCCGCCACCCTCTCCGCCCCGCTCGGCCCTCCCCGGCCTTTATAAACCCTCTCCCTCTCCGGTCCCCTCTGCCACCGTCGACACCACTCGCCGCCGCCGTGCCCCCAGCCGCGCCGCCACCGCACCGACCTCGCCGCTCCGCCGGCGCCACAGGCCGCCGTCTCCCCCGCCCGTCGACAGCCTTCAGCAGCAGCAAACAGCAGCCGCTGCAGCTCGAGCAGCGCCGCCGCCGCCGCCGGCGAGCCTCCAGCCACCGCGCCGCCCTCGCCGGCGCAGCCCGAGCCCCCCCGGCCGGCCTCCCCAACCGCAGAGCCGTCCATCGCCGGCGATCGACCCAAGCCCTAACCCTAACCCTAATTTTCAGAACCCTGTGTCCGACACGAGTCGGACACGAATCGACCCTGTTTTCGGGTCCACTTCAGGTGCGTGTATCTTCTTGCTCGTAGCTCTGTTTTCGATTCCGCAAATTGCGTTGCGAAGCCTGTATGACCCTCTCGGTGTCCGGACAAACCGTTCGGGGTATCGCGTCCTGTGGTGATCGCACACCGCGATCCAAAAACAGGAAAAACCCAGACCCTGTTTCACCCCGGAACTGAGTACGCCCCGCCAAACGGGACGACTTGGTCGCGTGCGGTCTTCACAGACATGAGCGCCTCGTCGATACGGACGTGTGGGATTTCGCAGAAGCTGATTCGGGTGTGCGTGCACACCGGAATCAACGCGTATCCGCGGACATCGCCCCGTATCCGTCTTTTCTGCAATTTGACCTAACTTTGTGTACACACGTCGGATCGAGACGAAACTTGCACCATCGGACTCATAGCAATACGCTGGTCCTGTGGATCAAGTTTGGTTCGATTCTGAGAACGTTGACGAAATCGCGTGTCGTGGGCCCCACAAGCCCCGCTCGATGGGCGATTTTGTGATCGGCTCATCGGAATTCAATTCTGAAAGTTCCGTTGGGTTCGTATCAGCGTTTCTGACCTGTTGACACTGAGTTTGGTGAATTTGGAGACCGTTGACCCGGACGCATTTTTCGGTGCAAAGCGGGCCCACCGGTGGACCCCGTTTTGGCCCGAAACTGCCGTTTCTGCCCTTGTCTCCAAATTGGACCCAAGGACAGGCGTTTCTAGCTGATTGATATTTTCTGAATATGATGGTGATGTTTGTTTCAGCAACCGGAGTACCGCCTGCAAATCCAACTGAAGTCAGAACTGCAAACCGAGCCGGAACCACAGGCAAGTGTACCTCGCCAAAACTTGCAGTCTTTGCTAAATATTCCTTGGTTTAGTTATATATCAGAGGGCAAGTATACCTTGCCAACTTTACAGTCTTGTTGCATAATTCCTTGTTTTAGTTATAACTTGTTTTAACTGCTTAACCTAGGAAACGTGTGACGTACCGAGTGTCCGATCATAGTCGGGTGCCAACACCGTACGCGGTGTTGGGTACGTCATTTAGAGATGGATATTCGATACCCTTACTCTTGGTACTTGTCCTATCAAGTATAACAAAACCCAGGACACTTGACACTATCATGGACAGAATCTTCTTGAGATATTCACGATGATTCTGCATAGGATACAGGTATGACATGGACAGTTTATTCCTAGACATTATATGACTGCTGCATTAGTTATGATCTTGCGTGTCATGGACATGAGACGTGGATTACATTGGGTGGGGAGAGACACACAGGCTACAGGCTGTTTTCATATATATATATATATATATATATTATTAGTGTGAGGTCGTAGACTCTCCAGCAGAGCTAGACCCTTTACGTGTTATTACTGCTACCGGCTCCCCGACACAGAGCTTGTAGCGGTCTCAGCCTGAGTTCTAGTGATGCTCTCAACTTGCATTTATCACTTAGCTGGTTACATAGTTCACCCTGCTGTCTCCTTTATTTTTGCACTGCTTATGTTTTGGCTTGTATTTTCTGTACCTTGTTATGTCCCCTGAGGACCTGGAATGGACTATGTCCCCAGGTATAGCCGAAGAGATCCATCCAGAGATACACCGAACAGGAGCACTTCCAGGAGCTGTACCAGGACCTGAGGGCGAGCCAGCACCAGAGGACTTCTCCTGAGCATTGGCTGTATATAGTCAGTTATTTCTGTTTCTATTTCCAGTTCATTTATTTCCTGTCTATTTGCATTAAATGTAACAGAATAATTCTCGGATTTGTTTCCCGAGATAACCTTATTTGATATTGCATATTTATTTTCATTACATCATTTCTGGTATCTATTCTGTGGTTATCTGTTGTGGATGAGATAGATTAGTCTGTGACCTTTATTATTTGCTCTATAAATTGCTAGACTACAGCTTAAGCATGCCCTGATGGATCCATTAAATTGGGTTGTCCATCGGTGCATGCTGCTGGCCATTGCCACGTGTCCCGTCCCTCGACATTTTTGGGACTGGGGCGTGACATGGTTTTTGTGGTGGCCCATGCAGGTCTACGACTAATTTGTTCGGTTTCAACTCAGGGACCGAACAGGCCTGCAATAAAGCTAGGATAAGTTTTAGGATCTCATCCACTTGCTTGAATCGTTTTTGATATCTGTATCGTATTCGAATTAATTTATTGACTTGCATCCTGCCTTGATTCATGTGCGCCTCTTATCGTTTATTTTGGATACAGGGAAATGGACCCACAAGCCAGCAACGAGGCTCATGAAGAAACACCACAACCCGTTGTGGTTACCCAAGAAGACGATGTGATACCAGTCGGTGAAGGCCAATCATCACAAGGCAGTCAAGCAAGTCAGTCTGCCTCAACAATCCATCAAGATAACGTACCACCCTCGATGCAGCCTGCTCCACTGATGCCTTCCTTCCCACTGGGACCACCTATGGACGAACAGCAGATGTTCCGCATGTTCTACATAATGATGCAAGCCTATCAAAGGGTGCAACAAGAAGCTCAACAAAACCAATCGGAGAACTCCATCGACAGAACTAGCTCGGAGTCACGGAGGCCAAACAGTTCAAATGCAACCGCCTTCGATGAGGACGTCCTTACTGCAGCAAGACCCGTGGAGTGCACCACAAGGATCGAGTCCAGCCAGAAGCGGCCGTATGCGTCAGCAACAGACCAAGCACAACAGGAAAGAGCTGCAAAACGACCACAGATAAATCCACTACCAAGGGCAGCATCAGGAGCCTTCTTCCTTCCTACTTGTCACTACTGTGGCAAGGTAGGCCACCTTGCTAAGGAATGCCGACGCAGACTGGGACAATGTCTAGCTTGTGGATCCAAGAAGCATTCGGCAAGGGATTGCCCCGAACGTCGAGAGAAAGCAGTGATGATTCACCAACCAACCATATCAACACCAGCACCACAGGAAGAACCTTCAAAGGAGCCTCACGTGCACCAGCCACCCGAAGCATCTCCGAAAGTACTACCCACTTGTCTACACTGTCACAAGCAAGGCCACATTGAGAGCAGGTGCAGACGTAAGTTAGGATTATGCTTGATTTGCGGAACCAATGAACACTTGGCCAAGGATTGTCCCCAGCATCGAGAGAAAGCATTGACGAATCTTCAACCCGCCATATCAGCACCAGCTGGAGCACCGCAGGCAGGAATTGCAAGGGAGTCTCACCTACACCAGCCACCAGAAGCATCTCCACAGGCAATACCTGTCTGTCCATATTGTCACCTGCGAGGCCACACTGAGGACGAGTGCAGACGAAAGAAGAGATTATGCATAGCTTGCGGATCCAGTCAGCATTCATTCAAAGAATGCCCTGAGCGTCGAGACAGGGTACCAACAGGTAACCAGCAAGTGTTACCAGCACCACGGTCAGCCTCTCTAGTACTGCAAGCTTCACCAATACCGAGGCCACCCTTGGTAACCCAGGCAACACTCTTCCAGCAGACTCAACAGCAGCAGAGGAAGCAACTGCAAGGACGAGGACAAGCTCCAGCGACGACAGTGGAGAACGCGCAGACTCTTGGAGTAGCCGATGCGCGTAAGTGATTTGTAGTTATCCGTTTTTGGTCTTGTTGTAGCTCGTGCCTATTGGTTCGTGACCTCAGCCCCAACCTAGTAATTTGCAACTTGTTAATAATAACCTGGTTTTTATAAAAGTTGTAATTTTCTTGCTTTAACTAGATTTTCTCGGGAAAGTGCATAACTTTCATTTTTAGGGAAACGGTATTTCCCTAAGTATCTTGTGATGTGTTTCGAACGATACCGTGTCATCTCTGCTGACCGGTTACTCTTTGATTGCGAGGACGCAATCCTCTTAAGGGGGGTAGATTGTAAACCCCCTGATTTTTCAAAATTTTAAAAACTTGGAATTTTCACAATTTTCTGGAATTTTCTGGGAATTTTCTGTAATTTAAAAACTGGGTTTTAATTATTCAATGATTTTTAATTGATATTAAACAATATTAAAATATTATGAAAATAATATTTTTGGATGTAAAATGAAAAACTGGACTTAGGGCAATTTTTCTGGAATTTATCGGACCACGGACCTATTTTTAAAATGCCTAAAAAGTATTTATTTATTTAATTAATTATTTAATTAATTACTGGTATTTATTATTATTATTATTATTAATAATAAAAAACCCCAGCCCACGGCCCGTTGGGCCGGCCCGGCCCACTCCCCCGAATCCGGCCCAGCTCCCTCGCGGGTCGGGTCGGATCCGCGCAACCCGACCCGACCCGGCCTCACCCGTACCCACGACCCTGGCCGCCCCGCCTTCTCCGCCACCCTCTCCGCCCCGCTCGGCCCTCCCCGGCCTTTATAAACCCTCTCCCTCTCCGGTCCCCTCTGCCACCGTCGACACCACTCGTCGCCGCCGTGCCCCCAGCCGCGCCGCCACCGCACCGACCTCGCCGCTCCGCCGGCGCCACAGGCCGCCGTCTCCCCCGCCCGTCGACAGCCTTCAGCAGCAGCAAACAGCAGCCGCTGCAGCTCGAGCAGCGCCGCCGCCGCCGCCGGCGAGCCTCCAGCCACCGCGCCGCCCTCGCCGGCGCAGCCCGAGCCCCCCCGGCCGGCCTCCCCCACCGCAGAGCCGCCCATCGCCGGCGATCGACCCAAGCCCTAACCCAAACCCTAATTTTCAGAACCCTGTGTCCGACACGAGTCGGACACGTGTCGGACACGAATCGACCCTGTTTTCGGGTCCACTTCAGGTGCGTGTATCTTCTTGCTCGTAGCTCTGTTTTCGATTCCGCAAATTGCGTTGCGAAGCCTGTATGACCCTCTCGGTGTCCGGATAAACCGTTCGGGGCATCGCGTCCTGTGGTGATCGCACACCGCGATCCAAAAACAGGAAAAACCCAGACCCTGTTTCACCCCGGAACTGAGTACGCCCCGCCAAACGGGATGACTTGGTCGCTTGCGGTCTTCACAGACACGAGCGCCTCGTCGATACGGACGTGTGGGATTTCGCAGAAGCTGATTCGGGTGTGCGTGCACACCGGAATCAACGCGTATCCGCGGACATCGTCCCGTATCCGTCTTTTCTGTAATTCGACCTAACTTTGTGTACACACGTCGGATCGAGACGAAACTTGCGCCATCGGACTCATAGCAATACGCTGGTCCTGTGGATCAAGTTTGGTTCGATTCTGAGAACGTTG
Organism: Iris macrosiphon; assembly: GCA_036927795.1. NCBI lineage: Eukaryota > Viridiplantae > Streptophyta > Magnoliopsida > Asparagales > Iridaceae > Iris > Iris macrosiphon. Next base: position 152,183,509 of record JAYESA010000002.1, on the reverse strand, counting down.
ACGAAATCGCGTGTCGTGGGCCCCACAAGCCCCGCTCGACGGGCGATTTTGTGATCGGCTCATCGGAATTCAATTCTGAAAGTTCCGTTGGGTTCGTATCAGCGTTTCTGACCTGTTGACACTGAGTTTGGTGAATTTGGAGACCGTTGACCCGGACGCGTTTTTCGGTGCAAAGCGGGCCCACCGGTGGACCCCGTTTTGGCCCGAAACTGCCGTTTCTGCCCTTGTCTCCAAATTGGACCCAAGGACAGGCGTTTCTAGCTGATTGATATTTTCTAAATCTGATGGTGATGTTTGTTTCAGCAACCGGAGTACCGCCTGCAAATCCAACTGAAGTCAGAACTGCAAACCGAGCCGGAACCACAGGCAAGTGTACCTCGCCAAAACTTGCAGTCTTTGCTAAATATTCCTTGGTTTAGTTATATATCAGAGGGCAAGTATACCTTGCCAACTTTACAGTCTTGTTGCATAATTCCTTGTTTTAGTTATAACTTGTTTTAACTGCTTAACCTAGGAAACGTGTGACGTACCGAGTGTCCGATCATAGTCGGGTGCCAACACCGTACGCGGTGTTGGGTACGTCATTTAGAGATGGATATTCGATACCCTTACTCTTGGTACTTGTCCTATCAAGTATAACAAAACCCAGGACACTTGACACTATCATGGACAGAATCTTCTTGAGATATTCACGATGATTCTGCATAGGATACAGGTATGACATGGACAGTTTATTCCTAGACATTATATGACTGCTGCATTAGTTATGATCTTGCGTGTCATGGACATGAGACGTGGATTACATTGGGTGGGGAGAGACACACAGGCTACAGGCTGTTTTCATATATATATATATATATATATATATATATATTATTAGTGTGAGGTCGTAGACTCTCCAGCAGAGCTAGACCCTTTACGTGTTATTACTGCTACCGGCTCCCCGACACAGAGCTTGTAGCGGTCTCAGCCTGAGTTCTAGTGATGCTCTCAACTTGCATTTATCACTTAGCTGGTTACATAGTTCACCCTGCTGTCTCCTTTATTTTTGCACTGCTTATGTTTTGGCTTGTATTTTCTGTACCTTGTTATGTCCCCTGAGGACCTGGAATGGACTATGTCCCCAGGTATAGCCGAAGAGATCCATCCAGAGATACACCGAACAAGAGCACTTCCAGGAGCTGTACCAGGACCTGAGGGCGAGCCAGCACCAGAGGACTTCTCCTGAGCATTGGCTGTATATAGTCAGTTATTTCTGTTTCTGTTTCTATTTCCAGTTCATTTATTTCCTGTCTATTTGCATTAAATGTAACAGAATAATTCTTGGATTTGTTTCCCGAGATAACCTTATTTGATATTGCATATTTATTTTCATTGCATCATTTCTGGTATCTATTCTGTGGTTATCTGTTGTGGATGAGATAGATTAGTCTGTGACCTTTATTATTTGCTCTATAAATTGCTAGACTACAGCTTAAGCATGCCCTGATGGATCCATTAAATTGGGTTGTCCATCGGTGCGTGCTGCTGGCCATTGCCACGTGTCCCGTCCCTCGGCATTTTTGGGACTGGGGCGTGACAGCTCTTTTTGGGTAAACACATACTTCAAGCTCTTGTGGTCTGTGAAGATCTCCACACGCTCTCCGTATAAATAGTATTTCCACAACTTTAGAGCAAAAATGACCGCTGCCAACTCCAAATCGTGGGTAGGGTAGTTCTTCTCATGAGAACGTAATTGCCTGGAAGCATAGGCAATCATCCTCCAATTCTGCTCCAACACACAACCCAGTCCCTTCCCCGATGCATCACTATAGATAGTGAATCCTCCATAACCTGATGGCAACGTCAACACTGGAGCTGTCGTCAACCTCCTCTTCAGCTCATCAAAGGCGATCTGGCACTCCTCTGACCAAACAAACTCTACGTCCTTCCGAGTCAGCCTGGACAACGGCTCTGCAATCCGGGAAAAATCCTGAATAAATCTCCTGTAGTAACCTGCCAGTCCCAGGAAACTCCTGACCTCTGCTATTGAACTCGGAGCACTCCATGCCTCAACTGCCATGATCTTTGTCGGATCTACCGAGATACCCTCTCCAGTCACCACATGACCAAGGAATTCAACCTTGTCAAGGAAGAACTCACACTTCGAGAGCTTTTCATAAAGCTTCTCCTTCCTGAGAGTCTCCAATACTATCCTCAGATGCTCCTCGTGCTCCTCTGGGGTCTTCGAATACACCAAGATATCATCTATAAACACTACCACAAACCTGTCCAGATGCTGATGGAACACCTTGTTTATCAGATTTATGAAAACTACCGGGGCATTAGTCAACCCAAACGGTATCACCATGAACTCATACTGTCCATATCTGGTCCGAAAAGCTGTCTTCGTAATATCCTTCTTCCTGACCTTCACCTGGTGGTAGCCTGTCCTCAGATCAATCCTGGAAAACACCCTCGCTCCGCTCAACTGGTCAAAAAGATCATCAATATGCGGCAACGGATACTTGTTCTTGATTGTGAGGTTGTTCAGAGCCCTGTAGTCGATACACATCCGTATCGACCCATCCTTCTTCGGCACAAAAAGTACCAGAACACCCCACAGAGAAGAACTAGATCTGATAAATCCCTTATCCTGAAGC